>OX375877.1:121043247-121643247 GCA_947359465.1 Metellina segmentata | reverse complement strand
GAGTCGATGGGGATATTACCGAACGAAAAAGTCGATAAACTGGAAAGGTGAAGACTGATGTTATGCACTAAGTTTAACAAAAAAGATTGTATAAGGGTACAATTCAAAATCCACTCTTTATTTTTTCAATTCATTTACACAAATATAGGGGTTGAACAAATTCGTCATTTTTAAAATACATAGTCCAGTCACAGTAATGTGACTACCACCTACTTTCGACGTCAACGTGAAATAACCAATTACAAAAGGCAGGTGGCAGCACATTGCAGTGGAGTGTATATAAAGGGTGTCCTAGGCCATCGGAAAGCATTTCAATCGTTGGCGTAATGCAGAAACGTAGCGATTTATCCGACGTCCAAAAGGGCATGATTATTGGCTCTCGAGCCAAGGGTGGAAGCATTTCGGAAACGGTTAATTTTGTGAACTGTTCACGTGCTGCTGTGGTAAAAGTATACCGTGCATGGCAAAATGGCACTATCCAAAATCAGCGGCGTGGCACATGTGGTGCACCACGGGCTATAGATGACAGAGGCGAACGAAGGCTACGGAGATGCGTTCGGGCGAATAGACGTGCAACTGTTGAGCAACTGACCACCCAGATGAACCAAGGGGCTACCAAGAGTGTATTCTCAACAACGGTTCATTGAACGTTGCTGCGCATGGGCCTCCGCAGCAGATGCCTGGTTAATGCACCTATGCTGACTGCGGTACATCGGCGACGAAGGCTGGAATTTGCACGCCAGTACTGCAGCTGGACGTCCACAGAGTGGCGACAGGTGGCTTTTTCCGATGAATCACGTTTTATGCTCCATCGGACAGATGGACGTTGGCGTATACGGCGTGAAACGCCTGAAAGCAAACACCCTGCAACAGTTGCCGGAAGAATCCAGGCTGTAGGAGGGAGCATTATGGTTTGGGGAATCTTTTCCTGGCATTCACTAGGTGCAGAAACCTAATTGACTCTCTTCCTGCACGTCTCGCAGCGGTCCGCTCTGCCAAAGGTGGTTATTATGGCCTTTGACGGGTGGTCACATTAATGTGACTGGACTGTGTAGTCTCCTCTTTCCTTTTCGATGTACTTTGTCCAGCTGTTAGGTCCCGAATTATTTAGAGAGTAGCGATTAGTACAAATATGCGTTGTATTTTTAATTTATCTTTGAAACTGTCGTAACTGAAAATAAAGACCAGGCCTACACTAACAACCTGCTCCCATTGAGTGATTCGGAGTTTCATGAAAGGAATTCAAAGTTCATTTATAAAAGCTGATTTATTCCAAAATAAATACACACATGTTCCAATATAAGAAAAAGGGCATTGCGTGAACAACATATGCAACTGAATGAAAAAATCCTATTGAAAAACAAAACTTGTAATTCACTCTAGACTGAGTAGAAAACTCAAAACTCCACCTCAAACACAAAGCTCCTACATTTCACTCACAAAACTTTTAGTTCCAACATCCCTTAACACTAACGGTTTTCACATACGACCATACACATAGAGCACGACACAAGGAATTACGCAGAATGTCTTCGGACGGTCAGACGTGGAAACGGTTAGTTTGGAAAGTGATATTCCAGATCAGGTGTTTACCTCGTCGTCCTACAGTGGCTCAAAATGACGAGGCGTTGTCCTCGAATTTTTCCTTCAGAGATTGATTCCGGACCGTGGCCAATAGCCTTTTGTGTTGCTCCAGTACGACATTCATCCACTACCTCTATAAAGCATCCAAAACCTAAATAAATGTTGAGTGTTGTTTAAAATACATATATTTTTACAGAATACCTTTCCAAACTAATCAAGTCGGTCAGTGGGATTAATGGGCTATCCCACTTGGCTACCTGCAAGCTTTAAACAGCGCAGGCTCGGTACCACCTTGAATGTACATCTCTCCCTTCTCTGTCAGCAAAACTTTGCGCTAACGCGAATGGTCGACTTACTTGACTTTGTTAGTTGACCCCACCTTGGTTAACCTCCGAGTGGTTTTGATGAGATATCTCATCCATCTCCGAGTGGTTTTGATGAGATATCTCATCCATCTCCGAGTGGTTTTGATGAGATATCTCATCCATCTCCGAGTGGTTTTGATGAGATATCTCATCCATCTCCGAGTGGTTTTGATGAGATATCTCATCCATCTCCGAGTGGTTTTGATGAGATATCTCATCCATCTCCGAGTGGTTTTGATGAGATATCTCATCCATCTCCGAGTGGTTTTGATGAGATATCTCATCCATCTCCGAGTGGTTTTGATGAGATATCTCATCCATCTCCGAGTGGTTTTGATGAGATATCTCATCCATCTCCGAGTGGTTTTGATGAGATATCTCATCCATCTCCGAGTGGTTTTGATGAGATATCTCATCCATCTCCGAGTGGTTTTGATGAGATATCTCATCCATCTCCGAGTGGTTTTGATGAGGTATCTCATCCATCTCCGAGTGGTTTTGATGAGGTATCTCATCCATCTCCGAGTGGTTTTGATGAGGTATCTCATCCATCTCCGAGTGGTTTTGATGAGATATCTCATCCATCTCCGAGTGGTTTTGATGAGATATCTCATCCATCTCCGAGTGGTTTTGATGAGATATCTCATCCATCTCCGAGTGGTTTTGATGAGATATCTCATCCATCTCCGAGTGGTTTTGATGAGATATCTCATCCATCTCCGAGTGGTTTTGATGAGATATCTCATCCATCTCCGAGTGGTTTTGATGAGGTATCTCATCCATCTCCGAGTGGTTTTGATGAGATATCTCATCCATCTCCGAGTGGTTTTGATGAGATATCTCATCCATCTCCGAGTGGTTTTGATGAGATATCTCATCCATCTCCGAGTGGTTTTGATGAGATATCTCATCCATCTCCGAGTGGTTTTGATGAGATATCTCATCCATCTCCGAGTGGTTTTGATGAGATATCTCATCCATCTCCGAGTGGTTTTGATGAGATATCTCATCCATCTCCGAGTGGTTTTGATGAGATATCTCATCCATCTCCGAGTGGTTTTGATGAGATATCTCATCCATCTCCGAGTGGTTTTGATGAGATATCTCATCCATCTCCGAGTGGTTTTGATGAGGTATCTCATCCATCTCCGAGTGGTTTTGATGAGATATCTCATCCATCTCCGAGTGGTTTTGATGAGGTATCTCATCCATCTCCGAGTGGTTTTGATGAGATATCTCATCCATCTCCGAGTGGTTTTGATGAGATATCTCATCCATCTCCGAGTGGTTTTGATGAGATATCTCATCCATCTCCGAGTGGTTTTGATGAGATATCTCATCCATCTCCGAGTGGTTTTGATGAGATATCTCATCCATCTCCGAGTGGTTTTGATGAGATATCTCATCCATCTCCGAGTGGTTTTGATGAGATATCTCATCCATCTCCGAGTGGTTTTGATGAGGTATCTCATCCATCTCCGAGTGGTTTTGATGAGATATCTCATCCATCAAGATCTGGTCAGGTTCGCTAATGACAATCCATCATCGGCAGTAATTTAACAATACACACTGTAACAACAAAAAATCGACGCAGCAAGAAGGTGAAGAATTACAGTGGTGCCGGGCTGGATCCACTTCGAAAGGCGCTGACCGGGGACGTATAGTTTTTAGTGACGAGTCCCGTTTCCAACTGTGTCCTGACGACAACCGAAGACTTGTCTGGAGACGTCCAGGGCAGCGTGGGGATTTGCCCTTACTATCGCACGCCACACATGCCCACAACAGGCCGTTAGGGTCTGGGGTGCCATCTCCTTTGATAGCCAGACTCCCTTGATAGTCGTTTCTGGCACACTTACAGCACGGTAGTAGACGACATTCTACGACCGTTACCGTTCCTTTTGCGACACCCCGGACTTACTTTTCAACAAGATAATGCCCGGTAGCACACGAAACGTGTTGCTATGAATTATCTTCAAGCTTTCCCAACACTTCCTTGGCCAGCTAGGTCTCCTGATCTCTCTCCCAAAGAGCACATTTGAAAACGTCATGGGAAGGCGATTGCAACCATCCCGGAATGTTGACCATGTAGCCCAGTTGGAGACAATTGGCAAGACATTTTGCAGGACACCGTCCGGGAACTTTTTCAGTCTATGCCACGCCGGGTGACAGCTTGCATCCAGGCCAGAGGTGGACAAACGCCTTATTGACTTCCTCCCTTTGTAACGGTCAAACCCTGAAATAAATCATTCAATTGTTTTGAAATTTTAATCGTTTTGTTTTTCTGTGTTTGTTTTTCATATCACCAATTTTTATAGCAATGGGACAACCTTTACCTTGATGACGGTATATCGTCATCAAGGTACTGCCTTTTTTTTTTTTTGATGATGACGAGATCAAGATCTGGTCGATTTTCTTCTAAAGTTGAGAGACGACGAGATATCTCGTTTATCGTGAATACGATTAGTTTTGCTACCTTGTCGAGAAAACCACCTGGGGGCTTAAATATGGCTCAGCGCCATAAAACCCAAAATCCAACCAAACTAATGAAACTTATTTTATGTTCTGTCTGGAGTTGATACCAGACTGTCACCAATAACCTCCTGTGTAGCCCATGTGCGACATTAATTAAAATACCTACTAGAATCTATAAGTCATGAACTTTTTTGTCAAATCGCTCTTGTACATAGATATGAGATAATGAATGATAGTTCAATGAATTAAGTATAGGATTGTGATCAACCTTTTCTTTTTCAGAGCTGAGTGATGAACACTGTAGGCGTGCTGTTATTCGCAGCCGCAGTTGTGACGGTCAGTGCACGGCATAAAAAAGGTAAGAGTTGCTTCCCTTTCAACTACTGATTTTTCTCTCTCTTCAACCTTCATTCATAACTATCTGATATCAGCAGCTGTTGGTTATGTCTGTGCCCTTGTTTCTAGTTTAATTTTTTGTTTAAAATATGAGGGTAAATATACTCCAGGTTTATTTTGTTTAACATATCTCAATTTCAATACATGTACATTATGTTGTTGACGAATGCCGGTCATTTGTCCGATAGGCATTAGATCAAAACACAAATTGCTTGATACACAATAATGCTCAATACACGTTATTGATTAATCGCGCACTGCTTTACACACTAGTATCACACACATTGTTGTTTACGCACACACTAATTTACACAGTGTTCAATACATATTGTTGTTTACGCACACACTGCTTAATACAAATTATATTGTTTAACCTCGTCACTACCAACCATATAAAAATTGTTTAAAAATCAGGTTTTTTTTCTGATAAACATTATGAAATACTTCAAAGTTCTCAAGTAAATTCCTCTTTTAGATGTTGGCATCATAAGGGGATAAACATTTTAGTTACATATATGTGTACCTCGGGTCTCAATTATGCTGAAAGCGTAATAATTTTCAAATTATAAGGTATTGCTTAAGAGCTCATATTTTTTACAGTGTTGTTTTATTATCAGTTTATATGTACATAACAATATTAGAAGGTTAGAACCACAAAATATATATTTTTTAATTATTTTTCCATGTGATATTGTTTTCTGTGAAATGCTTTTTCACATACATAGGTACATTTTATTGCTACAAAACATAAATTTTGTATATACTATATTATTATCACTTTAAAATAACACAATATGTGTAGTAAATTAGACACAAAAACAATTTTTTACATAATTTTTAGTGTGTTTGGTATTTTATGAAACAGTTATTTTTCATGATGCAACGGATTTATGATCGCTATTTTGAACAGATTGGTTTGATCTGCAATTTCTTCGAAGATAAAAGTTATTATACTTTCACTTCGAAAGCATTTATTGGTGTATGTGGTTCAGGTGAACCATGTCTTCAGAAGAACCTTTTTGTACCATTCTAAAATTATTAAGATGTAATCAAGTTTATTATCACTTGGTACACCAAATATTTTAAAAGAATTTAGATATATTTGCAAGAAAGCATTTTGGTACATACCAAATAAGTAAAACTCTAGTTAGATAAGTTTCTACCCCTTTAAATAAAGGTGTAAACTATCTTATTAAGGTACATAATTGAATAAAACACACCATACATCTAGAATTTCCAAAGTTCACCTGCTTTCCTTCAAGGAATAGCAATTGACAAAGGCTTTTCCATATCAGGACTAGAATTGCAGATTCTTTTTCAGTCACTTTCATAATCAGAACCAGAATCTAGCAAGAGTTCTGGCCACTCATCATCACTTTCATCTGATCCATTAGACAAATCACTTTCTTGCAAGAGAGCTTAAATTTCTTCTTCAGTCAAAATTTCTATTGAAAAACTACACTTAGTATTGTTAAGGCATATTAACATGAATTTTCAGACACATTTGCCTAAAAATCGAATCAATATTATCAAAACAAAATTTATAGATAATAGAATAATATTATACTTTTAATTTAAAAACGATAAATATCTCCTGAAATACCGTAAACGATTCAAAAAAGACTATTTGTTAAATTAGTGAAAGGACAAAAAGTACAAGATAACAACACCAATTTTAACCGCGAAGTTCTCACGTTACAATACGTGGACTTATATAAGTATCCCTCTCAAATGCACAAAATACAGATTTAAATCAGAAAAACTATTTCATCACATATTTCAAGAAATTATCAACTAAAACACATTAACTAAAACATTTAAAAATAATTAAAAACAAATTTAATTTACTTACTTTTACGAGCACGTTGAGTCGAAGCCATTTCTTCCAAATCGCTTTTTAATAATAAACATTCCACAGGAACTACCGATTTATACTGCCATTCATTGATGTCAATCGGAAGCTTAGACGAACGTTTACCCGAGTTCTTAACTAGCAATTTTATCAGAAAGACTATTTTTAAGGCGAAAGATTCGAGGTCCACGTATGTGAACCCAAGTAGCGAAGAAGTTTTTTATACGCACACTACTTTACACACTAGTATTGCACACTTATAAGCAAACACATTATTGCTTTCAATATTTCTTGCATTATTTTGAAGAAAAAAATTATTAAACTATCATCTAGTAGTATATTAAACACATCCCATTCTGTTGTTCCAGTGCGACGTTAGTTAAAATACATACTTTCACAGTATATTACTGTTCTACAGTTACATTTTAATGGTTAAATAAATTTCAAAACATTGTTTTCAGTTTTTTTACAACGTTTTAAACATAAAACCTATTAAAATTGTATATAGGAGCATAACATTGTATAGTATATTTAAAAATACTCTTATCTAAATTTCAATACATATTGTGGTTTTTAAGATTATATGTAGTTGGTCTTGAATATATAATCTTTTAAAATTATATTTAGTATTGTGTGTAATCTCAGAAATTTGAGCAATGATTCTGATTATGTAGAAAAAAAGTACATGACCCGAAGAACTTTCGGAAATTTTTTTTAGGACTTTGATTTTATTGATTATTTTCTCTATCCATTTTGTTGCTGCAATGTGTACAGATATTGGTCGAGAATTTTTGATAGCGCACCTATATTTTGACTTGGTCATCCTACACAAAGCCAAAACTGTTAACAAGATATCAACCTCTAGACCCCGTACTCTTTACAACACAAGTGATCAAACTGAAAATACTTGAGGGTTAACTTTCCTTTCAAAGGAAAAGCTAAGAAATCAAAAAATGAACAAATTATAGTACAGAAGACGAAAAGTTTAACCTATTGTTACTAGTTTATATATATTTCTGTGTGATCCATCTAGAATATTCCATGTAGAACATTCCACACATAGAATATTCACTACAGAACATAGCATGAAAAATTGAATCATGTGAAAAATAAACAGACTGCAACTGGCGCAGAGGATGGGATGAAGACTTCCGGATTACTTTTCAAATTATTACGATTTAACAACTATAATTTCATCAAACATGTAATAACAATTTAGATAAAATTACATCTTTCAGAATGCTAAATTAATATAAGGAATAATGGATTTCTTTTAGTAGTAATTGTATTAAACTGAATTATTATGTTTAATTACTTTAAGAACCACAATGATAGAGAACATGCAGTGTGCTTTCCATTTGTACTATCCAAAGAAATTCTATATTACTGGGTTGATGCAAAAGTTCATCCTGGTTTTTTTTTTTTTTTTTTTTTTTTTTTTTTTTTAAACAAATGTTGAAGAAAAAGTATTTTACTTTTTAAAAAATGCATTGAATCAATATAGTATGCGCCGCTCTGTTCGATGACCTTCCTCCATCTCTCCGGTAGCTACATAATCCCGTGTCCATAGAAGTTCTGATCCAGGAGACGAAACTTTCTGAACCACTTTCAGCACGTGGAATCGTCAACCGCTCCTTCATACACGACACATATCTCTGTTTGCGTCTGCCAAACATTCTTGCCTTTTCAGAAATAATAAGGCATAAGACGTCGAAAAGGCTTCTTATTTTCTAAATTTTTGACAAAATTTAAAAAACACAACCCAATAACCATTTTTTCCCCGGCTGCAGTTCCTTTGTTCAAACAACATCAAACTTTACACGTGTGCAGTAGATAACACTTCGGTTATGCGATGACAGTGCCATCTAGTGCCTAAAGCGGGACGAACAATTACATCAACCCAATATCAAAGGAGTGTGTAAATGCTGTTAAAACTATTATCGCTTCTCTGGATACTGTTGAATTATCATATTTTAAATGTGCTCTCTATTTCTTCTATTGCAATACTTATTCATGTTTATTTTCTACCAATTTTCAGAATGGGAACTATTTAATGTGAAGAAAGCATCGAGGGAAGTGCTCTCACCTCTACACCACTACGACTCGTCTGTCTGTATGAAAGGTGCTGGCTTCTACCGCGATCCCACCGACTGCCATCAGTACATACGGTGTGTTGATGACTTCAGTACAGGTAGACGATTCAGCGTCTTATTTGGCAGGTGTAGGCCTGGGTTAGTTTTCGATGAAAACATAACTTCTTGCAACTGGCCTGAACTAGCTGCACCCTGTAGCAATTCTCCCGAAAAGCTGCAAGATACGAGCAAATTTAAACCAATCGAACAAAATCAACAACCACTTAGTCAAGACAACGTGATCTCAGAACATTTCGTGGACAATCGAAACAAGCCTCATGCTCACCAGGAAGTGCAAAAACCGCAAGATTCTTTCAATCAGTTTCCTCAAGAAGCTAGTGTAATACAAGAATCTGAAAATGAGGTTCCCAATGCATTCCAAGAAAAGAATAACCAAGACCACCTTCAACAACCGCATAAGGACAGCCATATTGAGCAAAATGATAGATGGCAACAAGTTCAAACTCAGCAGGAACCTCAAACCCAACAAAGTCAAGAACCGATAACTCAAGAAAAAACCGAACAAGTTTTTGAAAATGACAATTCTCAGCAACATATTGAAGCGATTGAGCAAAAGCCTCAACCACAACCTGTAGTAGCCGAGCAAACGAAAGACGGTGGACAGGAAATACATCAACAGAAGATCGATGATCAAATAGAAGACACTCAGTTTCAAGAACAGGTACAGACTGGCTTTCAGGAAATTAAAGATTCTGAATCGGATCGAATTCATCTGCCTCTAAGCGACCAACAAAATGAACAAGCTCAATCTCAGTGGTGGATACCAGACAGTAATGAACACCGTCAACCTAACCCATCCATTAGAGACCAGCGTCCAGTTTCAACGACCTTAAACGAACCTATTCTGTGTTCAAATGAAGGGTTTTATCGACACCCAGGCAACTGCAGTCGCTTCGTGAGGTGTGTGAAAACTGAACAGGGAGCCTATTCAGTTCACTTCTTTGAATGTGCAAATCATCTTTTCTTTGATGAAAAGTCGAGTGCCTGTATTGTAGCCGAGAGTGATAAATGCCAGTCGACCAGAACCAAGAGGCAGGCTCCCGACAGCACACCTCTGGAATGCTCAGGAGAAGGATTCTTTCGTCATCCAGTCGATTGCAGATCCTTCTACCGCTGCGTGCGAACAGCAACCGGAGGTTACGAAACTCACCTCTTCTCGTGTCCCGAGACTTTGGTATTTGATGAAGAATACGCTACATGTAACTGGCCTGATAAGGCACCGCCCTGCGAAACCCGGAGGAGATTCAGCAAACCCACACGCCCCTCCCCGCCCTCAAGGCAGCAATACAAGCCAATAAGAACCACCTCGAGGCCAAAGAGTGATGTATTCGATTTCAAACCCGTTAGAGGTACACCGAGGGACAGATACACGCCAAGTCCAAAGTACACGACTCAGGCTCCTTCCAGAGGAGGTCAGATGTGCAGCAGTCCGGGATTCTACCGCCACGACGACGACTGCACGAAATTCTACAAGTGCGTCCGAAAGGGGAACTATTTCGTCAGGTATGAGCTGAGCTGCCCGAGCAATTTCGCTTACGACGAAGCGACCTCCCGATGCGTGTCTCAGAGGAACCTGAAGACTTGTAACCGAAGGAACAACGCCTTCCCTCAGCGCCAGAACGACGAAGAAGTGACAACAACAACAGAACCACCGGCCGATGATAGTCGACCTGAAGAATCCGACGATGACATTCAGTGTGAGAAGGAAGGGTTCTACCGAAACCCTAATAACTGCAATCGGTTTTACAGATGCGTGGATGTCGGTGGCGAAGGAAAGGAATTCACCCGTTACGATTTCAAGTGTCCGGACGATCTAGTCTTTGATGAAGCTACCAGTGTATGCAATTGGCCAGACCAAAGCGCTCCTTGTGACGGCAGCGGCGGTGGGAATGGTGGAAAGGATAGCAATGGTGACGGCGGCGAAAACGAACCCAATCCTCCAGAAGAGGAAGAAAACTCTGGAGTGCCGTCCCCTGCAACGACGGAAAGGACAACGACGACGAGACCAACTACTTCTAGATCTGGAGAAAGTACTACGAAAGCAGTCGACGAAAGCTCTTCTGGACCCAATGAAGGGACAAGAGGACCAGGAAGTTCTGAATCCGAAGGCGGATGCAACCAAGAAGGATTTTTCAGAAATCCCGAGGATTGCAACAAATTTTACCGGTGCGTCGATTTTGGAGGTGATGGTCAAGAGTTCATTCGCTACGATTTCGCCTGTCCCGACGGTCTCGTATTCGACGAAACGAACAGCGTGTGCAACTGGCCTGACGACAGTCCTCCGTGCGACTCTTCATCAGGTGAGGACAGAAAGAATGGAGGGGAAAGCAGCACTCAGAGAGATCAAGATTCTACGACGAAAAGGCAGAGTACGACGACACCTGCCACCACGCCGAGAGAAATCTCAACAAGCGAAAACACGACTCCGTCAACGGGAACATCATCTAGCGTTACGGAAGGATCGACCACTAGTTCTGAGAATGGTGATGGTTCTCCGAGTTCAGAAGGGGAACGAGGCACTTCAAATACCGGGGAATGCAAGGAAACTGGCTTCTTCCGAAACCCTGATGACTGCAACAAATTTTATAGATGCGTCGACTATAATGGAGATGGTCAAGAATTCGTGAAGTACGATTTCTCTTGCCCTGATGGATTGGTGTTTGATGAAGCTAACAGCGTGTGCAACTGGCCTGACCAAAGTGCTCCCTGTGGAGATGGTGATTCTGAGAAAGAAGGTGGTAACACAGACCCAGATACCAGCACTGAGAAATCAACCATATCAACTACAGTTTCAACATCCTCAACAACAGAAGGATCAACTTCAACTGACTCTAGGCCTACATCTAGACAAACTACATCCCCTCCTTCACGCAGACCAACTAGAAGACCTACTGAGAGTACTACCGGCTCTACAACCGCTGGTACATCGGAGGAAGGCACCACTAGCAAAGATACTTCAACAAGGGGTGAAAGTGAAAATACTGGAGAATGTAAGGAAGCTGGCTTTTTCAGAAACCCCAATGACTGCAACAAATTTTATAGATGCGTCGACTATAACGGAGATGGTCAAGAATTTGTGAAGTACGATTTCTCTTGTCCTGATGGATTGGTGTTCGATGAAGTAAACAGTGTTTGTAACTGGCCCGACCAGAGTGCACCCTGTGAAGAAGGTGACTCTGGGAAAGAAGGTGGCAACACAGACTCCGAACAATCAACCACGTCAACAACCCGAAGTCCTGTTTCAACTGAAAGTACTGAAGGATCTACATCAACTGACTCCAAGACCACATCTACACAAACTACAGCCCCTCCTTCACGGCGACCAACTAGAAGACCAACTGAAAGTACTACAGGCTCTACATCAACTGACTCCAAAACCACATCTAGACAAACTACACCCACTCCTTCACGACGACCAACTAGAAGACCAACTGAAAGTACTACAGGCTCTACAACCACCAGTACATCGGAGGAAAGCACCACGAGCAAAGATACTTCTACAAAGGGTGAAAGTGGTAATACTGGAGAATGTAAGGAAGCTGGCTTTTTCAGAAATCCCGATGACTGCAATAAATTTTATAGATGCGTTGACTTTAACGGAGATGGTCAAGAATTCGTGAAGTACGATTTCTCTTGTCCTGATGGATTGGTATTTGATGAAGTAAACAGCGTTTGCAATTGGCCAGAACAAAGTCCAACATGCGAGAGCGGTAATGGTTCTACTGACGACGGAACAAAAGGCACTGAAGGAAGTACAACATCCCAAACTGATACTTCGAAGGAAGGGACATCTTCTCAAGCAAGTACGACAGAATCGCAGACAAGTACACCAGCCATATCTACTACCGCATCAACCACACCAGATTCTTCACCTTCAGACTCTGAAGAATGCACAGAACCAGGATTCTTTAGATGCCGAGATGACTGCAGCAAGTTTTACAGGTGTGTGGACGAAAACGAGTACGGTCAGAGATTAAAACGGTATGACTTCCAATGTCCAGAAGGATTATTATTCGATGATAAAAAGAAAAGATGCGATTTTCCTTCAGACGAACTTTCTTGTGACACTGATTCCACAGGCACGACCGGTGCTACAGACCAGTCCACCACTCCATCAACAAGTCAAACAACTCCAAAGACGACAACCACAGTCACAACAGCACCAAGCACTTCGGGTACTTCATCAAGCACGTCTGAGTCTGGTGATGAATGCACAGAAGAAGGATTTTTCAGAGATCCAAACGATTGTACCAAGTACTACCGCTGCATAGATGAAGGCGATGGCAGATTCACCAGAGAAGATTTCTCATGTGCTGAAGATGAAGTGTTTGACGAAGAAATGAGATACTGTAATCGCAAAGATCTGGCGCCTCCCTGTGAAGAGGGGTCTACAGATAAAACACAAGGTACCACTGACAGTTCGTCAACATCTGGAGAAGGTACAACTGATGGTAACAAAGGAGAATGCACGGAGTCTGGATTTTTCCGTTGCCCTGAAGACTGTAGCAAGTTCTACCGATGTGTTGATGAAAGTGGTAATGGCGAAACATACGTGCGCCATAACTTTACCTGTCCTGAAGGACTAATATTTGATGAAAAGAATAAAAAATGCGACTGGCCATCTTCCGAATTAACGTGCGATAGCGAATCTTCCACGTCCGGAACTACATCAGGTACCAGTACAACGCCTTCAGGTACATCATCAACAGAAACATCCTCTTCAACTTCTTCTGGTACAACTTCAGGATCTGCCGACGACTGCACCGAAGAAGGGTTTTTCAAAAATCCAGATGATTGCAGTAAATATTATCGCTGCCTTGATGAAGGCGACGGCACATTTTCAAGGGAGGATTTCTCATGCGCAGAAGACGAGGTTTTCGACGATGAAATGAGATATTGTAATCGCAAAGATCTAGCCCCTCCGTGTGAAGAGGGCTCGAGTGATAAAACTACATCCTCAACAACTTCGTCAGGCACCAGTACATCTTCTTCAACTTCAGGGGCATCATCTGATTGCACAGAAGAAGGCTTTTTCAGAGATCCTGATGATTGCAGCAAATACTATCGCTGCCTTGATGAAGGCGACGGAACCTTCACGAGAGAAGACTTTGCTTGCGCTGAAGATGAAGTTTTCGATGAGGAAATGAGATACTGCAATCGCAAAGACCTTGCACCACCTTGTGATGAGAATTCGTCATCAACGACTGCTTCAAGCACAAGCAATACCGAAGAAAGCTCCTCTGTTACCGGTGACAGAGAAAGCTCGTCTGTAACAGAAGATAATGGAATCACATCAAGTTCCACAACAACCACTAGCGGTACTGAATCATCTAACACTGGTGAATGTCAGGAAGAAGGATTTCACAGGCACCCCGATGACTGTAACAAATTTCACAGATGCGTCGATTTCGAAGGGGACGGAAAATATTTCACTAAATACGATTTCGAATGTCCTGAAGGTTTAGTCTTCGATGAAACCACCGACGTGTGTAACTGGCCATCTTCAGTGCCATCCTGTGAATCATCTGATGCAACTTCGTCAACATCTGGTGATGCCGGAACATCAACCACACAAAGTGCCAGCGATTCAACATCTTCTGACACTGCTTCAACATCTGAATCCACAGATATAACATCTGGATCAACAGCTACCACTACATCCTCTGGGTCAACAACCTCAACATCCAGTGATACAGAAAACACTGACTCATCCTCCACTTCAGATTCTACAAGCTCCCCTGATGGAACTACTACTGGTGAAAAGTCTTCTGGTGATATGGAATGTACAGAAGAAGGATTCTTTAGACATCCGGAGGATTGCACTAAGTTCTATCGTTGCGTAGATTTTGCAGGAACAGGGGAATCCTATGTTCGCTACGATTTCGAATGTCCAAGGGATCTGGTATTTGATGAAGTCAATAGCGTATGTAATTGGCCAAACATGAGTCCTCCTTGTGATTCTGGTTCGAGAGACGGAGACAACGAGACAAGTAGTACTACTTCTGGAAACAATGATTCCGAAGGTACTACAGATAGCGAAACTTCTCAAGCTTCCACCACTCCTGCAAGTACCAGTACGACTGATAGCTCTACGTCCGTATCGTCCACCGACGAAACTACCTCAGACACAACAGAAGACGGCGAGTTTCGATGTGAAGAGGAGGGCTTTTTCAGGGATCCTAAGAACTGTAAGAAATACTACGAATGCAAAAGAGACGAGGACAGCGGAGAAATAGTTAAAATTGACTGCGAGTGTCCAGATGGTCACATTTTTGACGAGGAAGGTTGGTACTGCAATGTCGAAGAACTGAGCAAACCCTGCGATGACGGTTCCTTCAAATGTCAAGATGAAGGTTTCTTCCGTGATCCCGAAGACTGCACCAAATACTTCCAATGCAACAAAACTGAACAAGGTGGCTTTACGAAAAAGCAATTCGAGTGCAAAAATGGAAACGTCTTTGATGAAGAAGGAAGGTATTGCAATGCACCAGAACTTAGCCAACCATGCAATGATTCCTCGAACTCTACTGAATCCACTACAGCCTCTGAAAGCTCCTCATCTTCAAGTACTGGTACATCTTCCGAAGGCACTTCATCTTCAAGTACCGGTACGTCTTCCGAGAGCTCTACGTCACCGAGTACCGGGACATCTGATCAAAGTGGAGAATGCACTGAAGAGGGTTTCTTTAGAAACCCTGAAGACTGCTCGCAATACTATCAGTGCACTCGCAACGAAGATTCGGGTGAATTCGACAGGAAGGATTTCGCCTGCCCTGACGGACGAATCTTCGATGAAGGAGTTAGCTACTGCAATGACCCTGAATTGAGCGACGAGCCTTGTGAAGCAAGTGGGAACGGTACTTCAACGACTCAAGAACAGACGGACAGTGACGAATCTTCCACTACATCTGCCGCAACTTCAACTACTGAAGCGACAAGCAGTGAAGGAGACTCTTCCAGTACCACAAATCCAAACACACAGTCAAGAAGAGGTGGTGGAGATCCCGAATGCAAGGAGGCTGGGTTCTTCAGACATCCGAGAGATTGCAACAAGTTCTATCGGTGCGTGGATTTCTCTGGGTCCGGAAAATCTTTTGTTCGATTCGATTTCGACTGTCCCGAAGGCTTGCATTTTGATGAAGTGAATTCCGTTTGCAACTGGCCTACAATGACCCCAGGTTGTACTTCTGACACTGAAAAGAACTTCATCTCTTAAGAAGCAGCATGTCGAACATACGTCGCTGTAAAATTCGCTGATGCTTTCAGCAACCTGTAAATATTGTAGACAAGCAGTGAAAGTTGTTCGCAGAAGGGTAAATCGTTGAAGACAACTCCTGTCGCAAATGAAATATGTTAATACATTTTTTAATTTCACTTGAGGATTTTAACGAATGGTATTAATCTTAGTTCAGAATTTAAATTGGTTAGTTCAGAAGGCGCACAAATTGAGTTTTGTGTAATTTAGGTTAAAAATTGTCTGGTAATAATATCTAAACAAATTGCTCAATCAAAGAGCTAAGCAAGTATTTTTTTGTTCATTCTTAATTTTTGTAAGAAGAAAAGTCATCTGTTAAATTCGGAAGAAATATTAACCACCTAGTGTTAAAATAAGGACAATGAAATATTTTAATTTAGAAAACAACTGACAGTATTTTAAATACAACGTTTGCTCTTCAGAATAAAGTTTTCAGGGTTATTTTTATGATAGTCTTTCTATGTGCCAATCTGTCGTATTTGTTGCGCAGATGGGGTTATGGTTCATTGAATTTATTTATTTCATTATTTATTTCATGTGTTCTCACCTGTCCAACCTTTTCTGTGTGTTACTGTGTCTCAGTGTTGAAAATACTCGATACTGCCATGTTACATTCCATTTCAAAAATATTTGTGAGATATTTTTCCTAGAAGGCTAAACAAAGGCTTTTGAAATTTCAAAAATATTTAAACATTTACGAGTAACAATGATTAAAATGTTTTCGAATACCTTTTATAAAGGACTTTAATTTTGCCTTCATTGGAAAACATAAAATGATTGATATAAACATGCTTTTAGAAATATTCTGAAAGGGAAAGTATTTTAATTATTTTAAGTATTTCATGAGACAATGTCTTGAAACTAATTATACAATTTATGTATTTAAGGTAATCTTAAACAAGCAACAACGAATAGCTTTAAAAATCTTCAGGTTTGTGATCAAATTATCACAGAGGTGTGTCAGTCTAAAAATAGAAATGCAATCTACTGTAATCGTTTTAAAATTAGTTTAATTCTAATTAATTTCAGAAAATTGCATATTTTTAATTCTATATTGCTATAGTCTATAACTTTTAAATTTACTTCCTGGATGTAAATTAAAGTATGACTTTTATAAATAGCATTTGTTTTTTACTTATTCGTTGTTGCATTACACTTTTTACGAAACGAAATCGGATGTTGATGTTTATGACAAAATTGTGTGTATGCTATGTAAAATGCTTGACAATTTAACCACAAAGTGCGTTTTGAAAGTGCCTTACTTGTAAACTGTCATATTCTCGAAACAATTGTGTTGTATTTCCGCAAACAAATGTTTGTGTAATCTTGTTTGTAATGTTTATGAATAAACTGTTTTGATTCACATGGTTTGTTATACAGTTGCATAATTACAAATCATAAAAACGAGTTTCATTACGAAACAGATTTTGCAGAATAGCTAAAAAGTCAAAATCACGGGAAATTAAGCTATTTTCAAAAAGAAGTAATATTACAGTAGTATACTAAAAATAGTAAGATTAGAAACGGTATTTCCATAATAAAATAATTACAATAGTAGAGGTGGTATAAATAGAATACAGAAGTCAAATTTAACAAATTAATCCTCCGAATATTTTCAACGAAATATCTTTATCCATCAAGTTTTCATTAAATATCAACCACTTCCAATGTTTCCTCACCTAAAACCCATTTACATAAAAAAAAGTATTGGAAAATAAGATTTTGAGAACGGTCGTCTTTTGACCGCTATACTTTAAAAATAATACAAGCATAATTTAAACAGACAGAATTAATATGAATTAATTAAATTAAATTAATATGCTTAACTAAAGCTACTATATATATAATTACCTTACGTGTGCCACAAAAAAGACGTTAATTTGTTATCGCGTTTTTACAACATTGTACGATTGTTTGTTTACTACGAAGCCTTGCGCCTCAATTGAATTTATAGCGTTATCGAATGAAATTGTACTTGAAAAAAAATATTAGTCAAGCTGTTGCAGCGCTTACAATTATGCTGGGTATTCTATTTTTCAAAGCAGCGCTCACATTTTGATTCAAAATTTGCTCAAAGTTTTCATTTGAATTCCAAATTGTTCGAGTTCTGATTTCAGAGGTACTGTATAACTTTACTGTAGCACAACAAATTTGTTTAAAAAATATTTTTATTTGGAATACCATATTTTGTAAACAATCCCTTCTGTTAGGACACTATAAAATGAAATGTTTCTGTAGGCAGTGTCCTGACGAATCTATGGCACTTACAATAATGAAATTTAACACAAATAGTCCTAATTTTTTACGAATTTGTGTCCAGTAAAAATGTTAAAATTTAATCTAGAAAATTTTTTAATTATTTTATTGGCATTTAATTATTATTGTTTTCCTTAGAATGGCAACAGTATAAATAGATCAGATTCTAAATTTATTTTTTTCCTTTCATTTTCCAAGCAACAATTTCAGCGGATCAACAAATTTTAATTTTTTATCTATCTCTTGGATCGTTAAAGATAGAGTAAAAATTTCAACGTATTTGAAATCTGCGGAAAATTTTACATCAGATCGATACCTAAAAATGTGATTTTCTTTAAATAAATAATTTTTCAATTGTAGCTTTTATGTTTTTCCAATACCAATACTTCGCGATCGCAAGATTTCCTGCGCACAAACGATTCGAGCGAAGGGTAATTACGTAATTATTTTAATTAACGTAGTACTAGAGCAACACAACGGGCTTTCTAGCGAAGAGAAGTAAAACAAATAAAAATTTTTGACTGGCATTGTTCTTTTTTGTGAAATCGGGATCGTTAAAGTTCGATTGAAAATTTCAACGGATTTCAAATCTGCAGAAAATCTTACACCAGATCGATACATTACATTTTATTTTGTTTAAATCAATTTTTTAACTGTAACTTTATTTTTGAAATACGAATATGGATGCATCAGACAATGACGTCGACTTTTTCGTCCTTTTGGAATAGTATTTGCGATTGTTTTTGGTTGGAAGATATTTAATTAACGTTGCACTGGACCAAAACAATGGGCCATTGCAATCGTTTTTGGAATGCATAGCAATCACCGGGGATTGGCGAGCGTTTCTTTTTCTTTTTATGATAAAAAATTTGGCACACTGGTAAACCTAATATTTTGGGAATTTTGTGTCCAGTTCGAATTTTCAAATTTAATCAAGAACATATTTAAATGAGTATTAGAATTTTTTTTCTCTCTTGAACCATGGTCACACCCACGAAAAGAACTCACGTGCAACGCCGTACGGCGTCTAGTTGTATATAAAGCTACTATATGATCCGTTATTTTTGAAAGTGGTGTGTAGGTCCACTATGAAAAAAATGAGTTTATTTCCTTCAACAATTTTAATAATTATTGCATAGTAAAATTTAACAGGTTTATAGTGCTAAAAACATCATCCGAATTGAGTAACGCGTTCGCCAATATTTTAAAATTAATTTAAACACAAACCCTTAAATATCTCGATGTATGAAAAGATGGACTTATACCACTCATATAGTTAAATTTTGAATTATAGGTGTAATAGTATATATAAATACACCTGTGGCTAAGGGGAATTGGCAATTTCAGTTAACGTCGTACTAGAGCAACACAACGGGCTATTGACGACGGTCCGGGATCAGTCCCTTCAGGGAAAGATTCGAGGACAACACCTCGTAATTTTGAACCACGGTCAGATGACGAAGCAACACCTGAGCTGGCACCCCACTCTCCAAACTTCCACACCAACCCAACGTGAGGACTTTCGGCCACGACATATTTAAGGTGCACCAGCCGCCTCTACACCATATGCTTACAAACATCCATGCCCGGACCCGGATTCGAACCAGGAACCTTCCGATCTAGAGGCTAACACCTTAACCACTATACCGGTTGGTCGGCATGAAAAGATGGACTTATACAGTTAAATTTTGAATTATAGGTGTAATAGCGTATATAAATACACCTGTGGCTAAGGGGAATTGGTAATTTTAGTTAACGTCGTACTAGAGCAACACAACGGGCTATTGACGACGGTCCGGGATCAGTCCCTTCAGGGAAAGATCCGAGGACAACACCTGGTAATTTTGAACCACGGTCAGATGACGAAGCAACACCTGAGCTGGCACCCCACTCTCCAAACTTCCACGCCAACCCAACGTGAGGACTTTCGGCCACGACAGATTTAAGGTGCACCAGCCGCCTCTAAACCATACGCTAACAAACATCCATGTCCGGACCCGGATTCGAACCAGGAACCTTCCGATCTAGAGGCTAACACCTTAACCACTATACCGGTTGGTCGGCCCTGTGGCTAAGGGGAATAACTGGTTAAAGGTACGTACATTAGGGAACCTGGATGTTCACATCTAGAAGGTAACCTAGTAATAAAGCGTGTAGTAAACACAACGAAGCAGAGCTTGCGCGCAGTCTTTACATAAAATTAAATAATTATCGCACGCTTTCGCCGGTATTGCCCTTTTTAGATGAAAACTCTACAACTTCACTGCTGACGCTAAAAAAAAAGACGAAAACGAGGCTATCGTTCAGTTTACCCGCACACTGCTATGTAAACAATCACGCAGTGGCAAATCATCCAGTTTCCTGCTTAACTCACTGCGCCAATCTAGGTAACCCTACAGGTTCTGTACTATTTGCTCCCGTAAGGAAACACTAGTCAATTCTACCTAGCGGTAAGCGGGCAGGCGACCAGCTAGGCTACACTAGCGCGTCTTTGTTGGAATGGCTCCGCGTTGCGTGGAAGATTCTATTTTGTACCGTAGGTAGGTCGGTAGATATTAAACTCGTGAAAAGTGAATCGATTCTTCAATTCGATTCTTTCGTAATTTTTTTTTATCTACAGTGAGCTATGATTATTTACTTGTTATAATATCAATTGGACTAGACAAGAGGGTGTATTTATTCCACACTGATGACATTTATTTTGGTTTTTGTATTGGTAATTGTAATTTTAGTTAACGTCGTACTAGAGCAACACAGCGGGCTATTGACGACGGTCCGGGATCAGTCCCTTAAGGGAAAGATCCGAGGACAAATACCTCGTAATTTTGAACCACGATTGGATCAATCAGATTTACTTATGAAGGATACCTTACAGAGATCAGAACACTTCTCTGAGGGAAACCTCGAACACTTCTCTGAGGGAAACCTCGAACACTTATTCGGGATGAAAATCGAATTACATTTCGAATTCATCCATACAGTAAATCTGCTTCAAAATTATTGAAGACACGAAAAGACTACCAGACAAGTAAATAATCATACCTCAGTGTCGATCCAAACAAGTTACGAAAGAATCGAACTGAAGAATCGATTCAGTTTTCACGAGTTTAATATCTACCGACCTACCTACGGTCCTAAATAGAATCGTCCACGCTACGCGGAGCCATTCCAACAAAGACGCGCTAGTGCTAGGCTACATGCACCCCTCCAGGTTCCGTAGTGTACATACTCTTAGTCTAAAAACTACTTTTCAGAAGCACGTTTTTGCCCCTTTTCTTGTAAATCGAGTTTTGGAAATAATTTATTTTGATTGCATTCTTTGTTACTCTTTTTTCATGCACATTACTTATCCACTTCTATATAACGTGTAAGGCCCCCAAGACAAATCCTTCAACAAACGCACTTGTCTCATTGTTGCAAAATTTCGACTTATCCAGTTACTTCCTTTGACCAGATATTATGCTACCATGTGTTAAATATAGTAGTTTCAGTTAACTTAGATTGCGATTCTCAACCATACAAATATGCCCAGGTCTCAATTCTAATTCAAGACTAAACAAGACATCACAGAATTTTAAAAATATTTATTTCACAGTAAAACAACATAATCATTTTCGATTATCAATTTGCACACAAACACTTTCAAAAACTCAAAACGTAACAATGTAATGCTAGTAAATAACCACAAAAAATTCCACGACAAAGTTCATTTCATATAGAAACAGTTAAGAAATGCATTCAAAAATTGAGCGTATTTATAGCAGCTAATATAGCTGGCTAAATCTTTATCGTAAATTCATGTACCAGTAATTGTTACAAAACAAATGTTACACTTTGGAGAATTAAACAGTGCAGTGTTCCAGAAACACAACTCATCATTGAATTGCAATGAAAATTTATCTAGTCATAACATAAAATTTTATGTATCTACGAAGTTACAAAACATGACATGCTGCGTGTAAAAATATTATTTCATCAAATTTATTATCACTGAGTGACATTCACTGGCAAGTACAGCTGCAATCTATGTCTCGTTTGGTAGCGAGTTATGGCATGTGAAGGCAACCCATCATTATTACATTTATTCTGGTTTTTATGGTAACCTCAGCAAGTTTTCAATTTTTTTATTTTGACTAATTTCCATTAAAAAGCTAATTATTTTCTGTTTAAAAAATAAATAAAACGACCTTTTTTGTAAGAATTAAGCGACATAAAAAACATAAAACGTAACAACAAAAAACATAAAACACTGCGACAAAAATAAGTGCGCCAAAAAATGCGCCAAGAGCGTTACCACTAAACGAGGCATAGAATGCAGCTCTATCTATTTGTAACTATACAAAATATATTAGACAAAAAACCTTCGGTAAATTTTTTTCAATAGCATTGCAAACTAAAAATATTAGATTCAAACCAGATGGGTTTCTTAAAATCCAGGCTTGACGCGCAATCATTAAAAACAGGATTGAAGTATGTTCAACATTGCTTTATCTCTCATTTTAAACCACATGAAAAATACTGAAGTGATTCCAAGAAAATGGCAACAAGAACGAAAAACATTTTTAATACGAGTTTAAAAGTTTCAAACAAATTTAGAGAAATTTTTCCTTTATAAAACTTTGAGTTACACTTTCATCTATAAAATTGAAATAAACAGGCTTTGAATGAAGATGGCGCTGTATTACGACGTGTAAATACTGCAAACAATGGATGGCGTTATGCTTCAAATAAATTTCGAGCACAATAGAATTATTTCATCTAGGTAGCACCAGAGAGAGTTACACAAGACGAGCTGCTTTGAATGGAATGTGCTTTAATAGTTAAGAATAAAATATAGTCATTTCATGGCTTAAATAATAGTCTTTACGGCTCAACAAATGATCGTCGACAGTTCTTCCACCCTTCATCTTCTGCCACTGATGCAAATGTTTTAGGACTTGCCAGATGGCAACAAATTCGGCAATTCCTTTTCCTCTTCCACGACAGTCTCCCCAGTGAACTGAAAACCGAAACACAATGTGATAAATACAAAGTATTACATAGTAAATATATTAAAGTAATACTTAAGCATTATATAAGTTTCTTCTTTATAAATAAAATCAGGTAATACAGTTTAAGGCAGCACCAACCAAATGATAACGCGCATACTTTGCTGGAAGTGCATTTCAGCGTTCTTTTACACTCAGTAACAAAAAAAATCGACGCAACAAGAAGGAGTTGTCCGATTGCGATAAAAATAGGTGGATCTGAAGAACATGCACAGTACAAAAACAAACGATTAATACTTCAGAACAATTGAATGATTTATTTCAGAGTTTGACCATTACAAAGGGGGAAAGTCAATAAGGCGTTGGTCCACCTCCGGTCTGAATGCAAACTGTCCCCCGGCGTGGCATAGACTGAAAAAATTCCCGGATAGTGTCCAGAAGAATTTCTCGCGAAATTGTCTCCAACTGTCGGGCTAAAGGGTCAACATTCCGGGATGGTCGCAATCGCCTTCCCATAACAACTCAACTTTGCTCTATGGGAGAGAGATCATGAGACCTATCTGGCCAAGGAAGTGTTGAGAAAGCTGGAAAACAATTCATAGCAACACGTGCCGCGTGCGGCCGGGCATTATGTTGTTTAAATAAGTCCGGGGTGTCGCAAAAAGAACGGTACCACAACCGGTCGTAGAATGTCGTCTACTACTGTGCTGTAAGTGTGCCAGAAATGACTACCAAAGGGGTCCGGCTATCAAAGGACATGGCACCCCAGACTAACGCCCTGTTGTGCTATAGTAAGAGCAGAATTCCCACTCTGCCCCTGGACGTCTCCAGACACGTCTGGGGTTGTCGTCAGAGCACAGTTAGAAACGGGACTTGTCACTAAAGACTATACGTCCCCAGTCAGTGCCGTCCCAAGTGGATCGAGCTCGGCATAACTCATTCGTGGTGCGTCGATTTTTTTTTGTTGCTATAGTGTATTTTACGCGTAAAAAGTACACTGGTGATTAAAAGCGAAACGTAACTAATATACAGATACTAGGGGGCCCGCCCCCTGCTCGCTAACGCTCGCCAACCCCCGGAGGATTGCTACGCAATTCTCATTGGTTCGCTGCGCGAACCTATGCTCGCTTCGCTCGCATCAATGAAGACACGTGTCCTAGCAGAAGGAATTGATTACAAAATATGATATACCAAAAAAATATTTTTCAAATCTAAATTTGTTGTATTACATAAAAGATATATACAGTACCTCTGGAATCAGAATTTAAATGAAAACTTTGAGCAAATTTTTACTCTCAATGTGAGCGCTGCTTTGGAAATTGAATACCCAGCATGTTGTTTGTGTGTACATTTCCCCAGTACTCGAGCCACCCATACACTTGTTGACTGAGTTTGTTGTCGAAAGTTGTAGTGCACGCGTCTTGTTGTACTATAATTGTTAGACTTGAAAAGGACCGTTTTTTAAATAGCCCTGAAAAGATCCTCCGCTTTCTTAGATTTCTATTACAAACCGCAACAGCTCGTCTAAAATTCATTTTTTTTTTCAATAAAATTTCATCCGATAATGCTATAGATTCAAATAAGGCGCGAGGCTCCTAGTAAACAAACAATCGCACAATGTTGCCAAAACGCGGTTACAAATAACGTCTTTTTTGCGTGCCACGTAAGAGAAATATATATATAGATTTTTCAATAATCGGAATAACTTTAAACTTGGTGCTTGTGCCATCGTTTATATCATTCTGCGAATCAGTACGTAGTTCATAGAAGAGACGTCGGCTGAAACTCATGGCGGCAAAGCAAACTCTTCTTTCTTGCTCTCTAACAAGGGAAACTCCAAAAATAATTTATAAGAAATTCATAAAAGAGATAAGGTACAGTTTGACGAGATATCTCGTTTGACGAAATCTATTCGAGACAACCACCGGAAGGGTTGACAGAATCTCGTGCAGAGTGCCGAATTGCTGCCTCCTAGACTATGTAACTTTCTTTATGAAGGTGAATACATTTTGTTGTCTAAGTCATTCGTGCGAAATACACGTCAAAGCAGTTTCTCGCGTGAGGAAAAGCCTTTCATTTTCTCTCAAACTCAGATTCTATAAGTTCAAAACGAATAAACACGCCCTGATACGGAACGAAATGAAAGTGCTCGTTTAAAAGAATTTCTAAGCAGTTTTCTGAAGTTTTTGTCCTCACGTTGTCATGGTGTGGAAAGTTTGGAAAATGGGGCGTCAGTTCAGGTGTTGACCCCGTCATATGACAGTGGTTCAAAATGACATTGCTCAGTGCGACGTTAATTCAACTACCCAACTTTAGTTGGAAGGCCGGTTGGCAGAATAACGGATTGGCAATAGGAGGTCGCGAGTTCAAAACTCGATCAAGCCAAAGACCATCGGGTAATTTTTAAAATTAATTTCGCACTAGCAATACAACAGGCTACTGACAACGGTCTGGGATCAATCAACTAAGAGAAAGTAATTTGGTAATTTTTGTTAACGTCGTACTAGAGCAACACTACGGGCTATTAACGACGGTCCGGGATCAGTCCCTTAAGGGAAAGATCCGAGGACAAACCTCGAAATCTTGAACCACGGTCAGATGACGAAGCAACACCTGAGCTGGTGCCCCACTCTCCAAACTTTCACACCAACTCAACGTGAGCACTTTCGGCTACGACAGATTTAAGGTGCACCAGCCGCGTGTACAACATACGCTTACAAACATCCATGCCCGGACCCGGATTCGAACCAGGAACCTTCCGATATAGAGGCTAACACCTTAACCACTATACCGGTTGTTCGCCCCCCCCCTAAGAGAAAGATCCGAGGACACCATATAATTTTGTACCACGGTCAGATGAAATTATTAACTGTAGCTTGTAAATATGTTGCAAATATTTGTTATGCCAATAAGAATTTTAATATAAAAAGTGGTCTTTCTTAATCGTCGATAGGGTGCAGCTGACGCTTGTGTGGCATTGAGGAAATTAAAAAATCTTTTTCAGGGTAAAAGACCGTTTTTTCATAAACAATAACGCTCGACTGAATCATTTTCAAGATCATTCCAACTCTTCATGTTTTCCGCAACCTTGAACGAGTAGCTTTCATGATGCAAAACTTTACAAAACACATTTTAGTTTTTCGACTCATCACTCAACCTTGAAGTAACATCTCATTTTAAATCCACAACTTTAATCGTCCAAAAGACAGAACGTCATCAAAACACCCAGGCTTGGGAGAGTCGGACCTTGATGTATAGTTTGTTTGACTGTGGGTAAGTAGCTGAATTTGCATCGCACTAGAGCCAAACCACAGGCTATTGACGACGATCCGGGATTCATCCCGAAGAGAATGACCCGAAGACAAAACCTTGTTATTTTGAACCACGGTCAACACCCGAACTGGCACTCCATCTCTCGAAACTTCCACGCCACACCAACGTGAGGACATTTGAAACGATATCTTAAACTAACCAAGTACAATTCCCACAACAGATATGGTAAAACTAGAAGCATTGTCTAAAACCATTGCGGACCTAAATGAAAAGAACCCCAAAGGACACCCAAAGTCTTTTAAAGTTCCCTTTCTCTTTCACTCGCAAGTGGGCAGCGGTAGCAACACGGCTGGAAGAGTAATGGATTAGCATCTCAAGACCATCAGTTACACGGGACTGGTGCGAGTTTAATCTGACATGGCCTCGAGTTGGCGAGTATGAATTGGTAATTTTAATTAACGTCGTAATTAGAGCAACACAACGGGCTATTGACGACAGTCAATCAAGGGAAAGATCCAAGGTAATTGGTAATTTTTTTTTTGTTAACGTCGTACTAGAGCAACACAGCGGGCTATTGACGACGGTCCGGGATCAGTCCCTTAATGGAGAGATCCGAGGAAAACACCTCGTAATTTTGAACCACGGTCAGATGACGAAGCAAACCTGAGCTGGCACCCCACTCTCCAAACTTACACACCAACCCAACGTGAAGACTTTCGGCCACGACAGATTCAAAGGAGCACCAGCCGCGTGTACACCATACGCTTACAAACATCCATGCCCGGACCCGGATTCGAAGCAGGAACCTTCCGATCTAGAGGCTAACACCTTAACCACTATAGACAACGGTCAGGGATCTATCCCACAAGGAAAAGATACGAGGACAACACCATGTAATTCTGAACCATAGTCAGATGACGAGGCAACACCTGAGGTGGCACCCACCTCTCCAAACCTCCACCAACCCAACGCGAGGACTTTCGGCCATGACAGATTCAAATGTGCACCAGCCGCCTCTACACCATACGCTTACAAACATCAATCCAATGACCCGGTTTCGAACCAGGAACCTTCCGATCTAGAGGCTAACACCTCAACCACCAGACCGGTCGGTCGGCTGGCGTGGTGTGGAAGTTTAGAGAGTGGGAGGCCAGCTCAGGTGTTGTCTCGTCATCAGACCGTGGTTCAGAATTACGTGGTGCTGTCCTCCGATCTATTCCTTCGGGGGTGGATCCCCGACTGTTGCTAATAACCCGTTGTGTTGCTCCAGTGTGACGTTTATTAAATACCTACCTGAGCCTGCTCTGGAGAATTCAAAAAGCAGCAAGAAAGTGCTCCACCTATGTCAGCTTACCTGCACACAGATGCTTCCAAGCTGGATCCGAAGTCGGCCACATGAATCAGAGCTCCCCGCGGCGTTTCGCAGGGGGCGATACTTACTACCAGCAGATTGAATAAATCAAACGCATCTTCATTGACGGGCAAGTTTAGGAGCCGGTAAATAATATTGGCCCAGGCGTAGAGTGCAACCTAGCGAAGAAAGAGTTGAGGAAATTAATGGTGGAGCAACCGCACCTCTTGTCTTTTGACGAGGCAGAGGACGTTGACCCACACGAAGGAGGCGACCCCCACGAAAGCCACCCGGGTGTAGGGGGGAAGGAGGGCGAAGTTGATTGCCTGCGCCGGCAGCCAGAAGCAGCAGCTCAACTGAAAAACAAAAACTTCAAATCAGTGGTCGATCAAGGCAGTTGGAGAAAAATGAGTAGTCAAAACTTAAGTAAGTAGAGTAGAGTGACACTGATAAATAGGTAGATATTTAATTAACTTCGCACTGATGTAACACAACGGGCTATTGGCATGGATAGTAATGGTAATTTTTAGTTAACGTCGTACTAGAGCAACACAACGGGCTATTGACGACGGTCCGGGATCAGTCCCTTAAGGGAAAGATCCGATTACAACACTACGTAATTTTGAACCACGGTCAGATGATGTGGCAACACCCGAGCTGAATTAAAGTTGTGGATTTATATATAGAAACAACTTTTGAAGAAACACATTCAATAAAAGGGTCGCGTTAGCCCCGTTAGAAGAGTAACAGATTAGCAACCGGAGGGTTGCGTGTTCGAATCCAACCAAAGGCAGGTTCAAAAGTTTACAAAGGAAGTGTACAAAACGGGCTGATGCGCGTAGAATTTATCTTGACCTCCAATGTCCTCATGTTGCCATGGCGTTGAAGTTTGGAGAGTGGTATGTCAGCTCAGGTATGCATCTCATCATGTGACCACAGTTCAAAATTACGTGGTGTTGTCCTCGGGGAAGGATCTCGGACCATCGTCGATAGCCCGTTGTGTTGCTTCAGAGCGACGTTAATTAATTACCTACCTTCCTACCCAGTGATATAGAAGAGGCATAAAAGGCGCAAAGTCTAAATGAAAATGCTCCATGTTGTTGGCAAGGAACAAGATGGAGCTGACCAGCAACTTCAAAACATACTATTTCCTATCGCATTATCCGCGGATTCAACACTTGATTTCCAAAACAGAAATAAAGGTCTGCAGACAGGACATAAAAGCAAAAGGACATTGCAATTCTCCACACCGAGAGACACTAAAACCGTTTATGTTTACGAGTAACACTCCCGTGTGAAGTGCAACTGCTGAAAGCAGCAGCTCAACATTTACCATTTACATCCATGTATATTTTCTTATTCTCCTTTCCTCTGCATCTTTTCGTGCAATAAACAAGCGACCCATCTTTCCGTCGCAGTGAAAGCCCGAGGGTCGTAAAGGTATTTCATTACTCTTCTGTAATAAATGCCAGTGCCTCCGAGGCTGATAAAACCTTTTTACGCTAAACGTGCATCAGCACACGAGATTGCACGCCGTGTAAATATAGGGCTGATGTAAAAGCTCTTCCCGTTTCAGGCTCTAGAGGGCACTGCATCGCAAAACCGTTATCTATTTCACATTTTTAAAGTTTTGATGTTGTTTGAAAAAAAGGAATTTCTTCTATTACTTAAGGGGAAAATTCGCTCACTCCTTTAAACAACGTCCTAGGTCAAAGAACGTGATTTTTCTCTGGAGAATGATTTAAAAGTTCAAAAGTAGATTGAATTGTCTCTCTACATTAAAAAAAATTTACCGACGCCGCAAGATTGAAAACTGTACTGTTTGACTCGATTCTTAGGCGGTTTCGCTAAAAAATACGGATCAGATAAAATAATTAACATGGTTTGTTCTTTATCGTATTCCCTGGACATTTGTGAAGATTTTTTTTCCAATGCGGCAATTATTTTAGGGTTTATTAAGTGTCAAAATTTAAAAAGCGAAATTTCTAACGCGAGTGAGCAAAAGACGTACACATTTTCAGTCTTCAGTCGTAATTACCTGTCAATGTGAATTTTTGCAGCTCGTCGAGTTTTTTTTATAAATTTAAATTTGGTTCCCGATAATATTTTTTTGAAAATCAGGGAAAATTGGGACATTGATTGGGAAAATTCCTTGGAAATTGGGGAAAATCGTGGTCGGCGAGCGTAAGCGAGCAGGGTGCGGAGCCCCTAGTACTAAAAATAAATATTGCTTCTGCTCTCTAGCGGCTAACTATTGAGCGGTGCGATATGACGATCTTGAAGGGATATACTACTCTTTCAGGGCATTCTGAAAATAGGCATAACTAAAAAACGACGTTTTTTGAGTTACGGAACGGACGTATCATTTACGGAGTACCTTGCAGAAAACTGCGAACCTCCACATCAGAATTAATAGAAAGTTTATGATTGTAAACAGTAAATGAGCGAAGTTAAAGGAAGTGACAATGCACTTTGAAAAAGTTGAATAATTGAGATAGAAGATAGAATTTAGTAATTGATACAATTAGGAGTCCAATTCTCTTTCCAAAGGGGGTCGGAACATCGAGGAGAGGTAAGCAATCAGTACCGAAAAGTAGCGAAATTTATGAGCTGTGGTGATGATTAAGGAATAAGGTGATAAAAGGGTTTTTGAGATATGACGTTGTTGAAACGAGTGAGCAAATTGTGACATTTGGCTTTAAAACTTGTTAAGCATCAAAAAGGACAGAAAACAGAGACCATTTTCGACATGAAATGCTTTTTACGTATTTCCAAAAGGGCAAGAATGCAAACGAACGCAAAAGGAGATATATGTCGTGTAGGATGAAAGTACCGTCGACGATTCCACGTTCCGTAAGTGGTTCAGAAAGTTTCGTCACCTGGATCGGTTCTTTGGCCAGAAACCTCAGAACTTGTATCAGCGCGAGATGATGCAGTAACTGGTGAGACGGAGAAAGGTCATCGAACAGAGCTGCAGACTATATTGATTAAATGTATAATTTTTGGTCAATTAAGTACTTTTTCTTCAATTTTTGTCAAAAAAAATGGACGAACTTTCGCATCAATCCAATATAGTGGTTGCAACAGCTTTTAGCACAGCACAGAAGCAAATCAAAGTTACATTCAGGAGATAAAGGGCCGCTGTAGCCCAGTTGGATTAGCTGCCAAAGACATGGGACTGGCGCACGTTGAATCTGTCGTGGCCTTACATGTTCTCACGTTAGCGTAGTGTGGAAGTTTGATCGGGGTGGCAGCTCAGGTTATATGAGTGGTCAAAAATTACGGCAGTTGAATTCGTTCGACGTTAATTAACTACCTACTATGTTGTCTTATGAACAGGATGGTAGTAATTAGTAATTTTAGTTAACGCCGTACTAGAGCAACACAGCGCGCTATTGACGATGGTCCGGGATCAGTCCCTTAAGGGAAAGATCCGAGGACAACACCTCGTAATTTTGAACCACGGTCAGATGACGAAGCAACACCTGAGCTGGCACACCACTCTCCAAACTTCCACGCCAACCCAACGTGAGGACTTTCGGCCACGACAGATTTAAGGTGCACCAGCCGCCTCTACACCATACGCTTAAAAACATCCGGACCCGGATTCGAACCAGGAACCTTCCGATCTAGAGGCTAGCACCTTAACCACTATACCGGTTGGTCGGCATGAATAGGATGGAAACTCGTGTCAAAGTTACCTTCATGGCCGAAACGCTAAAATGAAACTTAATGAAACGGTATGTCACTAAATTAGTGGGCCTAAATATGAAATGTGTGGATAATAAGTTAAGAGAACAGACACACACACACAAAATGAAGCCTTGGAAGGTAGCCCGTAGCTAACCGATAGCTTTCACTGCTTTTATTAAGTGCATAATCGTTGTGATCTTAATCGCGATGAACTCAAGGTCATGACCACCGAAACAGAACGAGCGAGGGCAGAGTAATATCGTCATTCACTCTCGTCTGTCACTCTCGTCTGTCAGACGAGCAGGTGACGAGCTTAACAACACCGAAAAGCAGCAATTTGGTCTGCAATTTTCCTATCTTTGAATTAAAATTCAAAGAATTCATGAACCGACTAATTTGTGCATAGGAATTGGGAGGAAAATGTCTTGCGAACAGTTATGCATTCCCACTAAAATGAAGACTCACGGAAATATAAATAGCTACATAACATGACAAAGACAGATTTTGGGATGTTCACTTCCACATTCGTTTTTTTAGTTTTGGAATCGATTTGTTTTTATCAATTCCGTCACAAACGTAACGATGCTCTTTGGCAAACCTCTAACATTTTGCATAAAGAGGTAGAGTTTTCTCAACGAAGTCGAATCCAATTACTGTTGACTTTTTCGGTTGTCAAACATCGTTTCGATTTTATAACTTCGTCCTCTACTCAAGTAGTCTGAGGCCCTGTTCACGTGATGAGTTTTATCACGCACGTTTTCAAGGTCAGCTTTCCGTAAGCATTACATTTGTTTTTTCACACCTTTTACATTTGTGTTTGTTACACCGTCGCCTTGGCGTGGAAGTTTGGAGAGTGGGGTGCCAGCTCAGGTGTTGTTTCGTCATCTGACCGTGGTTCAAAATTACGAGGTGTTGTCCTCGGATCTTTCCCTCAAGGGACTGATCGCGGACCGTCGTCAATAGCCTGTTGTGTTGCTCTAGTACGACGTTAACTAATAAACAACGTGTTTACTGAAGCCTTAGCCAATGGGTTGTAAAATATTGTTATCAAAACGGCTGTTTTTGTATGAAGGTATTGATCTGGGCACTAATCATTCAACACAAAAGGCTGTCAGCAATAAGTTATATCTACTTTCAAATGCATTTCAATAGACTGTCCCCTGATACAATCCAGAGCTTATACGATTTTCCCAAGATGTGTGATTATTGTATAATCTCTTTAATAATATTTTCTACTGGCTTTTAACTTATCAAATATGGTGCAAGTAGTTGTAATAATTTGGTAATTTTTTTTATAAATCGAAACAAATTTCCGAATTTAATATTTGAAACTTTTAAAAGTAGATTTAGTAAATGTCTGTGAATTAATAGTAACTAAATAAAACACTTCGGCAGTTTGGATAAGTAACAAAATAAGAACAGAATAAAGTAATCAACCACCAAAGCAAACTGGCTGCTTAACTATATTTCAAGTACATATTCAGATTATTTGATGCAAAAATAAAGAAATAATGCCCACTTGCCTCTAACAAAAGCACGGTAACTCTTAAAATAAGTTCCAAACACACAAAAAAATGTGTAACCAGAATGAAAATATTTTTTTGCGGATTTCAATAAGTATACTTAAAGCTGAAAGTTCAATTCAAAATAGTTTTAAAAGGAAGAAATTTAAGGTGGTTTAATATTCCACCGCTCAAATGTCGTAAATTTATGTCTTGATTTTTTCCCTCTCGCAGGTGTCTGAATTTTAAATAAACGGAAGTTGGAATGAGAATCCGTAAGAGCTCTCATACGAAACCAAAGTTTAAAGATCAAACACTTGACGTGACAAGAACAAAAACACTTGAAACCTAATATTTGCACAAGAGGGAATTTCATCAAATGCGATTGATGAACCAAAAGTGGGGTTTTTTTTTTCAGATTTTTATATCAAACACTACAAGCAACAATACAAGGAGCAGTTTTGTAGAAAATTTACAATCTCCCTCTTTTTTTCTCCACGCATATTAGCCAGATTTTGTCCGCGTATTAAAAAATCTACAAGGATTAGTATTAAAGAAACAGTTACATTCTCATCGGACGAGGAAACAGTGGCACAAGATTCAGGGTATTCATGAACAAAATAAAAAAACATATCAGACGAAAACGTATTCATGTATAAGAACAGTATCGCAGTTTGCAAACAATATGGCTTTATGAATTGTTTATACTTTTCACATTTAATTTTATTTCAGACCTTTTTGGCGATTTACCTCACGCTACTTAAATTTACTTGTGCTGCCATCTATCGATTATTTTGTTTTTTCGAAGTAATTAAATGCAACTTTTATTTTACTACTTCCGTACAAACAACTAGATCATTTTTATAATTTAAAATTTCCATTGATGAGACTATCGTATTTATTTCGATGGAAACAACCAGGAGTACCATCATTTTTCACATTGTGACCAATTTCCAAAATTTTAATTGCAGTATATCAAAGAAAACAACATATAATTAAATAAGGAAATTTTATTAAGCATGGATAAATGGTAGCACAAATAATGCAAAAGGCACCGAGGATCTCTTGTCGCAAATTATACAAAGTTTATTATCAGGTCTCCAATTTGGTTGATCAAATCTGTTTAAATTCGAAAAAACACTAACTATTCTTTTCTCATTAATATTTCAACACTGTTAAGGGATCCCCGATAGAAAAATTCAAAATTTTGGTTAAGATTTTCCTGGTTATGAAGGCAAACACTTCTATAAAGCAAAAGTGCTTCGAGAAAAGTAAGCAACTTGGCAAGACAAGTGAAATGCACCTGGACTCCTTATACGAATTTGGTGCTGACATCTATGTATAAAACATGTAAACAAAAGCTTTCGTATAAAATATTTAAACAAAAGCTTTCGTATAAAATATTTAAACAAAAGCTTTTGTATAAAATATGTAAATAAAAGCTTTCGTATAAAATATGTAAACAAAAGCTTTCGTATAAAACATGCAAAAAAAACTGTGAGCAGCCTAAACAGGAACTTGAAACACATTTTTATCCCCTTCTATATTTTCCAGGAGAAACTGCCCAATAAAATAATATTTTTTCTTTTCATTAATGTCAGTTAAGTAATCATCTCGTGAGAAGCTATGTTAGTATTCTGTTGCCAAAAAAGGATTTGTAATAAAAATGAACATCATTTCACTATTTTTCAATCAGTTTCAAACTTCTTATAATGTGTGTAAAAATTTCCAAAACTCCAATTTTCCCCTTTGTATTATAGGTTTATATAAAATCCTTAGGAGCATTATCTGGAGGCACATGATTCTAATATAATTGCTAAATTGCACTTTGATGTTTACTCTTACTTGAAAAAGAATAAAATACTCTATTAACTGTCACATGAAAATGGTACATTGGAGATATTTGAAGCAAGAGAATTTAAGCGCTATTTTCGTAGCAAATATTATTCATATATATAATCTGAACAACAATTTTCAAAAAGATTAACAAGAAACAAATGTTACCTTGTAGGTAGACCAGAATTTAGCTTTCAATTCAGCGAAAATATCTTCCTTTCTTTCTAAAACGCTCATTCCTGAAAGAAATAAGTTCGACACAGGTTAATAAAGTGTTTTCTACAGGTAAAACAATTAAGTTTTTTTTAATTTTTTTTAAATGTATTTTACAAGATTTATAACACTTAAAATTTTCGAAAATACTGTCGGACTTAAAACATAAATTTAGTAAATATTTCGAACTGACTACTCAAAGCACACGTTGATGCACTCCAAACATAAAATTCAGATATCGGTAACACATACACAATAAAGACCAATTTCTCGTTTTTAAGGAGCTTTTGATTTTATCAGAATTTTAAAGGACAATGTGATAATTTAAACTCTTCAATAATCGAGGACATTTTAAAAGATTCTCTGTGGCAATGACCAGACTCGGACTCTTGAGCTTTTTTTTTTCAGGTAGAATCAACTAAAACCTGCCCCCACTTTTCCTGGTCTATCCTCAGTAGCTCAATTGGAAGAGTAGAAGGGAGAACCAGCAACTCGAGGGTTGAGAGTTCAAAACTCGATCCAACCCAATATCCACATGTACGTGGAAGGGATGCAACAACAAAACATCGATGTTCAATATTAAAACATCGATGTTCAATATTAAAACATCGATGTTAATAATACATCGCCCATAAACCATCAATATTTTTTAGACATCGATGTATTTAAAATTTTTCCCCCATTTTTTAAAAGTAGAGTTTATTAACCTAACATTAATGTTATCCGGGGGGGGGGAGATTTAATTTGTCAGTTGCCGTGTTTATTAATTAATAACTTAAGATTTTTTTTAAACTGTTAAAACAAAGAAAAAAAATTAATAAGGTAATGGTAATTTCAGTTAACGTCGTACTAGAGCAACACAACGGGCTATTGACGACGGTCCGGGATCAGTCCCTTAAGGGAAAGACCCGTGGACAACACCTCGTAATTTTGAACCACGGTCAGATGACGAAACAACACCTGAGCTGGCACCCCACTCTCCAAACTTCCACGCCAACCCAACGTGAGGACTTTCGGCCACGACAGATTTAAGGTGCACCAGCCGCCTCTACACCATACGTTTACAAACATCCATGTCCGGACCCGGATTCGAACCAGGAACCTTCCGATCTAGAGGCTAACACCTTAACCACTATACCGGTTGGTCTGCAAAAATTAATAAGAACAATTAACAAATATTTTGTTTTCAAATTGAATAACACAAAAGAAAATAATATTTATAATAATTTGAAATATGTACTACTAACTAAAAGTAGGTAGGTACATAACAATAATTATTGTTAGTTATTTATAGGGAAACAAACTTATTTTATTTTCTGTAAATAAAAAATATTGGGGCCTATTATAACTACAAGCCCCAATGTTTGTTATTTACAGTTTGTAAAAAAAATAAGTTTGTTTAAGTTCTCCCCCTATACGCCGACTCATTTTTTCACTAACTGTCCCACCAGTTACGGAAAAAGCTCTTTCTGATGGGACGGATGTCGCCATCACTAACAAATATACTTAGTTCTACGGTTATTTTTTAAATTTTTACAATGGTACTTTGTTCATTCAAAAATAAAACATGGACAACGTAAAAACATCCGACAACGTAAAAAGATCCATCAACGTAAAAACATCCGACAACGTTAAAACATCCGACAACGTTAAAACATCCGACAACGTTAAAACATGCGACAACGTAAAAACACCCGACAACGTAAAAACATCCGACAACGTAAAAACATCCGACAACGTTAAAACATCCGACAACGTTAAAACATCCGACAACGTTAAAACATCCGACAACGTTAAAACATCCGACAACGTTAAAACATCCGACAACGTTAAAACATCCGACAACGTAAAAACATCCGACAACGTAAAAACATCCGACAACGTCAACGTTAAAACATCCGACAACGTTAAAACATGCGACAACGTTCAAACATCCGACAACGTAAAAATACCCGACAACGTAAAAACATCCGACAACGTTAAAACATCGGCTCCAATACATCGATATTTATTATAAAACATTGACATCGATGTCGCATCTCTAAAACACGTGGATGTATGTTAACCTTTATGCTGCGGTACTTAGATATTTTCAATCGTCTAAAGGAACGACTATTTCACCTGCATGTCCCACGCCTCTTACCTAATTACCTAACTTGAACGATAGCCTTGAGTGGCATTTACGACTGACGCTTTCCTTTCATAGTATTGTGTGGCGTATCGTTTGGCGTGAGAGAGATATCACCGGAACGACCTTCTGCCTTTTCCCCAAAGTGTTCACACCTCATGGTCGACAGGGTAGAAAGTCAGTCGCTAACAGCTTGTAAATAGTGATCGATGCCAGCGGTCACTTAAAAGGAAGATAACATTCACCGTACACAGATTAATACCATGCCGCTGGTGTAAACGAAATAGTGGTAACAATTGTCTACCAGCCGCAGTGTAAAGGTTAAATCTATCGGGGTCTCCAACAGGGTGTCAAGATTTAAATCAACGATTAAAATCATGATTTTAATCAAATGATTTTTTTAATCATTGATTTAAATCACAACCAATCTTACATTTTTATAACTAAGTAAATACACCCTAGGAAAATCTCTCAGAACTCGGCAAATGCTTTAAACTTTCTGCACTCATCGTGATTTCAGCACTAATGGCTACACCCAGTACTGATCAGCTTTTGAAAATAAAGGTTTGACACTGGACACTTGCAAATAATCAGAGCAGTCTATGGACTAAATAATCTGTTGAGTGTTGAGTCAGGGATTCTGCCAAACAGTAAAGTAAAAAACAAGTTGACATCTATTTGAAAGTTTTGACAATGTTCATCCATAATTTTATAATATGTTACAGAAAATAACGCATTCATTCATTCAAGAGTGGGAAGTATGGAAAAATATTGTACATTAATGTTATCTCTCTATATTAAAAAAATGTTACCGCCGCCACCGCAGGATTCATGAACTCGCGTTTTTCGCTCGATTCTTAGACAGTTTCAAGAGAAAGTACGGATCAGAAAATTACCAAATTAACATGGTTTATTCAAAATTGTATAGGGAATAAGACACTGAAGATTTTTTTTTCCGATGCGACTGTAAATTTAGGGTTTATTAAGTGTCAAAATTGAAAAAGCGAAATTTGTAACGCGAGTGAGCAAAAGACTTACAAATATTCAATATTCAGTCGTGATTTTTTTTTGTAGAGTAACTCTAATCGTGAATTTTTGCAGTTCGTCGAGTTTAAGAAATTTAAATTTAGTTCCTGATAATATTTTTTTTTAATTCGAGAAATCGTTATTTTTTTCATTTTCGTTATTTTTTTGAAACTGTCATATCTATATCTTATTAGTATTATTTTTTAAATTTGAAAATACCCCAGTATACCTTAGAATGTATCGTCTATCTTGTTACACAAACACTAAAATCTAAATGGTTTCCCCATTCCAAGGGAAAAATCTGGGTTATTTTCTGACACTATTTTCTTAGAGGATAACTTAAAAATAAAGTTTAATTTCCTAATTACTGGAATGTCATAACATAAAGCTTTCACTTTGGCGAAAAATTACGATTCTTTCTGTTTCAATTCAGTTGATTTGCTTTCGGGAGATTTATTAAATGAGTTCACAGGCGTCCAGCGCTTGTCTGTTACGTAACGAAAACAACCCTTGTTGAAAACATTGCTGGTAATTTGGTCATTTTTAATTAACGTCGCAACACAACGGGCTATTGACGTCGGTCCGGGGTCGATCTCCTAAGGGAAAGATCCGAGGACAATACCACGTGATTTTGAACCACGGTCAGAAGACGAGGCAATACTTGAGCTGGCACCCCACTCTCCAAACTTCCACACCAAAACAACGCGAGTACTTTCGGCCACGACATACTTAAGGTGCACCAACCGCCTTGGCACCATACGCTTCGAACACCTTAACCACCAGACCTGTTGGTCGAATGAAAACACCGCTGATTCCTTGACCAAAATTTTTAAATTTCATCTCGAAAGGGCATCAAATTCTAGTATATTCATCCATAGACGTGAGACGTGCAAGTTGTCTCAACATTGCTACTGAGAGGAGCTTCAAAAGGTGTGACCATCTTGTCGACTGTCGCCAAGGTCACGTGACTAATAGTCGGCAGTCACGTGACTAATGGTCGACAAGGTGTCGTGACTGTCACGTGAACGACTGTTGACAAGATCACGTGACTAATTGTCGGCAAAGTCACGTGACTGCTCTAATTTACATGGTAGGTATTGGAATTTTACCATAATAACATGTTTATACGGTAGGTGTTTTAATGCGAAATTCTAGAGCAGGTGTATACAATCCTTCAATGGAATGAAACTTCAAAATCAACCACAAACTAGGAATGCCACATCGATGTCGACGTTTTATTTTTGAATGAAAAAAGTACCATAGTAAAAATTATAGAAATAACCGCGCAACTAAGTATTTAACATTTAACAGTGGTGGCGACATTCGTTCCATCAGAAATCTTTTGTTCCATAACTGGTAGGATATAGTTAATGAAGAAAGATGTCGTCTTAAAGGGGAGAAAATTAACAAAATTCTTTTTTACAAAAAGTAAATACAAATATTGGGGCATATAATAATTATATTCTACAATATTTTTTATTTACAGTAAATAAAAATAAGTTTGTTATGTTTTCCCTATAAGTTGATAAATAATTATTAATCATAACTAACAATAACTATTGTTACGTTCTTACCTACTTATACTTATAGTAAGTAGTAATTATTTCAAATTGTTGTAAATATTATTGTCTTTTATATTATTCAATTTGAAAATAAAAGATTTGGTAATTGTTCAAATTAATTTTTAACTTTTTGACGGTTAAAAAAAATTTTAGTGTTAATAAAAAAACGGCCACTGACAAATTAAATGATGCAGATGCAAATGCAAACTGAGTCAAATCGTAGCGAGAAATGGCTGCCTCTTGTTTACACGTTCCAACACGTCGTTACGATTCGCAGAAATTGATGCCGGCTGGCATCAACCATCCAATTCAATTCAAATTCAAATAAATCGCTACAATGTCCTGTTTACACCCAACGATAAATCGTAACAATTCGATCGTTACGATAAATTGCTAGCATTTATCGTAGCGTGTAAACCTGCCTCGTGCAAAATATAAACTTGCCCCATATGAATGAAACAGCACCTACTTAGAAACAGGTGTGTGTGTGAGTGACATTTGTTTTTAGTGATAAAAGAGGAAATTCTTGTCCATCAAGTGTCATCGACGTCCTTATCCACTGATCTAGAGCGTCAGAAAAGTAAGGAAGTTGGTAGCTTTCTGTTTTAGACAATAGCTTCATTCTCCAGACGCTACTCAGAAGCAAAATTTTGAACGCATTTGAATAAAATAACATACCCTGTCTCACGTTAATTCATTTACAAATTTTTATCAAAATTAAATAAATTAAGAGGAAGAAAAATTAAAGTTTAATTTAAATCAGTTTTATACAAATCGCTTCATTCAAATCGACTTAAAATATGCAATGGTAAATATTCCAATTGGTGACTTAGGCGAACATACATATAAATTCCACTACCAACCTCAAACCTTCAATGAACCCTGTGATATCTGGCCGCTGTTGGCGATCAATTTAGGAGAGTTCTTGGCGACTAACCTCCCTGCTTGGAATGGTTCACATAGAGAAATTGACAGTCGGATACTTGCCTCGGTTGAGAGAGGTTGTTTTGTTTTTAAGGTGCGATGTACTGCACCAGATGAAATTATGTTCGTTTTTGTGTCTTTTTTATCAATTAATTAAATTTTTACTTTTATAATCGCATGCTTGGTTATTGAAAGAGAAGAATATTACAAACCCATTTTACTTCTGAAAGATATTCATTAAGAAAACTTCTGAAAGATTCATTGTGAATCGGAAAACTATAAGCGCTTGGACCAAGGTAACCCAGTTGAAAGGATAACGGATATAACAACCGAAGGGTTGCATGTTTGAAACTCGATCCCACCGAATACCGTTGCGTATGTGGGGGCTGTTGCACGTTAAATCTCTCGTGGCCTCAAATATCACGTTGGTGCGGTGTAGAAACAGAGTGCAGTGACAGCTGAAGTTATTGGCCTCGTCATCCAACCGTGATTCAAAATGACGAGGTGTTGTCCTCGCTCTTCCCCCTTCGATAATGATCCGGGACCGTCACCAATAGTCCGTCGTGTTGCTCCAGTGTGACGTTAATTAAACACCTACCCAACCCGTTTTGTGGACAAACTGGTTCGCAAGGAAGGTTGAGATTTATGAAATAATTTCACGCATAAACAAGGTAGGTAGGTATTGTAATTAACGTCGTACTGGAGCAACACAACGGGATTGAAGACCGTAGTTTTGAACGAGTCTATTCCCTAAATAAGGTGACGAGTTGGAACGTTAACAATGAATTTCCACGATGGGTGTCTTTGACGCTGATTCTCATTCAAAGTACAGTATCCTCTCTATTCTGAACACTCAAGTGGAGCAACCAAAATGTTCAGATTACGGAGTGTTCATTATAGAGGGAGATTGGGAAATGCATGTACGTAGTGAGTTTATGACTGTGTACAATACTTAGACTGATTAGCCATGTCAGTTATCGAGATGGAGGTAATGAATTTAGATTTGGCGGCTAGTGCAATGTTTAGCACGGCTAGTGCTAAATTTAATCGGACATGTATTCTACCATTTCAATTTTTTTTTGTTGAGTTTTACAAAACATACAGTACAATAAAATTACATAATTACAGTGTACACTTATTACAGTAATTTTCTAGTACTTCATAGTATACTATACTATTGCAGATGACTTAAAAATATGGGGGACAGTGGATACCAAGTTACAGATAGGAAATTTACATGGAGATTTTGATAAGATAACCGAATGGGCTGTAAAATGGAGTATGTCATTTAATGTAGGGAAATGTCAAGTTCTGCATATGGGTTACAGGAACAGTGGAGCCGAGTACTGTCTGCAGGGAGTAAAGGTAAAGGAGGGAGAAACAGTCAAGGATCTTGGGGTGATAATTCACAGGGATTTTAAAATGGGTCACCAATGTTCAGCTGCGGGTAAAAAGGCTAATAGGTTATTGGGATATATTAAAAAGACTGTAACTTCAAGGGATAAGAATATAATCTTGCCGTTATATAAGGGTTTAGTAAGACCACATCTAGAATATGCTGTACAATTCTGGGCTCCATGTATGAGAAAGGACATAGAATCAATTGAAAGGGTTCAGCACAGAGCTACAAAAATAATAAAAGGGCTAGCAAATTTCGACTATAATGAACGCTTAAGTAAGCTAAACATGTATACACTGGAAAGAAGAAGAAGGAGGGGGGATTTGATTCAGCTTCTCAAGTTTGTAAAACAAGGGGACACAGAGGGCTTAAATTTCAATAGGGATAACAGAACAAGGGGCCATGGGTATAAATTGAATAAGACACATTTTAATCGGGATTTAAGGAAAAACTACTACTTTAATAGGGTAATAGACAGTTGGAACGCGTTGCCAGAAAATATAGTTAATTCAAAGGGAGTGTACGAATTTAAGACACAATTGGATAGTCAGTGGGAATTGGAGAATTCATAAACAAAGGACCAGACTTGTTGGGCTTGAGCCTGTAGCTGGTCGTCAATATTTGTATTTGTATTTGTATACATAATTATTTATTTCATGCAAAAGTGAGTAATTTCAGTCTGATTTTGCACTGTCTTAACTGTGAGTGGGGGCGTGGAATTTCTCTGCCGAGTTTCTCCGATTGCAAACACACCGTTCAGTTTATAGAGAGGTAAATGGGGATCAAAGTAGCGTACGTAATACTGGGTTGTTCAGAATACAAAGAGGTCATCTCATGTTAAGTCTATGGAGTTTCGCCGGGACCATGGTGATGTGTTCATAATACCGGGGTGTTCACATTACAGAGTGTTCAGATAGAGATAGTTTACTGTATATCGTTCGGTACCGAAAGCTATAGTAGAGATGCGACATCGACAGCAAAACAACGATGTTGATAATACATCGACCAAAAACCATCAATGTTTTTCATCATCAGTGTATTTAAACTTTTTTTTCCCATTTTCTTAAAACTGGTTTAGCAACTTCAAACATTAATGTTCACCGGGAGGGAGGGAGTGGGGGGGGATAGTTTGTCATTTGCCTTGTTTATTAATTTTTATAAGTAAGACTTTTTTTTTAACTGTCAAAACAAAGTCAAAAAAATTAATAAGATCAATTGACAAATCTTTTATTTTCAAACTTAATAATATAAAAGGAAAATAATATTTATAACAATTTGACGCATATACTACGAATTACAAGTATAATTAGGTAAGTACATGATAATTAATGTTAGTTATTATTAATTACTTATCAACTTATTAGGGGGAAACACAACAAACTTGTTTTTATTTACTGTAAATAAAAAATATTGGGACCTATAATTATTATCGGCCCCAATATTTGTTATTTACATTTTGTAAAAAAAGAAGTTTGTTAAACTCTCTCTACCTTAAGCAGACTTCTTTTTTCAATACCTATTCCAACAGTTAGAGAAAAAAATAGATGTCGCCATCACTGACAAATACTTAGTTGCACTGTTATTTTTCTTAATTTTTACTATGGTACTTTTTTTCATTAAAAAATAAAGCATCGACAATATTTAAACAACGATGTTAAACAAACATAGACTCCAATATATCGATGGTAAATACAACAATGTTTTTATAAAACATCGACATCGATGTCGAATCCCTACTTTTCAGACCCTTCCTTGGGAACTTTGGTCTAAAAGTATGTTCAATTTACTAATTACGAAAATTATGCTCTTTATTATTTTTTTAATTTTTATAATGGGTACTTTTTCATTTAAAAATAAAACATCGACAAGTACAAACATCGATGTTAAAAAAAACATCGGTTGAAATACATCGATGTTAAATACATCGACTGATTATGAAAATTATGCTACTTGATGATTTTTTTTTAATTTTTTAATGGTACTTTTTCATTTAAAAATGAAACATCGACAAGTATAAAGATCGATGTTGAAAGAACATCGGTTCCTTTACATCGATGTCGCATCCCCAAGCTGTAGTAGTAATAATGGACTAGCGGGGGGGGACTCAAAACTGCGATCGCCACCCATGCTTTTGCGATTGACTGCTCTCCTAACGACCCTTCCACCCCAATACAAAATTCGACTGACCCTACCCTAGGTCATCATCTGGTTGGAAAGGACGAGGTTCTTGTACTCGGGTCTTTCCCTTCGGGATTGATACCGGACCGCCGCCGATGGGCCTTTGTGATGTCGCTCTAGTGCGACATAAAATTCAAGTGACTACTCGTATTGGTCAGCATTATAGGGACTAGGTAACCCAGTTGGTAGAATCCCGGAATTAACAACCAGAAGTTCGAAAGTTGCAACCCAAGATCGTCCTGTACGTGGGTGCAGGTTAAATCTGCCGTTTCCTAAAATGTCTCATGTTGGCGTGGTGTGGAGTTCCAGCTTGTTGTGTGTTGACCTCGTCATCTGACCATGATTCAAAATCAAGGTGTTGTCCTTGGATAACTCATTTCCGGCATTGATCCCGAACCCGCAACAGTGCGACATAAATTCAATTACCACTGATATTGACCAGAAATATAGGGCAACGATAGAACCAACTGATTCAGCCACGGATTAGTAACCAAAGGGTTGCGAGTTCGAAACTCGATCCAAAACAAAAGCCGTCGTGTAAGTGGGTGCACATTTAATCTGTTGTGGCCTCAAATGTAATCACGTTGCCGTAGTTTGGAAATTTGGAAAATGGGGTGACCGGCTCGGGTGTTGGACTCATCATCAGGTACAAAATGGCAAAGTGTTGTCCTCGGATCTCTCCGTTAGGGATTGGTTCCAAATAGTCACCAAAATTCAGTTGTGCTGCTCCAATGCGACATAAGGCAACCAACCAGTGCATCTGCTTCCAGTGCTATGTGAATTCAACCACCTTCAGGCGGTAGGTAGATACTTAACTTTTTCGCTGCGACGCTTGGATTTTTTCAATCGTCTCACACAATGGCTCTTTCGACTGACCCTCCGAGCCCCCTTACCTAATCACCAAACTTGAGCGATAGGGCCGTGAGTGGCACTTACGACTGACACTTTCCTTTCATAGTATTGTGTGGTGTGAGAAGAGATATCACAGGATCGACTTTTTGCTTTTCCAAAAGCGTTCGCACCTCACGGTCGGCAGTGTAAGGGGTCAACGATCCAAAGGAGAGACCCTCTAGAAGGTCAGTCGCTGACAGCTCGTAAATGGGGATCGATGGCAGCGGCCACTTAAAAGGGGATAACATCCACAGTACACAGATCTATACCGTGCCGCTGGTGTAAACGAAATTTTAGTGGTAACAATTGTCTACCTGCCGCAGCGTAAAGGTTAATTTTCGTCACACTGGTGCAACAGAACGGGCTATTGGTGACGGTACGTGATCAAACCCTATTGGAGGACACCTCGTAATTTTGAACCACGGTCAGATGACGAGGTCACATCTGAGTTGACACTCCACACTTTCACACCAACCCAACGTGAGGTAATGGTAAAGGTAATTTTAGTTAACGTCGTACTAGAGCAACACAACGGGCTATTGACGACGGTCCGGGATCAGTCCCTAAAGGGAAAGATCCGAGGACAACACCTCGTAATTTTGAACCACGGTCAGATGACGAAGCAACACCTGAGCTGGCACCCCACTCTCCAAACTTCCACGCCAACCCAACGCGAGGACTTTCGGCCACGACAGATTTCACGTACACCAGCCGCCTCTACACCATACGCTTACAAACATCCATGCCCGGACCCGAACCAGAAACCTTCCGATCTAGAGGCTCTAACACCTTAACCACTATACCGGTTGGTCGGCCCCAACGTGAGGACTTTCGGCTCCGACATATTTAAATGTACCAGCTGCCTATACCATACGCTTACAAACATCCATGCACTCAACCGGATTCGAACCAGGAACTTTGCTATCTAGAGGTTAACACCTTAACCAACAGACCGGCCGCCAACAACCGAAGAAAGAGCTACTTGCCTGTGAAGAATATGACGAGGACGGAGGGGGCAGCCAGCAGCTGGTCAGACACCACCTTTTTCACGACGTTCGCCCTCGATGCGGTGGGCAGCACGAAATCCAAACACTTGTACCAGTAGAAAAGAACGGGTGCAATACCCGCAATACCGACCACGGCGAACCGACTGACACTCACCCAGTCCATCGATTTAGGTTCCTTCGAAGTCCGCAGCAGCATGGCCTGCTGGGCGACCTCCGCCCCCACGTATATGGTCCCGAAGGACACCATGTTCATGAGGAGCGGCCGCTTTTGGAACAGGTGCTTGGTCCGGCTCCACATTCTTCCGACTTTGGGCGTCTTCTGCAAGCGAAGGGAGGGAATGTGCTCGATAAGGTAGTTCACTTCCAATTGAGATGACGCGCCGATAGATAAAGGGATAGATAGGACCACTCCGGAGAGTTATCAAACGGGTGACTTTCACAATTCCGATAAGCTGCATACACATAAAAAAAACCGTAATCGTCGATTTTATTTTCGCTTTATGTAGGTCAAAGTCGGTATAATGACGTCTTCGTCGGAGTTGTGTCAATACGGCCTTCGTGTACGGGCTTCCCATGTAGCATCCGATCACAATATTATGATAGCAGAACGTGAAGTGACAGTACAACGAAAAGTACTTCATGGTAGAATGGTAATGGTAATGGTAATTTTTAGTTAACGTCGTACTAGAGCAACATAACGGGCTATTGACGACGGTCCGGAATCAGTCCCTTAAGGGAAAGATTTGAGGACAACACCTCGTAATTTTGAACCACGGTCAGATGACGAAGCAACACCTGAGCTGGCACCCCACTCTCCAAACTTCCACGCCAATCCAACGTGAGGACTTTCGGCCACGACAGATTTAAGGTGCACCAGCCGCCTCTACACCATACGTTTACAAACATCCATGCCCGGACCCGGATTCGAACCAGGGACCTTCCGATCTAGAGGCTAACACCTTAACCACTATACCGGTTGGTCGGCGCTTCATGGTAGAAATAGGATGCAATTGCTGCAGGTACAACTGTGAGTTAATTTTTTTAGTGCTGGCTAAGTTCTTTGGTTATGTTTCATATCACAGAGGTAAGTGATAGAATTGTCTCGATATAATTTCACTTTAGGAATCAGTTTTTCGTTGCCTTTAGTTTTTGGCGTCGATTTTTTTCAATTCACCCACTTGGGATCTGCTTTTGTTAGTGGCATTTACTACGGATTATTATTGTTTTGATGCAAAAGTTCGTCCCGTTTTGGGCGCTAGATAGCATTGCATCGCAAAAATCGTTATCCACTTCCATCGTGTTAAGTTTTGAAATGATTTTCAGCTAGTACTTGGGGGGGGGTGCTTTTTAAATCTTGTTAAATATTAAAAATGGCAGGCCCGGTGCGCACATCCGGTTTTTCAACGTGCGGCACCACTGCGGCACCGAAGGCCAACTATGCACACATAACCGTGAATTGACGCAGGTACTCATTTCGCACCATTTGCGATAAATATTCTATCGAAGAAAACGTGTTTATTTCGCTTACTTGGTGTAAAAAAAAAAGTATATTTTGAAACAAAATAGACGTTACTGGATACAACCATTTATTAATTATTATTTATATTCCATTTATTTATGAAAACAAGGTACTTCTGAACAGAGACGCGTGTACGATGATCTGCGGCGCCATAGGGAACTGCGGTACAAATTGCACGCAAGTTATACGTGCACTCCATTGGATTTAATGTATCTCAGAGCACACTGGCGTTGCGGCAGCGGCGCCGCACGTTGAAAAACCGGATGTGTGCACCTAACAAGCATTTTCGACGTAGTATGTTTTTTTTAGTCCCGAAAAGGTAAGAATCCTACGCAAAAGCAAAAAAGATACGTTTTGTTTAGGGTGAGGTTGCGCCGGTGATGATTCCATGTGACGTAAACGGTTTGGAAAGTTTCGGTCACCTGAATCAGTTATTTAGCCAGAAACCTCAGAATGTGTACGAACGCGGGACGATCCATCTACCCGAGATAGAGAAAGGTCATCGAATAAAACATATTTTGATTCCATGTAATTTTCAGTAAATAAAATAATTTGTCTTGAATTTTTGTCAAAGAAAACGGACGATATATCATATCCCTAATAACACAGAACCTAATTGGGTGAATTCAAAAATTACTTTGAAAGTAAAAAAGTGCTTACCCATACTTAACTAACTGGTATTCAGTAAGTAATTCTAGAAAGAACAAGGATGTAGTCTCATTGGGCGCTAATATAGCAGTTTAGTTTTTACCTTACAAGATAAAAAATATTCTTATAGACGAGAAAAAGATATTCATACTATTGAAAATCGATCAAAGCAGTAATAAATTTTCTGTCAGAAATACCGCCATAATTTTCATGCAACATTAAAAGCTAAATTAAATTAGGCTAATTCCATGCCAAAGTACACCATAACACAGAATTTTGAAGTTAGAATTTGATTCATTTTTTCTAAAAAATTATGTACTTAATGGGTCAAACTTCTGTATTCAAAAGTGGACACAAAGTTTATGTAGGAACGGAATCCTTTCGCCTCCCCACCTACTACCGAAAGGAGAAGGAACTTTTTCATCGTTGAGACGAATCACCAATAACGCTAAGGGGAAAAGGCTTGATCCCTTGCCCGCGGCGGAGGGTCTTCAGTTTTTTCTGTGACCGGAGAGAGTTGAGACCTGCGTGGCCACTCTTCCGTACTTTTTATGCGAATCTCTGTGGCTCATAAGTGTCCTCTGTGGACTAAATAGCGAGTTCCCTGAATCAACGGTGTAATATTCTCTGTAGATGTTATTGTAATTTTGTTATTGTTTCAGAACATTTACATGCGATTAGTCCTTTGTGGACGTAAATGTGTACCATCATCTATTATTTTAATAAATGTTAAGTTGACAAAACATGGACTCATTCCAAAATACCATATCAGGTAATAGCTACAGTGCCCTTCCAGTGTTGACATCACATTTATGTTTTAGAATTTGGCAATACCCGGAATCAAAAGTAGAGTTTATATCCACATGGAAGAAAGTGCGTTCATATCAATCACACTCACAATTCAATTTTTGATTTCACACACTCACAATTAATGATGAAACTCGCGTTAAATTTTTAATTTTTAAAATTTTTCTTGGACTAAAACAGAGGACACATTTGAAATTGATTTTAGTGATCATTCAGTAAATAGACTCCCTGAACCAGCATTTGATAAACGAATGTACTATACATTTTTAAATGTTAAGTTCAATGACTTAAACATGGGTAATTGGTAATTTTAGTTAACGTCGTACTAGAGTAACACAACGGGCTATAACTTAAACATGGGATAATATGTTTTCTATATTTTATTATGCAAGATTTTTAAAAAAAATGTGTCTAATGTATGTTTTCTTAGTGTTTCAATTGTCAATAAAAATGTTTTTGTGAAGTGTAGTGTGGGTCACATTTGCCATGTAGTGTGAGTCACAAACAAAATATCATGTTATAACTTAATTATATATTTAATTAATCTATTAATAATCTGCTATTAAAGTACAATTATTGGAAGTAACAATAATTTTAAAACAAAATTTTTTGATAATCAACATAGGAAGAAACAGGAGTTTTTATACTTAGGGATGTGATACTAAATCAAAGTTTCACTTCCCTTTCATGTAGTGTGGGTCACAGCTCAGTTTTCCCCATGTACAGAGAATACCCAGTAAGATAAATGAAATTTAGTAGCTAATATGTCTAAATTAAACCTTTGCTAAAGTAAAACAAGTTGCAAATTTTTAAAATTTTTCTTGGACTAAAGCAGAGGACACATTTGAAATCGATTTTAAATTTTATTTTTTATGGTAGCTTTAAGATTCAAGTTTAGCTCACTTGTAGTGTGTCACGCATGGAACTAGCCATTAGAGTAATTCAGATAATATTTTCTGTACTGTCATGACAGTACAGAAAAGACTATGTCCCTTGGCATCCCAAACACCGCCACTAACCTTTGATCGAGGATTCCCGAAACATTTGCCCGAGCCCTGCTGATGAATGTCGCAACAGCCGACTCGTTTGTGTTGGGTGCAAGTGATTTGTGTCTGGCTGAATGGGGGGTCTGGCGACACAAGGAGGTCGGTTGCAGAGCTCGAAGAGAGCAGAGGGGTTTTGTTTTTTAAGGTGCTCGGTTAACGACTCCACGACTGTTGAGTTTTTGTCTGTTTTGCATCACCCATGACATAGGGATGCAAATCTCTACTGTAATTAGTGTACATATATAATTCTTTGCAAAATAAATGCGCTATTTGTAAACTAAGCTGTTTCGTTATGTTGAAAGGCACACTACTCGGCCCACTACGTTACAGGCCCCTTACAGCCTCCTTTTATGGGGACATAGATATCAGTGATTGTCCTAGAACAGCGGTTCTCAACGTGTTTTTTTTCTATAGTACTCCCGATTAGGCGTTTCATTTACGATTATCTACTGTCTTCATTCCACCCACCCAGTGCCACGCCGTGGGTAAAAAGCACCCTTGTGCAAAGATTTTTTTGGCGCTCCACCCTCCTATCTCCAACGCAATCATAGCTACAGCGTTAGGGTCTTCCGAAGAACCGCCTCGCGAGTAATACATAATAACTTAACTAAATAATCATATTAAGCTAATATGACATTTAGAAGCTCTTATTTTTTTATTTTAAATTTTACAACTTATTTCTAAAATTTGGCGCTACTAAAACTTTCTATCCCTCCTTCGTTTTCAATATTTTTGCATGCGTAAAAAATTTTAAAAACGAGGAAGATGGAATTTTGTGTGTAAAGTTTAAAAAATTAGCATTTTTCTTATCCTCTATAATGCATTTGATGATCGAAGAATTAAAGAAGCTAATCCCCATAACAACCAAATCTTTACGAACAACGATAGTGCACATTTCTAATGAAACATAATATTTTAGTTAGTTATCAGATTTTTGTAACCTGAATGAAAGAGTAATGAAATTGCAAAATTCATACACAAGCGCGTGGATGGATTATTTTTAAATGCATATTCTATTTATTTTTAAATGCAAGAATAAAAAATTTAGGTCAGTATCTATAAAGAAGAGTTCCAAATTCGAAAAATTCAATATATATCGTAACCCGGCAAGAAAAGTGGCACAACACGAAATTGCAGAATTTGAGAAACATCAACTCAAGGGATTCTATAAAACTTATATTGAAATAGTATAACAGCTTCTTTTAAATTTTAGGCAAGTATTTATGGTGGTAACTTATATTACTATTCTATAGAATATAATAGAACATGCTGGGGCAACACATACATATTTTTCGATGACATAACATCAAAATTTTTCTTTTTTGACTTGTGTCACTTTCCTTGCAGGGGTGCGATATATATAGAATGCAAAAAAATTATATGCTGTTTTTATTGCTGGATTTATGCCACCAATTGCACGGCGGTTAATCTATGTGATGTCTCAGAACCTACTTGCCGACCAACCGGTCTGGTGGTTAAGGTGTTAGTCTCTAGATCGGAAGGCTCCTGGTTCGAATCCGGGTCAATACATGTATATTAGTAAACGTATGATGTAGAGGCTGATGGAACACGTTAAATCTGTCGTGGCCGAAAGTCCTCACGCTGGGATGGTGTGGAAGTTAGGAGAGTGGGGTGCCAACTCAGGTGTTGCCTCGTCATTTGACCATGGTTCAAAAGGACGTGGTGTTGTCCCATGATTGTCGTGAATAGCACGTTGTGTTACTCTAGTACGACGCTAATTAAAATATCCTTACCTCAGAACCTACTAAAATAAGTTTAAGGATTTTGTCATGGAGGTCATTGGTAATGCTGAACCCGAGGATATTCAAGGCGGCGGTGAAAGTGTCGGTCCGGTTTGATGAAACTGCAATTTGTAACGACATGATTAATACGAACCCGTCGTAATCTATCCATCCTGCGTATTCATCTGGCCTTGGATATACCCAGCCAGGAACTCAGTGGATTGTGTTTTAGAGAACAAAAAATATTGTCGCGAATTCGTGCTTAAATTGGTATCTAATAGGACCCATGAAACAAGTAACCTTTTCCAGACACTCGTGTAAGCCGACCAACCGGTATAGTGGTTAAGGTGTTAGCCTCTAGATCGGAAGGTTCCTGGTTCGAATCCGGGTCCGGGCATGGATGTTTGTAAACGTATGGTGTAGAGGCGGCTGGTGCACCTTAAATCGGTCGTGGCCGAAAGTCCTCACGTTGGGTTGGCGTGGAAGTTTGGAGAGTGGGGTGCCAGCTCAGGTGTTGCTTCGTCATCTGACCGTGGTTCAAAATTACGAGGTGTTGTCCTCGAATCTTTCCCTTAAGGGACTGATTCCGGACCGTCGTCAATAGCCCGTTGGGTTGCTCCAGTACGACGTTAACTAAAAAATTACCAATTACCATTACCAGACACTCGTGAAACCTGGTTCAATAATCATTACATGGATATCCTTCGTACCCAGCTGCCGTACGAAGCTATGGATTAACTCAAGAAGGCGTAAACCCTAGCCTTGGTTTTCGTACATCCACAGGTGTTCCACACACACACACACACACTCCGCGCGCGCGCGCGCGCGCGACCAGATTGAAAATCTATAGTCCCATCTGAAACAGCAGTATAGGTCCAGGGGAGCAGTTAATCACAAGAGAATACCCCAGTTTTTGAAGAGTTTATGTGGGAAAAAAAAGAAACTTAGTTAATGAACAACACGAAAAGATTTTTATTGAATTTGTTAGTATGTTAAGATTAAAATGTCATATAAAATTATATTATCTATTTTTATTATTTATGAGGGGGTGATGGTAATGGTCATTTTAGTTAACGTCGTACTAGAGCAACACAACGGGCTATTGACGACGGTCCGGGATCAGTCCCTTAAGGGAAAAATCAGAGTACAACACTTCGTAATTTTGAACCACGATCAGATGACGAAGCAACGCCTGAGCTGGCACCCCAGTCTCCAAAATTCCCCTCCAACCCAATGTGAGGACTTTCTGCCACGACAGATTTAAGGTGCACCAGCCGCCTCTACACCATACGCTTACAAACATCCATGCCCGGACCCGGATTCGAACCAGGAACCTTCCGATCTAGAGGCTAACACCTTAACCACTATACCGGTTGGACGGCATTTATGAGGGGATGAAATTTTTAAGTAGCGCATCAATTTTTATACGGAAGATCAAAGCAATAATGGAAATAGCATTAAAATAATTTATCCTAATATTACCTTCATATGATCAAAGCACAACAATTATTCATCAAATTTTAATGCGATCCTCGAGATCGTTTCATGGATTCTAGTTTTTTTTTTAAACAGGTTCAAATGAAGATGGTTGATTTTGGTGTTTTATGGCGCAAGGGCCACATGAAGATAGATATAGCTCTTCATATCAGGTGTTCGTCAAGATTATTGTGATATTTATTCTTAATGTATGCTTAATATGAGAGTGTTCTTTCAACAACCTATGTTAGTGAAATGTAATAAATATTTTATAACTTTATAACCGAGTTCTTTATATTTTTCTTTCACTATACTGCCCACAAATCAATGATATATCTATTTTTTCGAAGTCATGTCTTCCGCCATAATCAATATTATTTACGCGTACCCCTAACCGGTCCATCACGTACCCCAAGTTTGGGAACAGCTGTCCTAGAACATAGCTTTTCAACTTCTGACGATAGTGACCTACAATTTCAGAACGTTTAACATTTTTATTGAATAATAAAAATTTGATTTTCAAGATACATGTAGGTAATTAACGTCGCACTGGAGCAACACATATGGCTATTGGCGACAGTTGGAGATCCATCCCAAAGGGAAAAATCGGGACAAAGGACAATGACTCGGCAGTTTGAATCACGATCCGATGACGAGGTCACACCCGAGCTGGCACTAACACTCTCCACACCACGCTAACGTCAGGACATTAGAGGACATGACAGATTGAACGTGTACCTGTCCCCACGTACACGACGGTCTATGCCTGGACCTAGTTTTGAACTCTTTGCTTAACCTTCTCTTTCTACTGGGTAACCACTGCCCTCAAGAATACTTGTAAAGTACATGCTTATATGCTATTAAGTTTCAGTTGGAAGGAGTAATGACATTTTACGGGCTATTAGCATAAAATTTAGCGTAGCGTTAATGTACTTTGAAAATGAGCTACAAAATCCAATTTTATGAAAGTACTAGCAAAATACCCGACCTTACTCGGTTTGAATTGGTTTACTCTAGATTGAAGAGATAATCAAAATATATAATGACTTACGTTTTTTGTAGAATAAAAATTTATTTTAACATCTTTCGCCATCTTTATATTTTCTACAACTTACTTTGGACACAAATCCTACACATGCATATCCATTCATGTAATACATTTCACATACATCGCACAATTGCTGTATGACAAAGCTACAAAATGTCGAAAGGTGATAATAAGGTTACTACTATAAAAGACGATTTATAGGAAGATTTAGAATTCCCTTTCTTAAGTTCTTTTCATGTTCAACTCAATTAAAATTACGATTTACGGCGAGTGCTCTCGCACTCATAGTCAACAAAACAATATTTTTTTACTTGTGGCACTCTTGCCTCCTGTATGCGACATTGTGAAATTTTGCAATCTTCTCCTGTCATTATTACAACGAATTTTTTAACGTTGGAAAAAGTTCCAGTTTGGATTAATAAACATTATTATTCTTTCAATAACGGCATTATTCTTTAAATAACGGCATTATTCTTTAAATAATGGCATAACTACACTTAAAATTTACTGAAAATTTATACTGACACCTAACATTTTTAGGTCTAATACTTTGTGGTGCTGTTGCGTGTGATGAGAAGGAAAACACATTTATTAAAATAATAAATATTTAAAACAGGAAACAGCGAAGTAAAACAAAATAAAAGATGTCGCAAAAAATTGTTCTAAAGATATTAATTTGTGATTCAATTTTTATCTCTTGATCCCGCACAGTTGCCACAACTTACAACTAAAAGTGTACAAAATTTAGAAATGTGAAATTAATTCACAGCGAAAGAATCAGAAAAAATATCACTGCTCGCGCGATCTTGTTCATTCTCGTTTCATTGAAAAATATCGTCTGTCCCAAATATTCGGAAATCGTTTTCATTGCGCAAAGAATAAAAATAAGACTCGAAATAAATGAAGTATCAGATATGAAATTCCATAAAAAAATATAAAAAAATTTGAAGAATAATTACTTTTTCAGCAGTACTGGTGAAGTAATCGTAATATTCAATAGACATTCCAATTTTTCCAAAACTACCAAATTATGGTTGATTTAAGTATACTTACTCAGGTGTTTTAGCATGAAACTCAACTAAATATAACAATAAAGAAATGTTTTATATTGCATTCACTAAACTAATAGATAATGTATAAAATACAATGCAATCAAATATCTGGAATACAATTCATGTGATGTCTACACAAACACAAAATCGAGCATAGAACAGAAAGACGGACAGACAGACTTTCGCAACCAATGCCACTCACTAAATGAAGATAAGTACTCACTGTATGCAAATTTTCATGAAAATATTTTAAACCACGTGGACGTGTATAGGGCACAACATACAGACAGACAGACACCAAATGAGAAAAAGGCGGATTCGGCATCAGAAGGGTCCAAAACGGATAGAAAACTTGAAATGGGTCGAAAATATTGAATGTACAAACAAACACTCCATTCTTATTTATATATATATAGATGAAGTCGTAAGAAAGGGAATACAGTAGAATCCTCCAACTACCAAGTCGGGGGGGGGGGAGTGAGTATTACAGCAAAACCTTGATTATTTATCCATCAAAGCTCCGCGTTATCCGAGCCGAATTCGACAGTGTTTCAAACTTTAAATAAAGCTTGGAAAATAAGTGTTCGTGTATATCAGTGTTCAGTCAGTGATCACTGATAAAGGAGAAATTAGAAGCAGCGAAATCCTCCAACTTCATAAACGTATGACGTCATGAGAAAGGGAAGCAGTGAAAGCCTCCAACTTCATAAAAGTACGAAGTCGGGTGAAAGGGAAGAAGTGAAATCCTCTAACTTCATAAAAGTAGTGAAAATGGGAAGCACAGTGCATTCAAAATCTTATTAAAAGCAGTTCTATTTCAATGCCATATTTATAAGATTTAATGTGGTCATGAATATATCACAGTATTGCACAATACGCTCGAGAAGGATTTCTTGATTACTCAATTTACCACAGAAGATAGTAATAAATGATATATCTTTAGAGCAATTTCTCAAACCAGTCCATGTCCTTAAAATCGCTTGATAGCGGTAAAATTATAAAGATACTTCAATTTTTCATGAAGCTTGAATAAACAAAAATGTTGCACAACCCCCAACTTGTGTGCAGGTACGATTGTACCAGTGACAGTTACGATTAAGGTGAAAAGTGTTTTGAACTACAATGTGAAGAGTCTGTTGGAGTTATAGATCATTTTTGATTGTAATAAGAAAAAGATTTACATAGAGGTATGCGATGTAAAAGAAAACGTGATACAGTTGTGCAACATTTTGAGTCATACAGGAGAACCTTGATTATCCCATTTTACATGTTATCCAAACCGAATTTGAGTGTTTTTCAACTTTAAAAGTTTCGAACAGGTGTGTGCGCGGCCAAATAGATAAGAAAATGCTGAGGAACAAAATGGTTAAGGAGACATTTTCCAAGACTAAAAGGTACGTAACTCACGTCCAGATTTATAGTAAATACACAGCAATAAACGCATTTTGTTACAAGATTTATAGCATATATTATTCTTAATCATTGTTTTATGAATCTATCAGCGGCCGTAGTAATAGATTTGGTTTGGCAGTTTAATGAACGTCTCACTGGAGCAACACAACTAGAGTGCCTATATAGTAAGAGTGGCGACAAGGGACCAAATTTGGCACAATGCGCATGCGCGGCAGCCATTTTTCTACCAGTATCGCCTCAAAGAAGGTTGCTGGGCGAATTAATATATTTCAAGGAGATGGTAAGGTAAGGTAATTTTTGTTAACGTCGTACTAGAGCTACACAACGGGCTATTGACGACGGTCCGGGATATGTCCCTTAAGGGAAAGATCCGAGGACAACACACATAGCCCGTTGCGTTGCTCTAGTACGACGTTAACTAAAATTACCATTACCATTACCGAGGACAACACCTCGTAATTTTGAACCACGGTCAGATGACGAAGCAACACCTGAACTGACACCCCACTCTCCAAACTTTCACACCAACCCAACGTGAGGACTTTCGGCCACGACAGATTTAAGGTGCACCAGCCGCCTCTACACCATACGTTTACAAACATCCATGCCCGGACCCGGATTCGAACCAGGAACCTTCCGATCTAGAGGCTAACACCTTAACCACTATACCGGTTGGTCGGCATATTTCAAGGAGAAGAAAACGCATATGATTGTTAAAATGTGGATACATTCGGTATAAATGAATCATACCAACGCTCAATTACATGGGTAATTGATGAGATGGATTACACAACGCGCTAACTTAGATTGCGGGAAACACCACGTTGTTCAAAAAAAGCTATTTACTTAAAAAAAGTCTTCAAATTTATACTGACAAAACACTAAACTAACAATAAATAAACATTCTAGAACACGAAATGGAACAAGAATAAGCTATATTTTCTTTTTTATTTAATGTACACACGTTTTTCTCGACACACAAAAAGTTCCCATGTTAAGTCTACGAGAGTTAGGAAAAGACTGCCTCGAGCGGTAGAAAAGGTCTCTAAGCCAATCAGAAAGTGTTTCCCGTATGTAGCCACTCTTATTATATAGGCACTCTAACACAACGAGATATTGACGAAGGTCCGGGATCAATCCCCAAAGACAGCACCTCATCATTTTGCACTACGGTCAGATGACGAGGTCAACACCCAAACTGACACCCCACTCTCCAATCATCCACACCGCGCCAACACGAGGACAATCGAGTCAACGACAGATTTAACGTTCAACATCTCCCAGGCACGCGAGGGTCTTTGTGGTTGGATCGAGTTTCAAACTCGTAACCTTCTGGTAGCTAATCCGCTCCTCCTCCAACCGGGTTACCGCGGCTCCGCAGTGACAGTAGCAACATGTAACTATACGACATGTTACTACTGCAATGACAGTAGTAACATGTCGTATAGGTCAGTGGTCGGCAAACCGCGGCTCGAGAGCCATATGGGGCTCTTTAGCCACTTGGGTGCGGCTCTGCCAAGAATCAATTCCGACTAAATGCTGGCAGTAAATATCCCACCGATGATGCGAGGAAGAAAGCAGTTGATTTTTTTCGACTTAACTGAAGTTTCTCAAGTTATGTATTTAATTATTGGGTGCAATCTTCCAACCATGTTAATATTGCAAACTTTATTGTTAGTCAAGAGATTGCTAAGAGAGACAAACCATACAGGTTAATACACTAAAAGTTGTTTTTTAAATGCAACCGAAGAGCTATATTCCAGGATTTTAACAAGGCAGAAATTCTTTAAAAAATTGAAGAGTTACCACTGTTTGCTAAAACAGAACAGTCAAAATGTCTTCGAATATAAACAATCAGCGATTTTAAATTAGTTTCAGCTTTATCAATAAATGTTGACGAATCTTGTGACATAAATGACAACGCATGTTTCACTTTTTGTTCCATTTATTTCGTCTTCGGGTCCTAAAGAACTTTTAGGATTATTGCTACTGAAAGGTTAATAAATAAGATTATTATTACGTATGTCTGATTTTATTTAATGTTAGTAGCTAGTTTAAACCGACTTTTAAAAACATGGTTTTTGAAAAGAATTTTGGCTCTCAAAAAAGAAATCTTAATCGTTGTACTGCTGATCTTTGGCTCTTCTGGAAGGGGGGGACTAATGAGTTTGCCGACCACTGCTATAAGGCCAAGCATGTCAAACTCAAATACTAACTCGGGCCAAATAAACAAGGTCTAAGTTCATTGGGACCGCATAAAAACAAAAACTTCAATTTTTATAGAAACGCAAATTTATTTCGAAAACAGAGTATAAAAAGAAATAGGACAACGGTAAAATGAATGTTTTCTTCCTGACACTTGGCATCTTTCCTACTTCGGGGATAACTTGTTCGCAGTGATTACTCTCAAAACTGACTCAAGGTGAATGTCAGTAATTCTGGATCTGACAAACTAATTTCCTTTCATAAGTGAAAGTAATTGCTCGCATCGATCAACTACTTCCAAACATGGAAATAATCTCATATTCGAATTTTCGAATGTTTACAAACATGGCTGCAAAATATTTGAAGAATTCAGTCACTCCTTCACTGAATTGCCTTCAAATCTGAAGAGCTCTGGATCTCGATTACCTCCATTTGCACATGGTTATGTACCGATGCCATACTTATCGAGAAAATCGAAAACAAATAAAACTTGTCTTCCAAAGATTTAAAACCAGCAAACCGTGTTTCAAATTCAGTTCCAAGCTTAAAACTTTTTCTGCGTATTTCTGAAACGATGCTGTTTTTCTTAAACTTTTGTTCATGGTGCATGTCGGAAAGTGCGTTAATCGTCATTTTCAACTGCTTTTCCCTAAGAGTTACTAGCTTTCATTTGAATGCTTTAACTTGCCTCACACATCTCTTCGTAACGATCTTATCTTTTCCTTACAGTTTTAAATTTAACCTTTAGACTACGGATAATACATATAATAAGCACGATTCTTTTTTGGCGCGGTTCTTATAACTTTCAACGTACAACTGTTGTAACGGCCGTAGTCTAAATTCTTTCTTAGCGCGATCGTGGTACATTTGCTGTACCAGCCATAGTCTAAAGGTTAAAATAGGATAAGTGTTTTGTAAAATCAACTGTTGAATCGAATTGCACCTCCTGCGTAATTTGGCGGTTTGGCACTGCGTTGGTTAAAGAATTTTACAACGCTTGCGCAGTAGATCAGGTGATATCTTAGTTTTATGCGTTGACTACGATTCGTGGCCATTTTCACTGAGGAGAGCAATAGCGTTCTACGCAATCCGTGAGGGGACTTTGCCTTGGGTTTTAATACCCTTTTGCGTTATTACTTCAAAGGGAAGAATTGTCCATGTGGCGATTGAGAATTCATGAAACATCAATAAAATTCATAGTTCACTATCACTGGTGTGTGAATTACTTATTGCAAAAAACGAGCTTCGAGGGGTTACATACATCAACCACGAAGAACAAATCTTGGAACCATACTAGATCAGAAAACGAGCTGGCGACTTGATTTTTGGTTATTAAAAACTGGCATATTCTTTCAAGTCCCAGAATTTTTTATGAACATTGGAGCAGGATAGTACAGTAGGACAACCCGGAATATTCGCTTTCTAATTCATTTAAGAAAAGCCTCAAGATTTTATCAAATTGATGGTTTAAAAAAAAAAAATTTAAGTTAAGAAATTTCAGAAAAAGTTTTGTTAAATACTGATATTGGCTGGGTCGCAAATAGATTCGTTGTGGGCTGCGAGTTTGACATGCTTGGTATAGGCTGTTCTGTGTTACGACGTCGAGTTAGCCGAGGTGGCTTCGGCCCACACTAACTCGGATAATGAAGCTTCTATTGTACTTGAAATACATATTTTCATATAATAAGGAACCAGTCATCTAAACTGTCCCTAGTGATTTTCTCGACGAGGTATCTCGTCATTATAAAACTATTGATCAGATCTCTATGCACGAGATATCTCGTCATTAGAAGAGAGCTGACCAGATCTTGAAAAAAAAATTGTCAATAGCTTGATGACAAGATATCTCGACATTGACAAAAGTCGGATTTTAATGGACGAGATATCTAGCCATTAGAAGAGAGCTGACCAGATCTTGTGAATCTGAGAAATCTGCAATATCTTGATGACGAGATAACTCGTTATTTAAAAAAATTAGTCGGATCTTGACGGACGAGATATACCGTCGAAACCACCTGGAGAGTTAAGTAGTGGAGACGGGAGGGAAGACGTGGGGACTTGGAAAGGTTAAAACACGGCTTCACGTTCAATATTCAGTTGGAAAATGATTCAAATCCTCCTTTCAAAGAAAGCTAGAAAGAATCGCACACACCCATTCGTCAGTCACAACAGACAGCATCGCGAAATGCAAGTGTTCTGGTAGAGACGCCATTGTTGACACGTTTCCTGCCTTGGCCAGTCGCCAACCAGGAAGCTGGCGAGCAAAACAAGACGACATTCTCATAATAATGGTGCGGCGCTGTGAGGAAAGGGATGAAGAAGGGACTTTTAGCTGAGCAATCAGAAACTGCGAAATTATTGACGAAATAAAATCAATTCGTTAAAGGCACGCCCGTAACCCAAAAATATGTTTGATACCCGTGACTAACTGCACTATTCCAGCAAAGAAAGAAGTATTGTGAATAGGCGTTTTTCGCGTTCTTCGCGATACCTGGGGTAGGTAGATGGCTCATCAACGTCTCCATGGAGAAACATGATGGGCATTTATCTGAGGAAAGAAGGTTGGTTGCTATTTTAATTAACGTCGGAGTAACATAATGGGCTATTGACGATTCCGACTATTCGGAATCAAGCCCGAAGGGTAACGGTAACGGTAATTTTAGTTAACGTCGCACTAAAGCAACACAACGGGCTATTGACGACGGTCTGGGATCAGTCCCTTAAGGGAAAGATCCGAGGACAACACCTCGTCATTTTGAACCACGGTCAGGTGACGAAGCAACACCTGAGCTGGCACCCCACTCTCCAAACTTCCACGCCAACCCAACGTGAGGACTTTCGGCCACGACAGATTTAAGGTGCACCAGCCGCCTCTATACCATACGCTTACAAACATCCATGCCCGGGCCCGGATTCGAACCAGGAAACTTCCGATCTAGAGGCTAACACCTTAACCACTATACCGGTTGGTCGGCCAAGCCCGAAGGGAAAAAAAATCAAAGGAATAAAACCTTGTCATCTTGAACCACGGTTAAATGAGGAGGTCACACCTGAGCTGACACTCCACTCTCCAAACTTTCAAACCACGCAAACGTGAGGACATTTGAGGCAACGACAGATTTAACATGTACCACTTTCTTAAAAGAAACCATACACGTGTTACACACAGGGGCACTCTCTCCTAATAGAAGATGCCTGTGAGTAAAACGAGTGCAGCCGATACGAAGGCGAGTTAAAAGCACGTCAAAATGTCAAGTAGGCAATGGAGGCCAAGATGAAATGCTTTGATGAATTCCATGGAGTTTATTGTTTGTAAACTCCAATCAATTTGCCATACAATGTCCCGGAAAGAGTGTCCGAGATCATCGTATAGAATGGGGAGACTCAAAGGGGTCACAGCATTTTACTCTGCTGCATCAGCTTGCTCATTGTCTGCTATCCCGATGTGACCAGGTATCCAACAAAAGAGGACGTCCACGCCGGATGGTGAGTTGAATATGTAGTTTCAACACAGGGAGATGTCAGCGGGTGATGAAGGCAGTCGAACCACGCCATCGTGAGGATAGTTGGTAATTGGTAATTTTTTAGTTAACGTCGTACTAGAGCAACACAACGGGCTATTGACGACGGTCCGGGATCAGTCCCTGAAGGGAAAGATTCGAGGACAACACCTCGTAATTTTGAACCACGGTCAGATGACGAAGCAACACCTGAGCTGGCACCCCACTCTCCAAACTTCCACGCCTACCCTACGTGAGGACTTTCGGCCACGACCGATTTAAGGTGCACCAGCCGCCTCTACACCATACGCTTACAAACATCCATGCCCGGACCCGGATTCGAACCGGGAACCTTCCGATCTAGAGGCTAACAGCTTAACCACTATACCGGTTGGTCGGCGTGAGGATAGTTGAGTCCACAACAGATTTAACACGCAACAGCCCGCTTTGTAGGTACATGAGGAAGTTAATTCAACTACCTACCGCAACGAATACAATCCGTTAGAGCGGTTAAGCATGTCTCTAAACAATTTGAGGATTATATTATTTCATAACACTCGCACTTTTTTAGAATCACATTCCTGATAGGGGCCCCCTTGGATTTATGGAGCCTCATTTGGGGGCAACTGGCTTAGGTCTCGAACTGGTTTACCTTGAATGTTTCTTAAGAATTAACACAAATAATAAAAACGATTTTACGGATCTAGTCATGGTAATTTTAATTAACGTCGTACTAGAGCAGCACAACGGGCTATTGACGACGGTCCGGGATCAGTCCCTTAAGGGAAAGATCCGAGGACAAGACCTTGTAATTTTGAACCACGGTCAGATGAGGATCTAGTCATGAAAAGAAATCGGTACAGCTTTGATATAAAGGGGTTTTTTGTAGCAACGCTTTTGGTGTGATTTTAGCGTGCTTTTTCTGTCGCCAAGGAAGAATATCTTAGAAAAACACCGTTTAGGTGATGAATAATAAAAATTAACTAAAATAATTTTAGAAATAGAAACAATTCTATACAACTGATTATTCGAACTATTACTTGGGTATTTACTTTAATGAAAAAATATATATAACTTTTCCAGAAACATTTTAGTAGAGGTTAGTCCAATTAGTCTTGCGGCTAATTCAGTGGTCAATATCTACACCAGATGTCGATATAATATTGTCAAGGGTCGATAGAAAAATATAAGACTGCATTATAAGAGTAATATTTAATTCGGTTAATTAACCTCTATCCTGAATGACAACGCAATTAAGAGTGAATATAGAATTCCGTAGAGAGATTGAAATCTGGAAACGACTCATTTTGAACCCAACATCGCTCATCTTGTCAAGAGTCACGAATCATAGCCTTCATTCCCTACGTTACTAAACTGTACACTAATTTAATAAAAATTTAATTTTCACATAAAGCGTGCATTGTTATTTTGTTATCTAAACTAAATTATATTTTATATATACAGTAGAACTCCAACTATCCGAACTCCGACTATCCGAATCGCTGATTATCTGAATCGCTTTCAGAATTTCAGAAAAAAAATTAAGACGGAAACGTATTGCGATTCGCAAAATAATGATTCTGGGTTTCAAATTCTAAAGGATGATGAACTTGTTGAAAGTTTGAGAGAAGAAAGTGTCGTTGAAGAAGATGACCTCACTGTCGAAGTTGAAGCAGACACGGGACCATCTGCTAGTGAAGCATTTGCCGGCTTTGAAACTGCGTTGAAGTGGATGGAGCGACAGCCCGAGTGTGACCACATGCAACTTCTCATTGTCAAGCGGATGTGCGACTTGGTTGCCCGAAAACGGATGAAGACAGTCAAACAGCTTACTTTGACCGAGATGTTTAGCAAGCAATGACTTTCATTTACAGTACGGTACGTACATACTGTACAGCACTTGTAAGTACGCTTAACATGTAAAAGTGTCCCCTTTTCATTTAATTAATTAAAAGCTTTTTTTTTCTTTAAAAATAGTTTTTTTCTCCCATTTTCAACATACATACAGTAATTAATTAAAATACAAACAGACCCTTTTTTTCGGAAACAATCCAATTATCCGAATTTTTGATTATCCGAATGGAGTCCGGTCCCAATTGATTCGGATAATTGGAGTTGTACTGTACCTTCCAATATGTAATGTTAAGTACGCCAAAAACAAAAACGCATCCCTTTGACGTTAATCCAATATAATGTACAACTGACGAGACTTTATTGGCCAAACCCATTTCACACATACACTTACTGATCGTAGAGACTGCTCCGTTAAGTTCAACTTGCCATTGTGTTTTTACTATTCGACAGATGGTTTTATGGTGCAAGGGCCATAATTGGCCACAGATTGGGTTTGAAATTCCAAATCGATCTTTATTTTCTCCCGTGTTTGGCGCAGTTTGGCCATGTGCAGTTCTTGCACACAAAAAACCCAACCACGATGGTAGGTCATTCCTTCCCATAGGCCGATTCCCCTGGAGTCATGGGGCTTTGAGATATCAACACTTTTCGTGACGCCTATGTTTCTGCCGATGACCCCAATGCATGCGCCTGACTGCCATACCTGCAAAATGCCTTTTTTGGTGGAAGTTTTTTTTTTTCTTAAGGGGACCGGGAATGCTCTATCTCCTCCATGTTAAATTCACGAAATTCAAGACCCTTTTTCTCAATAACTATAATAGTAATCAACACAAAATTTTTATGGTGGTTAGACTGATATGTTATACAAACTTTAACAGCTCACTTTTTTTTTATTTAAAATTTTTAATTTTATAAAATTTTTTAACTGAATATCACTTTTTAGATAGCCTTTTTTAACACATTTAAATTTCTAAAAAATCCAATTTTCAAAAAAAAATCAAAAAATGCCCGTGTTAAAATCTTTAGAGATATAACACAAATATGTCATAAAAATATTAAGTCATTACGTTCAGTAGATTCTGAGAAAATGGGGCATGAATCTTAAAAATCTAAGTTTTGAGAAAAATGGATTTAAACATTTCAAATGAATTTTTATAAATAATTTTACGTCTAACCTTAATGAAATCCTGATTTATATAAAGGGTGATCTCTTTCATTTTTAATACATGTATCTTCAATTTTTTTTTATGCTTTTCTTTCTATGGCGGGCCTTTTTACTGTATTCGGAGAGTTTTCGCTCTCCATCGATAACACGGTCTTAGTCCAGTTTTCTCAAAAATTTGTATAAAATGGCAGCCTGGATTGATTTTAACTCTAGATAACGTATAGCACTTTATAATATTTCCACTGTTGCAGCAGGAAACAGCATCAAACACTCCCAGTTTTAAAGTTTGGATGGTTACAAACACATTTTTTGGAACGCGAGTCCAAATCACATTGTTCACCGATTCATTTGGGTTTTGAGTCTTTCCGTGAACACATTTTTTCAACTATTCTGGATTCGCCAAGTCTCTGAAATTTGATTTAATTGTCTTCAAAATGTAGGCAGTATAAGGTAAGGCAATATGTGTGTGTTTATCATAGTAATACACATCACTCTTTTAGCTACAGCACGTTGAAATTTCCACCAGCTTTCATTCCCAACTGGACAAAGACCGTGATTTGGATTTAAGTTACTTGACAGTAAATAAAAATATTCTGCCCAGACAGATTGTTGCATATTGTGCAGAAAACCAACATTTATCCTTATTGCTAGTCCATAACAGATCAAATGTCATGTCTCAGAAAAGCTAACTTATATCGCATGGTAAAATTAATAAAAAAGAGTTAAAAAAAACTAAATGATTACAGTTAACTCTACTGTTACCAGATTATCGAAAATAATTGGAGTAAAGTAAAGTAAAAAATATAATATACATTGTTGAGCAACAAAGATTAGAAATGTCCACAAACGGTTTGTTTACATTTGAAAGGCCGTGTCAGATGTGAAGTGCTTATTGGAAACGTGCATAATTTGCAAACTTCCTCTTATTCTATTACCTAGTGTGATATATCATTGGAAAGAGGAGATTTTGAACTATATAAAGGAGCAATAAAATAGAAATTGATTTTTTAGTCGAATTTTGCTTTCCCGGTCCCCTTAAGATTTTTAATATTTATGCGTTTTTTAATTTACTGGAAAGGCCATTTCAGGTTCTTTTAAATATTTTGGATTCGTCCGAGTTCTGGTTTATCACTTCATCGATTCACCCATTTTTAGATTTCCCCTACTCACTTTCATCATTTTAAAATTATCTATTCTTGTTGGTGCCTTTTATATACAGTCTTTTAATAACTATGTATTTCGTCTAGTTTTATCCTTTTACATAAACGTCGACGCCAGTTTTTGCACCTCTCGTAATTGAAAACTGGCCTCTCTTTTTAAATGTTTTCATATGTTTACTAAGTGTTTGAAACACTGACATTTTTATATACTATCTCTCCAAATGTCACACGTTGCAGCCAGTTTAAGTTAGCAAATTGATGTAATCCACATCGACCACCATATCTTAATCTTATATTATGTTAAGGTTTGTTGCCTTTTTTTGTCCTTGTTTGACCGTGTAAAACTTTCTTTTTTGTAATAATAAATGCTAGCTGGTTGGTGTGGGGACCCAGATGGGTCTACCTCGAGATGAGTGGGAGTCAACCCCTTTCCGCCCGGGCGCTCTAAACCTATAACTAAACCTAAACCTAAACAAAACGCTCTAAACCTATATGGTGAGTGGGTTCGGGGAGAGCCTAAAAAAAAGACCCCGGTACCGATTTTTAAGACGTATTCACGTCAAAAGACAGCCGAAAGAGTTGAAAAATCTAAGGGTCACAAGATAAAGAAAGACCCGTGGCCTCGGGGTAACTAATTTTCACGGAATTCTATGCAGGGGTGTAGTTTATGATTAAATAACAAAACATGCAAACTATTCAGGATTCCCACTCTATTTCAGAAATAAAATTTCCCGACTTTTCCAGACGAATGTTAACAAAATTCCAGGTTATCCTGAAGCAATTTACGACATCTTGAAGGTGAAAAACCAAGAAATAATTTAGCATTCAATAGCAAAAAACGAAAAGCAAATATAAGAGTTACGCGCACTGTTAAAATTAATACACAAAACCAAAGTTATTTTGCATTCAATTACCTATTCAAATAATTCAACACTGTTGACTTTGATCAATTTGTTATTTAATGTATCATAAAGCATTAAATCCTTTTATTCAAGCCCTGTGGACGACACAAAATTAACAAAGATACAAAATTATTTACCGATTAAATATTAGCAGTTTCTTTTAAAATCGGTTGACTAAACTTAGAATCGTATTGCCTACTTTTCTCCAAAGCGTCTCTGAAGCCATGACCAATCATTTTCCAGGTCATTGAGACGATTTTCCAGGTTTTAGACGAAAATACGTAATTTTCCCCGACTTTTACATGATTTATTTGGACAAAATTAAATTCCCCGACAGTTCCAGGTTTTCCCTGACCGGTGGGAACCCTGACTATTTCGACTCCAAATTAGATATTTCGACTCCAAATTAGATATTTCCACTCCAAATTAGATATTTCGACTCCAAATTAGATATTTCGACTCCAAATTAGATATTTCCACTCCAAATTAGATATTTCCACTCCAAATTAGATATTTCCACTCCAAATTAGATATTTCCACTCCAAATTAGATATTTCCACTCCAAATTAGATATTTCCACTCCAAATTAGATATTTCCACTCCAAATTAGATATTTCCACTCCAAATTAGATATTTCCACTCCAAATTAGATATTTCCACTCCAAATTAGATATTTCCACTCCAAATTAGATATTTCCACTCCAAATTAGATATTTCCACTCCAAATTAGATATTTCCACTCCAAATTAGATATTTCCACTCCAAATTAGATATTTCCACTCCAAATTAGATATTTCCACTCCAAATTAGATATTTCCACTCCAAATTAGATATTTCCACTCCAAATTAGATATTTCCACTCCAAATTAGATATTTCCACTCCAAATTAGATATTTCCACTCCAAATTAGATATTTCCACTCCAAATTAGATATTTCCACTCCAAATTAGATATTTCCACTCCAAATTAGATATTTCCACTCCAAATTAGATATTTCCACTCCAAATTAGATATTTCCACTCCAAATTAGATATTTCCACTCCAAATTAGATATTTCCACTCCAAATTAGATATTTCCACTCCAAATTAGATATTTCCACTCCAAATTAGATATTTCCACTCCAAATTAGATATTTCCACTCCAAATTAGATATTTCCACTCCAAATTAGATATTTCCACTCCAAATTAGATATTTCCACTCCAAATTAGATATTTCCACTCCAAATTAGATATTTCCACTCCAAATTAGATATTTCCACTCCAAATTAGATATTTCGACACCAAATTAGATATTTCGACACCAAATTAAATATTTCGACACCAAATTAAATATTTCGACACCAAATTAAATATTTCGACACCAAATTAAATATTTCGACACCAAATTAAATATTTCGACACCAAATTAAATATTTCGACACCAAATTAAATATTTCGACACCAAATTAAATATTTCGACACCAAATTAAATATTTCGACACCAAATTAAATATTTCGACACCAAATTAAATATTTCGACACCAAATTAAATATTTCGACACCAAATTAAATATTTCGACACCAAATTAAATATTTCGACACCAAATTAAATATTTCGACACCAAATTAAATATTTCGACACCAAATTAAATATTTCGACACCAAATTAAATATTTCGACTCCAAATTAAATATTTTGTTGATGTGAGGCATTTTGAAAAGGGACTCACCCACAAAGAACATGGATATACAGGCCGGCGAACTGCAGAGCTGGTCGGTGAACACCTTCCTCGCCACCACGGCGGTCGTGACGGCCGGCAGCGCGGCATCCAGGAACCGATACCAGTAAAACAAGGCCGGCCCGATTCCGGCCAGGCCTATGACCGCGTACCGGCCTACGATGGCCCAGTCCATCGCCTTCTTATGCTGGGAAGTCCTCTGGAGTATGACCTGCTGGGCCATCTCGGCCCCCACGTACATGGTCCCGAAGGAAGCCATGTTCATGAGCAGGGGCCGCTTCTGGAATATTTGTTTGGTCCTGCTCCACATCTCCCCGCCGTCTGAACTGCGAGGCCTTGGCTCTTAATCAAGAGGCGCGCGGGTCGAGTTGTTTTTGTTCTTTTCCTTCCTTTCCTGCATGCCCGTCGCTAAAGTGGAAACTGTGCCAACGTCATGGTGACGTAGCAGGGACAGCGAGGGGGGGGGGCGAGGAAATCGCAATCTGCGATTTTTGCGAATCGCGTGTCTGTCGTAGAACATCTGCTCTGAGATTTTTTTTTTATTCCTTCTGTGATGCGGGTTATCGGTTTTTCAGAGTGATTGCTGCTTGATTGGATTGGGTTTTGAATTCTTTAGCGTGAGCTCCTGAACGTGAGGATCCAGATCGGAAGGTCCCTGGTTCGGGTCAGTGCATAGATATATGAGCGTATGGTGTAGAGCCGGCTGGTGCACCTTAAATCGGTCGTGGCCCAAAGTCCTCACGTTGGGTTGGTGTGGAAGTTCGGAGAGTGGGGTGCCAGCTCAGGTGTTGCTTCGTCATCTGACCATGGTTCAAAATTACGAGGTGTTTTCCTGGGATCTTTCCCTTAGGGTATTGATCCCGGACCTAATTTATCTGAACATGACGGGGACCGGTAAGGTAATTTTAATTAACGTCGTACTAGAGCAACACAGCGGGCTATTGACGACGGTCCGGGATCAATCCCCTAAAGGAAAGGTCCGAGGACAACGCCTCGTAATTTTGAACCACAATCAGAGGACGAGGCAACACCTCAGTTGGCACCCCACTCTCCAAACGTCCACACCAACCCAACGTGAGGACTTTCGGCCACGACAGATTTAAGGTGCACCAGCCGCCTCTACACCATACGTTTACAAACATCCATGTCCGGACCCGGATTCGAACCAGGAACCTTCCGATCTAGAGGCTAACACCTTAACCACTATACCGGTTGGTCGGCTTACACGAGTGTCTGGAAAAGGTTACTTGTTTCATGGGTCCTATTAGATACAATACCTTAAGGCAGTGCTCCCCATCCTTTTTATCACCGCGGACCGGATCAACGTTTGATAATTTTAACACGGCCCTCTGAGGAGGAGGGGGGGGGTCGTTGATTGTTTATATTTTATATTGTTTTGCTTTAATTGTATTTAAACATGCCTTCAAAATAAAATACAGTTACACCAAAAAATGAATAGAAAGTGATTTAACATTTTAACTCACTAGAACGCTAAATCAATGAGAACCCTGAGCTTGTTTCTTTGCTACGAAATGGTTTCATCTGGGAGTAATAGGAGACAGTGACACCCGAAGTGTGTTGCTACGGTCCAGTTACTTCCGTTGTTTTGTTTTGGTTGCTGTCACTGCAGAAAACCCCGCTTCACACAGATAGGTTGTCGGAAATGGCAATAGGGATTTAAGTGCTGCGGTAGCAATCTCAGGGTATTCCGCCATGACTTTAATCCAGAACACCGTCAAAGTTGTTGTCGAACGTAGTTTTAAGGCCGCCTTCATTTACAATCTCCAGCAGTTGATCCTCTTCTTGCACAGACATGCTAGATTCGCCTGATTTGTTGACATGGGTCGCGGATCCATTCCTTACTAGTTCGTGGGTCTTTTGTGTTTGGGAAGTAGCGCTCGAACTCTTTTAAAAGCAAAAACAGGTGATCGTGCACCAACTGGGAGAATGAATGTTTAGGCTCAGTCTCGCCTAAAATACCCACTAATGTCTGAAACATGTTCAAAATGCCTCTGTTCACGCGCCGTCCCCACAACTTCAGTGTGGCTTCAAATGCAACTACTTTGTCTGCCAACTTGAAAACAGTTGTCACATTTGTCAAAATTAAAAAATAGAGACTTACAGAATTCAGAAATCATAATTGAAGCTCTAGTAACAGAACAAATTTCAAGTTCTGATTTACTGCCTTCTAATTTGAGTGGACATTTCATAGATAAGAACCGCACAAACCCGAGAGAAATACACCACAATAAATAAAATGGAAATAATTAAATGTTCCTTCGGCGGCCCGGTACCATTTGATCCACGGACCAGTACCGGCCCGGGGATTTGGGACCACTGCCTTAAAGGACTGATCCCGGACCGTCGTCAATAGCCCGTTGTGTTGCTCCAGTAGGACTTTAATTAAAATACCTACTATCTACCTTACCTGAACTTGAAGAGCTGAGTCGTTATGCGGACAAGGTGCAAAATGACGTGTTGTCCTCAGATCTTTCCATTTCGGTTTGATCACGCACCGCCGCCAATAGTCCGTCGTGTTGCTGCAATGCGACGTTTATCAATAAAACTACCAACCCAGACAAATCGAACAGACATTCAGCGCAATGCTGAAAGCTAAAAATGAGAAATTTGGTATTTTTCATAAACGTCACACTGGAACAACACAGCGGAAGATTAGTGATGATCCAGGATGAAGGGACAATCCGAAGGGAAAGATTCGAGGAAAACACCCCGTAATATTGAACCGCGGTCAGATATCGAGGTAACACCTGAGCTGGCATCACACTCTCCAAACGTCCACAGCCGACCAACCGGTATAGTGGTTAAGGTGTTAGCCTCTAGATCGGAAGGTTCCTGGTTCGAATCCGGGTCCGGGCATCGATGTTTGTAAACGTATGGTGTAGAGGCGGCTGGTGCACCTTAAATCTGTCGTGGCCGAAAGTCCTCACGTTGGGTTGGCGTGGAAGTTTGGAGAGTGGGGTGCCAGCTCAGGTGTTGCTTCGTCATCTGACCGTGGTTCAAAATTACGAAGTGTTGTTCTCGGATCGTTCCCTTAAAGGACTGATCCCGGACCGTCGTCAATAGCCCGTTGTGTTGCTCTAGTACGACGTTAACTAAAATTACCAATTACCAAACGTCCACACCACGTCAACGTGTGGACATTTGAGGCCACGGCGGATTCAACGCGCACAAGTCCCGTTTGTACACGACGGTTTTTTCTGGATTCGAACTCTCAACCCTCCAGTTGTTAATCCGATGCTCTTCCAACCAGGCTACCGGTCTCCTAAAGTAAGGTAATGGTAATTGGTAATGGTAATTTTAGTTAACGTCGTACTAGAGCTACACAACGGGCTATTGACGACGGTCCGGAATCAGCCCCTTAAGGGAAAGATTCGAGAACAACACTTCGTAATTCTGAACCACGGTCAGATGACGAAGCAACACCTAAGCTGGCACCCCACTCTCCAAACTTCCATTCCAACCCAACGTGAGGACTTTCGGCCACGACAGATTTAAGGTGCACCAGCCGCCTCTACACCATACGTTTACAAACATCCATGCCCGGACCCGGATTCGAACCAGGAACCTTGCAATCTAGAGGCTAACACCGTAACCACTATACCGGTTGGTCGGCTCCTAAAGTAAGAACAAGAGCAATTGGTACAACTTTGATGAAAGCAACGTTTGGTGGCACAAAACTCTGGGTGCACTTTTTGTAGGGAATAATGGCAGGTGAAGGCAAGCCATCTTTATTAGGCTTATTTCTGTTTCCATAGCAACCTCGGCATGCGGAAAGTTTAAAATTTTTCATTTCGGATATTCTTTTCATTTCCTTTAAATTGTCTGTTTTTCATTGGTTCTCAAGAAAAAAACTTTTCCCAGTTCTTTTCCGTTTCATGTAAATTGGATTCGTCATCTGACCGTGGTTCAAAATTATGAGGTGTTGTCCTCGGTTCTTTCCCTTAAGGGACTGATCCCGGACAGTCGTCAATAGCCCGTTGTGTTGCTCAAGAATGACGTTAACTAAAATTATACCATTACCATTACCATGTAAATTGGAAAAATTACAGCGTTTAGTTTTATTCGGTTACGGTTCAGTGAAATGACATCATGTTGTATTGTTTTTTGCTTATTTCTTTTTGAAAATCGTTATCTTTTTCGATTTGAACACGCCTTGCGTATTGAATGTTGTTTCAGGGTATTCTTTCGAGAAATTTGTTTAATTTTCTAAAGGTTGACCAACGTGGATATTAGGAAGATTTTAAAACAATTTTAAAAGAAACAGAGAGAGAGAGAGAGAGAGAGAGAGAGAGAGAGAGAGAGAGAGAGATATTTTAACTGCTATTTTCTAACTGTTACTGCTTATAATTTTTTTTCGTTAAATAAAGGCATGGTAATGGTAATTTTAGTTAACGTCGTACTAGAGCAACACAACGGGCTATTGACGACGGTCCGGAATCAGTCCCTTAAGGGAAAGATTCGAGGACAACACCTCGTAATTCTGAACCACGGTCAGATGACGAAGCAACACCTAAGCTGGCACCCCACTCTCCAAACTTCCACTCCAACCCAACGTGAGGACTTTCGGCCACGACAGATTTAAGGTGCACCAGCCGCCTCTACACCATACGTTTACAAACATCCATGCCCGGACCCGTATTCGAACCAGGAACCTTGCAATCTAGAGGCTAACACCGTAACCACTATACCGGTTGGTCGGCTCCTAAAGTAAGAACAAGAGCAATTGGTACAACTTTGATGAAAGCAACGTTTGGTGGCACAAAACTGGGTGCACTTTTTGTAGGGAATAATGGCAGGTGAAGGCAAGCCATCTTTATTAGGCTTATTTCTGTTTCCATAGCAACCTCGGCATGCGGAAAGTTTAAAATTTTTCATTTCGGATATTCTTTTCATTTCCTTTAAATTGTCTGTTTTTCATTGGTTCTCAAGAAAAAAACTTTTCCCAGTTCTTTTCCGTTTCATGTAAATTGGATTCGTCATCTGACCGTGGTTCAAAATTATGAGGTGTTGTCCTCGGTTCTTTCCCTTAAGGGACTGATCCCGGACAGTCGTCAATAGCCCGTTGTGTTGCTCAAGAATGACGTTAACTAAAATTACCATTACCATTACCATGTAAATTGGAAAAATTACAGCGTTTAGTTTTATTCGGTTACGGTTCAGTGAAATGACATCATGTTGTATTGTTTTTTGCTTATTTCTTTTTGAAAATCGTTATCTTTTTCGATTTGAACACGCCTTGCGTATTGAATGTTGTTTCAGGGTATTCTTTTGAGAAATTTGTTTAATTTTCTAAAGGTTGACCAACGTGGATATTAGGAAGATTTTAAAACAATTTTAAAAGAAACAGAGAGAGAGAGAGAGAGAGAGAGAGAGAGAGAGAGATATTTTAACTGCTATTTTCTAACTGTTACTGCTGATAATTTTTTTTCGTTAAATAAAGGCATGGTAATGGTAATTTTAGTTAACGTCGTACTAGAGCAACACAACGGGCTATTGACGACGGTCCGGAATCAGTCCCTTAAGGGAAAGATTCGAGGACAACACCTCGTAATTTTGAACCACGGTCAGATGACGAAGCAACACCTGAGCTGGCACCCCACTCTCCAAACTTCCACGCCAACCCAACGTGAGGACTTTCGGCCACGACAGATTTAAGGTGCACCAGCCGCCTCTACACCATACGTTTACAAACATCCATGCCCGGACCCGGATTCGAACCAGGAACCTTCCGATCTAGAGGCTAACACCTTAACCACTATACCGGTTGGTCGGCCGTTAAATAAAGGCATATATATGTTTCTTTCAACGATTTATATTTTTTTTCTCAAATACCAGGCCATTGACCATCAGTTCATTAGGCAACGAGGTCTCCAATATATTTTAACAATACAATCCAAATCATTAAGTGAAGAACACTCATCCAAATGAGTAGCAGTCATGACTTTCTTTCAACGATTTCTTACAATTCCCGTTAATTATTTCCCACAAAAGGTTATTATTTTCCATTAAAAAGAAGACGACTTTCTCTAAAAATATTTAGGGGCCGCCGTAGTCTGTGTGGTCGGAAGAATAACAGACTAGCAACCTTAGGGTTGCAAGTTCGAATCCAACCAAAGACCGATGTATACAAAGATGACTGATGCACGTTAAAACAGCCATGGCCTTAAGCTGACCAACCGGTCTGGTGGTTAAAGTGTTAGCCTCTAGATCGGAAGGTTTCCTGGTTCGATTCCGGGTCAGTGCATGGATGTTTGTAAGCGTATGGTGAAGAGGCCCCTGGTGCACCTTAAATCTGTCGTAGCCGAAGGCCTGAAGGTTGGGTTGGTGTGGAAATTTGGAGAGTGGAGTGACAGCTCAGGTGTTGCCCACTCTCCAAACTTCCACACCAACCCAACCTGAGGACTTTCAGCCACGATCGATTTAAGGTGTAATGTAAGGAAAAATTTAAGGTGCCGCAGGTTTTCCCCGCTGTGATAGCAGGTTATGAGCGGTTTTTATGGTCGTCTATGGAAGTAGAGGATTGAACCCCCAGAAGAGAGGCGGCGACAGTTCAGGATTTGTACAACTTCTCCTCCAAACATCGAAACTATTCCGAGAAACCGCATTAATTTTATCGTCAAGAACTCGAGTCGGGGTGGCGATTTGGAGAGTTTGCAGAGCCAAATTTGTTTTCCACCAGAAGTCGGTACACATCAAAGGACTGCAACTTTTGGGGGAGATTTCTCCGAGACAATTGCTTGACAATGAAAGCTCCCTCTGCGAATAGGCCGTGGTCTTGCAAGCCGTCTTTAGTTCGCTCTCTGTGATATTTTGCCCTCATCGCTTGCCCTGACCACATCTCACGCCAAACTGCCAGTGAGCGACCTATCTATATATATAATTCTCTTACGTGGCACGCAAAAAAGACGTTATTTGTTTTCGCGTTTTGGCAACATTGTACGATTCTTTATTTATTCCAAAGCCTCGCGCTTCAATTGAATTTACAGCGTTATCGGATGAAATTTTATTGAAAAAAAAAGATTTTTAGTCGAGCTGTTGCAGTAAATAATAGAGATCAAAGAAAACGGAGGATCTTTTCATGGTCATTTAAAAAAAAGGTTCGTTTCGGGGCAAACTATTACAGTTCAACAAGACGCTTGCATTAGAACTTTCGACAACAAACTCAATGACAAAACGTGGGTGGCTCGAGTGCTGGGTAAATGTACACACAACCAACATGGTGGGTTTTCAATTTCCAAATCAACGCTCACATTTCGAGTCAAAATTTGCTCAAAGTTTCCATTTGAATTCTGATTCCAGAGGTACTGTAAATATCTTTTCTGAAAAACAGCATAAAATTTAGATTTGAAAAATATTTTTTTGGAATATCATATTTTGTAAACAATTAATTCTGCTTCACAATCCTAGGACACATGTCTTCATTGATGCGAGCGAAGCGAACCAATGAGGATTGCGAAGCAATCCTCTGGGGGTTGGCGAGCATTAGCGAGCAGGGGGCGGGCCCCCTAGTTCTATTTAAATGGCGTGTACGAAAGAGCTGGCAATAGCATTTATAAAACTATTTAAAGAGGCCTGTCCTTTCTGGAACCAAACTACACCCGAGTACAAAGACTAAAACAAAAATAACAATGCCTGGAGTTAAACTGGTGAGGAATTCGACGTCTTGATGAAAAGTGATCACTCTCCTCTATACAGGGGTGAGAAGAGTGAGCTTGGAGGGTTGCCGATAAAGTCCATAAGACGTTTACACCGGAGTCCGTCAAAATAGAGACGAAAAGGGGTCAGCATAAGGGAACAAAACTTCCTCGCCACAAAAGGAAGAGAAATGTATATGCAACTGCGGTGTAAATGTGGCTTTACTCTAAGTACATGGTGGGAACTTCTCATGATGAGGGTTTCCGAAATACTAATTACAGTACAAATAAAAAAACTTTTAAAAATGCATATTATAACTATAAGATCAGCCTAAAAAAAAATTTTATCGCGTTTTTTACAAAAAAAAATTACTTTGTTTCATGTCATGTGACATGTGAACAGGTGTTTTTTAAAACAGGCGCCTCAATCCCGTGATAGTACTTTACGCAAGTCCAACTTGATTGGCTAATCCGATCACATGACCTAGATACGTATGTCATCAAGGTTTATAGTTGTTGGCGATTTATCTCTTCCTTTCTGCTTTCTTCTTTTCTTTTCAGATCCATGGCTATGGGTGGGTAGAGGTGGGAGCCGAAAATTGTATCCTTTTATTATACTAGGGGGCTCCGCCCCCTGCTCGCTTACGCTCGCCAACCCCCGGGGATTGCTGCGCAATCCCATTTGGTTTGCTTCGCAAACCAACACTCCTGTCACAGATACCATTTGGTTTGCTTCGCAAACCAACATTACTTTCACAGAGTGAAACTATCTGAATAATTCGTATTATGCTGATTTCACTTTCCGGTTCATGACGTCACAGCGAGGGCTTCGCTGCGTCTCGCTTACGCTCGCCGACCCCGGGGATTGCTACGCAATCCGTTTGGTTTGCTTTCTCAAACCAATACTTCTTTCGCAAGTGATTTAACTTTTTTTTGCTTTAACACTTAATGCACCCTAAACTAATAGCCGCATCAGTAAAAAATCTTCTGCATCTTGTTCCCTGTACAATTTTAACTAAACATTGTTAATATCCAAACTTTACGATCTGTACTTTGTCGGTAAACTGTCTTGAAAACAGAGGGAAAAAAGCGAGCCTTTTTCCTCGCCAAATAAAAAGAAATCGTTTTTATGGCAATTGTTGCTACGATAAATTTGATATCTGGCAAACCCGATAGTCAAAAGTGTAACCCACTACTGCTTTCGGAAGCAGCTATGCGAACTGAAAAATACGAAATTTGTGTCACCAACTTTTGATTGCATCGAATTTATTTATGAACCAATTTTAAAAATAATTGTACCGTAAGAAAGAGTATATTCTGAGGTATACTGCAATATTTTTAAAATTAAATATTAACAGTAATACTATACAGATATGACCATTTTAGTTTTGTATCGGAAGTTACGATCTGAAAGTTCCGAAAATTGTATGACCCACTTTTATTTGCATCGATTTTATTTATTAACCAATTTGAAAAATAATTGTACCATAAGAAAGAGTGTAATGTAATGTATTCAGTGATGTTTTCAAATTTAAAAAATAATGGCTTTTGCCGTAGACAAAACGGTTTTAACAATAAGTAGCGAAAATATCCAAAGATTCCGAATTTTGTATGACGAACTTTTGATCGCATCCAATTTAAGTATTAACCGATTTCAAAAATAATAGTACCGTAAGAAAGAGTATATTCTGAGGTATACTGCTATATTTTAAAAATTAAAAACTAATAGTAATTAGATATAGATATGGCAGTTTTAAAAAAAAGTAACAAAAATGTCCCGATTTTTCCTGAATTTCAAAAAAATATTATCAAGAACCAAATTTAAATTTAAAAAAAAACTCGACGAGCTGCAAAAATTTACGTTGAGAGGTACTCTTAAAAAAAAACTCACGACTGAAGACTGAAAATTTGAATGTGTTTTGCTCACTCGCGGAAGAAATTTCACTTCTTCAACTTTAACACTTAATAAAACCTAAACTAATAGCCACATCGGAAAAAAATCTTAATAATTATCCAGGGAATACGATGAAGAACAAAGCATGTTAATTTCATTTTTTTCCGATCAGTACTTTCTCGGGAAACCGTCTAAGAATCGAGCTAAACAACACAGTTTTCAATTCTTCGGCGGCGGCGGCGGCGGCGGCGGTAACATTTTTTTAATATAGAGAGATAAGTTAATAATTATATAAGTTAGTGTTTTATGTATGCTTTTTGTTACATCAGAATGGTCCTAAGCCAGCGGTGGATACGACACCATCATCCTAAAGCAAAGGGAACGGCAGAGGGGCGGGAAAATATCAGCTGGTAGTGAGTTCAGGAGTGGTTCTTAGATTATTTATGTAAAATCAACGGAAGCTTGGAAAAAAATGAAAAGGGTATTAAAAATTAGGAAAAGTAAATTAGAATAAAAAGGAATTAAATTAGAATTTTTTTAAAATAATTTGGAGGATCTAAAAATTTTTCCGCCAGCTGGGTTCGAACTAGGAAAGTCATCCTCCGCTGCCGACGCTAATCTGAAGTTGGGTGACTTTAGCCATTAGACCATCGTTGCTTCACTAAAAGAAGCTCTTTAAAGTATAAGTACCCTTAATATAAGTTGGCAAGAAATACTACTAACAACAACCATACAACATATATATGAGGAGCCAATCAGAGTCAACTTGTCGGACACTTACGCTGAGGCGCTAGTGTATGTATTGTATTTCTACGAAACACACAACGCGCATATTCAAAATCAAATGGTTACTGCAACAATCAGATTGGCAAGATATCCAAGTGAAGCCAAGCCCGTGAAACTAGCCAATCAAGTTGGACTTGCGTAAAGTACTATCATGGGATTGAGCCGCTTCTTTTTTAAAAGGTATTTTTTAACAATCGGGTAAGAATTAAAAGAGCTATTGAAGCGTGTAGTTTTTTCTGTCTTCACCTCCTGGTGGACGTAACAAAGCTGTTTTTGAAACGTTTTAAGGAATTGAATTGCCTAGATGCGAATGGGTTTCCTGTGAGAATGTCTATATTGTTGCACAGGAACAGTGCATTATATTTACTATTTTGTCCTGTGCTTTGTTGTTGGTGGCTGTATTTCTTTTCCAGACTGTGGTTTGCGTGTGGTATGGTTCTATGAGGGAATTTGCAACCGTTAAGGGGCACTGGAAAAATGTAATGGTCTGAGGTACGCTGTTGACTGCATAAGTAGTTATTGTTTGGAATGAGGCAAAATCTTTGCAGGTACGACGTGAAAGGGCCAGTAAAATAGGCTGTTAAGTAAGGTCCTGTGGGTTTCTATTATGATTTACCCTATTGAAGAAGTCCTAGGTTCGGCGGCCCGTGTCTTCGCTATTCCATTCATTTTGCCATTCCGTCATGATGAGGGTTTAAAGTTGATTTTTAAGGAATCCTTTGTTAAGTTTGTGAGCTGGATGGTCAGTGGGACATCGCCCGCTGCTCCTTCTTTGGCCAGCTGGTCCGCCCCGTCGTTGCCTTCGATTCCCACGCGGGCCCCATTGCCTTTTTATAATTTCTTGGTTGGGTTTCAAGACTCGTCTGATTTCTTTAGTTATCCCTTGTCTCTGTTCTGGACTCTTTTAATTGCGTGGAGAGGCTGTCTGTGTGGATGTTGCAAGATTCTTTTTGAGTAGAGGCCCTGTTTGTTGCGAAGAGTACTGCTATCTTCTCTGCCTGTGACTCTGTATTGTTGAAATAAGGGACTGATTCCGGACCGTCGTCAATAGCCCGTTGTGTTGCTCTAGTACGACGTTAACTAAAATTACCTGTATTGTTGAGGTGGAAGCATTGTTATGTGGATTTCTTGATCTTCTGAGTAACTGACGAAGGCAGTATCCACTCCTTCTTCAGTCTTAGAACCGTCTGTGAAAATGTTAATTTTACCATGCACTGAATCGGATTCGAACCAGTTACTTTCCAATCTAGAGGCTAACACCTTAACCACCAGACCGGTTGGTCGGCCACACATACCTAAGAATTTTATTCCTTTGCGACATTAAAAGTGCACATAGAACGTTACCACCGAACGTTGCGTAGATCAAAGCTGCACCGAGCAATTAAACGCAATAGCTTTTTCAATCAAACGAATTATGGTAATTGGTAATTTTTAATTAACGCCGTACTCGAGCAACACAACGGGCTATTGACGACCATCGGGGATCAATCCCTAAGAGAAAGATCCGAGGACAACACCGCGTCATTTTGAATCATGGTCAGATGACGAGGCAACACCTGAGCTTGCACCCCATTCTCCGAACTTCAATACCAACCCAACAATCAAACGAATTTTAAAATACGGTACAGCTGCAGTCTACATTTATAGCGGTGGCAACGATTTTGGTGCTTTTTTGGCTCACTTCTAGTACGAGTTATGGCAGGTTAAGGCAACCCATCTGTATTATGGTTATTGCGGTTTTTATGGCAACCTCGGTCAGCGGAAAGTTTAAATTTTCATTTTGAATATTCTAGAAATTTAATTTAAAATCCGTTAAACTATCGTGGGGTTTCATAGGTTCATTTGACATTTTTGAAATAATTCTTTAATCGATAACTTTTGGCACTCCCGATTGGGCCATAGGTACAGCTACACTCTACGTTTATGAGTGATGGCAACAGCTTGGCGATTTTTTTTTGGCGCATTTCTAATAGCGAGTTACTATAAATTAAGGCAACCCATCTTTCGTTACTATTGTTGTGGGTTTCATGGCAACCTCGGCAAACGGAAACTTTCAATTTTCATTTTGAATATTCTAGAAAGTTCTTCCAAAAACCGTTAAAGTCGTTTGATTTCATTGATTCGTTTGAAATTTTTTCTTTCCTCCCATTGGTTATTTTGTTTTTAAAATATCCTTTGATTGCATTGGTCCTTTTAAATCGTTTTATGTGATACCATTGGTCCAATTATTTGTATTTTGACAGTTGTGGAATTTTTATTTTACTATAGTAGTTTTTTCACGATAGGATTAAGAGTTTTGTTTTTTTGACCACTTTCGTTTTCATTATTTTTTTACGAAAGAATTCTGACGTTATCAGGTTGTATTATTACTTGCTTTTTTCTTTTGTTAATATTTTTCTTTTTCAACATGCCCACTGTATTCAGTGTAATTCATAAGTTTCACAGGGTATTCTTACCCAACATTCGTAGCTTAGTTTCTCTGCTTTCACAAATGTGTTTTGATATGTGCTTAAGCTTACTACTTTTTGTGAAAGTTTTTAAAAATATATACTTTTTAAAACGTTCTGAAATGTGTTTAAAAAGTGTGTTGCAAAAAGAAAAAAAATTGTGACAGAAAAAGAGTTAGGAAATAATTATTTCCTTGGCGACTTTAGAAGTTCGCCAAAAAAGGTTGTTGCCATCGCTCATAAACGTAGAGTGTAGCTGTTTCGTCAATGCTATAAAAGTAGACTGCAGCTGTACCTAAAATAAATTTGGAAGGTTTCTTACCAACAAAAAATATGGCAATACTTGCTACCGCTATCACTGCTTGATCAAATAATACCTTGATGACAATTCGCTTGAGTGTAGTTGAAGGGATTGTCGAATCTAAGAATTTATACCAGTAGAGCAAAACCGGCGCCAAGAAGACCGTTCCAACAACAGCGAAATTGCCCACTCTCCGCCAATCCATTTGTTTCTGCTGGGGAGACTGGTGGATGATGTACGCTTGTTGACAGGTTTCGCTAGCGGTGTAAATCGTACCATAGGAAACTAGATTGGTCAGGAAAGGATTCTTTCGAAACGCCTGCCTGATTCGATACATCACTGGTGAGTCTATTTTGTCAGAATAAAAATGGCGGACGCATTCATACAGCTATTAGCATTGAAACTGTTACAAGCTTTGGAAGTTTTCCAAGTCAATTTTTATGCAAAAATTCTATTGTAAACATTTTTAATAAACATTCGATGCTCTAGTTAAGAACTTTTCGCATTTTAATACATATGAAAGTTTCATCATAAGCTTTGCCAAGCAATATCAATGCTCTTGAATCAATACCACCTTCTATATTCTAATTGTTTTAATTTTAGTTGGTATTATTTTATATGTGCAGCGATATTGAAGCTCTTTAGCTTTCACCAGGCTTGTCCAGTTCCTTTTAAACAATTTTATGTACGATGATATGTGCAGCGGAAGCTCGGTTGTAAGTTCAGCTGGTTAGCAACCAGAGGGTGAGTTCAGCTGGTTAGCAACCAGAGGGTTGTGTGTTCGAAACTCGACACAAAGACCGTCGTGCACGTCAAATCTGTCCTGCTTCAACTGTCCGAACTTTTGAGTGTTGTGGAGAGTGAGGTGCCATATCAAATGAGACCTCGTAATATGACCGAGTACAAAATTACGAGAGAAAATTATGATCTTTCCATGCAGGATGGATCCCAGACCGTCGCCAATAGCCAGTTGCGTTGCTTCAATGTGACGTTAATTTAACTACCTACCAAAAGTGTGATATTCACTTCACGTGCAATCCGTTGTTCGAAGGTAATTTCACGTAAAGATTAAGATTGGCGAAATAGCTAGTTGATAAAAATATGAATCAATAAAACAAAATGCTGGCCGGTCTAGCAGCGCGTGGCCTCAAATACAGGACAACAAATAAAACGAGACTATTGCAGTTTTTTTTTAAAGTTAGTTGAGAACGGATATTTTGAGTTGTCGGTGCGATGTCCTTAGTCTAAATAATGCACTGTACATTTTTTTACGCTAGTGTTCGAAATTAAAGAAATTTGCATATTTTGTCGAACTTCTCAAAACGTACTGAACGAAAGGAAAAGTAATGCTTCCAAACAATGACGCAAATATTTAGTGTCGAATAAGTAAGCGCACAGGTGCAGAATTATATTCAGTGTTCTGCAACACAACTCCAAGCAATTACAATTGTTCTGCAGGCATTTTTTCCAAATTTTGAAAACTGCAGTCAAATGAAAAACAGACGTAAAACTCAATTATTGGCTAAATATGTATTACATATTTATAATAAAAACATCACAATTGATTCACATACTTTATCTAAAACCAAGGCATACTTACAGAATTTGCAATTCTGGTCGATAACTTTTGAAGTGAAATGTTTTGTCATAGACATCGGAGATGTGTTATTTATAAAGTGTTTATGGTAATTTGGGAGGTATAGGGATTCTGTTCCGTTGCAAGAAAAGAAAAAAAGGCGTGGAAAGGAGCGCGCTTTGCACTGCAGAACATCGTAACTTACAATTTAAAAAGAATCGGCCCAAATTTTGATAAAATTAAGTAAAAATTGTTCTGCAAGACTTTGTTTGCTTCTACGATTTTAAGCAAGTTCTGCTCCCTGGCGTTAGCGTACACGTACGTGTATGCGGTGCATTTAGAGGAAAGCATAGACAGTCTCGAGTGCAGATTGCTAGAGACTTGAATGTAAAGTCCACCTCCGTGTCCTAGTTAATGGAAACTGTTTAAGGGTAACATATACGTAGAGGAAAGCCTGGGCAAGGTCGTCAGTGAGTCACGACGGCCAAGGAAGATCGATATTTGTCTATTACAGTGAGGCGTAACAGGGAATACAAAAGCTTCTCAGCTTTCTCGTGACGGTACGGATTCAGTCTACGTTTATAGCGGTAGCAACAGCCTTGGCGTACATCTAAAGTCGCCAAGGAAATAATTATTTCAAATGAACCAATGAAATCAAACGATAGTTCAACGGATTTTGAATGAACTTTCTAGGATATTCAAAATAAAAATTTAAACTTTCTGTTTCACCAAGATTGCCAAGAAAACCGCAATAACCGTAATACAGCTGGGTTGCCTTTACCTCCATAACTCGCTACAAGAAGTGCGCCAAAAAAAAAAACCGTCAAAACCGTTGCCACCACTCTAAACGTAGACTGAAGCTGTACCCTCGGGACCTCCATGCGGCCACAGGAAGCCTAGTTTCAAGAGTTACTGTTTCCAGAAGGCTACTTGAGAGATCTGTGCGTACCATTAACTTTTGCGCACAGGAGAGCCTGTTTAGAATGGTGCAGAGAACATCGACTTAAGACCAGGGATCAGTGGAGACCGTTTTATTCACTGATGGGTCCCGGTTCAACTTAACCACTGATTCTCGACGTGCGTTTATCTTGTAGCATGTTTCAAAGACGGAAATAAGGTAGCTGGATTAGACCGCCAAGTCTTTTATTGACTTGGACGACACAATACAGGAAGGTGCACTTCTTGGACGTGCACTTCTTGGAAATCCCTACTGGATACGACATTGAGCAGCAGAATTTGGATAACTATGCCGTTTCGAGGAAAGTTCACAATATCAGGAAAGCACGTTACGACGAAAGAAAAGTGTCTTTTTATTTCAATTATGTGAATTGCTTTTCTTTCATGCTATTTTAAGGATACTTATAACGCACAGTTTAGGTAGTTAGTTAACCCGCACAAGAGCAACACAATGGGCTATTGGTGACATTCTGGAATCCACCCCGAAGGAAAAGATCCGAGGACAACGCCTCGTAATTTGGAACCACGATTAGATGACGAGAGCAACATCTGACATGACCTGAGTTGGCATCCCACTCTTCAAACTTTCACTTCGCGTCAACGTGAGGATATTTGAGGCCACTACAGATTTAATGTGGACTAGTCCCCATGTACGGTGTTTGGCTGGACGCTGTTTCGAACGTGCGATTCTCCGGTTGCTAACTCGTATCTGTTACCGCGGCTCATAACATACAGTTCAGTGATTTCGTGTTAAATATTATTTTATAAATTATCATTAGCTCAAACTTGGGATGGGTTTGTAAATGGTATGTAAGGGGGTACATATTCTACATTTAAGATCGTATCAAACTTTAGATAAATCACGTCTGGAAGAAATTGTAATACGCTAACGTACATTTAGTGATATATTTGACTATTTGTTGATATTCCAAGCTGTAGTGCGTGCCTGACGAAACAAAGCCCTATGTTAATCACCGCATATAGTAATATTATTTTCCGATTTTTTTTTCATTCGAAATTATTTGCGCATTTCAAAATTTTGCACAATCACTTGTTATACACACCACTAATGGACCGGATAGCAAGATGTGGTGTTATTAGGGAAATAATACATGCTTTAATAAGGGGATGGTCTCCCACCTGCTGCAATTACAATAGCATTTCTTCTGGGTATACTTTCAACAAGGTTTTGATACAGAGCTATGGGCAATTATATCCATTCCTGCTGTAAGAATGTCACCAGCTCAGCTGTAGATTTCGGACGTGGTTCCCTGGTCCTTAAGCGTCGCTTTAACGCGTCCGACACATCTTCTATGGGATTTAGGTCGGGACTCTGAGCAGGCCAGGAAAGACGTTTTACATCTATATCTCGATAGCACTGCTTGACAGAGGCTGCTACATGACAAAGAGTTGTCGTCCTGGAAGTAACATTCGTCCATTCCATAGAATTGCCAGAGCGTAGGAAGAACCCGATTGTTCAAAATGATCATTTAGGCGTCGGCGTTCTATTGACCAAGAACAAAATGCAAAGGTCCCAGGTCATACCACGAAAAACACCCCCAAACAAATAGTCGGATAATATGCAAATCTGCTGGCGTCCAGTCAATTATTGTAGGGTAGTGTAGATTCGAAATTATTCTATTGGAAATTATGAAGTCGATGCTCATTTTAATATAAAGACGGCCCCTTATTCAAATTTTATGAATTTGAATTAACAGAAGACGTTAGTTCCTGTCAAACGCCATCTTTGAATTTGTTCTATTGTTAAAATGCTTGAGCGAAGAAGGGTGGATCGTTTTTTTTTCCCGCGACTGTACAAAAAGCCTTTGCTTCATTTTCTTAAAACGAGAAGGTAAAATGGTTAGTTTCGACATAAAATGAGACAGATATGAAAAATGGATACGAAACTGTTTGAGCTTAAGAAAATACTTTTTAATTTATTTTCATTGTATTATGTTGCATATTGAAATTTCGTTGACAAGAAAGCAATCATTGACTCTAGCCCGTAGGATCCAACCCTAGCGATCCGCCAAGGGGGGCCGGGGGTCAGCGGTTGTGGTTTTGTCAGCAGCAGTGGTCGCTTTCTTCCTTTGACATATTCCAAGAGTACTGTAGCTGTACACCATCTGAAACGTTTCGTTCGTTATTAATACAATTATTCTCGGAATTTGCGACAATTTAAGTAAAATTTCTCGCATGTCAGTTGTTTGTCACTGAGTTTCCTTGTGAGTACACTATCTAAAAGGAGGAATCACGGAATCCGACTTTAAAAAGCTGGGTCCAGCTTTGATGTAAAGACTTTTTGTGGCAACACTTTTGCCATGCTTTGTGTAGTGAGTTGTGGCAGGCCTGCTTTGTTAGGATTATGGCAACCTCGTGATTATTTGAATCTCTTATTAATTTTTATACATCAATAGCCACTGCGTGGCTAGCCCGGCATTGCCGCGCCCGTTGCTTCGCAAACCAACACCACGGGCAACGCAATGATGTAAGTTATTAATCTGGTGTACAATTTTCCGCAGATTTCAAATCCGTTGAAATCTATATATATAATTCTCTTACGTGGCACGCAAAAAAGACGTTATTTGTTATCGCGTTTTGGCAACACTGTACGATTGTTTGTTTACCACAAAGTCTCGTGCACCAATTGAATTTATAGCGTTATCGGATGCAATTTTATTGAAAAAAAAAAGGAATTTTGTTAGACTTTTGCAGTTAGTTTTTAATAGAAATCAAAGAAGGCGGAGGATTTCTTGGAGGAATGGCCTTTCACGGCCATTAAAAAAACGGCCCTTTTCAGGGCCAACAATTATAGTTCAACAAGACGCTTGCACTACAACTTTCGGCAACAAACGCAATGAAAAAGTGTCGGTCGTTCGAGTGCTGGGGAAATGTACACACAAACATGCTGAGTTTTCAATTTCCAAAGCAACGCTCACATTTCGAGTCAAAATTTACTCAAAGTTTTCATTTGAATTCTGATTTCAGAGGTACTGTATATATTTTCTGTAAAACAGCAAATTTAGATTTGAAAAACATTTTTTTTGGAATATCATATTTTGTAAACAATCCCTTCTGCTAGGACACGTGTTTTCATTGAGGCGAGCGAAGCGAGCATAGGTTCGCGCAGCGAAGCAATGAGGACTGCGAAGGAATCCTAATGAGGACTGCGAAGCAATCCTAATGAGGACTGCGAAGCAATCCTCCGGGGGTTGGCGAGCGTCAGCGAGCAGGGGGCGGCCCCCCTAGTTTTCAATATATCGTTAGCGATTCCGATTTTACGAAAAAGAATTAACAATCCCAGTCAAAATGTTTTTTTTTTTTTTTTTTTTTTTTAATCTCATTCCCTGAAATGGAATAGGACAGTAAATGCAATCTATTAATTTTTTTTAACGCGAAGCGCAGAAGATACAGTCTGTTTCATGTGACGTCACAATCTCTTGCAAAAATATAAAAGATATATTCAATTAAAAAATTATTTATTCAAAGAGAATCATATTTTTAGGGATCGATCTAAAGTGAAATTTTCCGCATATTTCAAATCCGTTGAAATTTTTACTCTATCTTTAACGGTCTCTCTCTAGGAGATAGAAAAAAAACTACATAACTTAAGTTAAAATTTGTTTTTATCCTCTGCTGGAAAAGCATTCCTCTGCGCAAAATGAAAGCGGAAACGGAAAAAAAAATTTTTTTTAATCTACCTCGATGAAATAAAACTTGGCATGATTCCAAAGACTGACGGAAGGTCACGTGGGTAGAAAAGTCTAGATTCTGGTGTTTCTTCTCTCTCCGGTAGAAATGCGTTGAAGAACACATGTTGGAGAATAAAACTATTAAATTCATTTAAAAATCTTATAGATTGAATTTTAAAATTCGACGCGGCCCGAAAATTGCAAGAAATTCGGACTACCTGTGTGCCAAATCTCATTGCTGTAAGTGCCATAGAATCGTCAGGATTTTGAGGTAACAAGCAAACACTTCCTTTTATAACGTTAGAGATTAACTTTGTTTATTTTACCATGCGCCTAAATAACTCTAGTTTTCTAGAAATCAAGGGGGTTCTTTTTATCACATTTATATTACATAGCCGGGTTCCATGAGACTTAAGAAAAAGTAATGAATTATTTAACTTAGACACACTTCTATAACAGTATTTCAAAAAAATTAATAATTTTTTCATTAAAATAACAGTAAGTATAATCATATATGTGATTTTTTTTCCTGTTCTTAAAATTACTTTCATTGATTTCTTGATTATTTTCCTCTGAGCCTAAAACGTTTTTTTTTTTCCATTAAATTATACGTTGGTGACATAAAAAAAAATGTGTCATAAAGATAAAAAAAACGTTGCCTTTCTAAAAATCCTACTACAAGTTAAAAATTGTACCAAATGTGATTTATTAACATAAAACAGCAGTTGCCAAACTTCTTTGACCGTCGACCTTCGAGTTTCTTGAATTTTCATCGACCACTTTACTTTATTATTGCGTATTTATAATAGGACGAGCAAAAAAGACGCTTATCTGAGTTTTTAGATTGTTTATTTTATAGTTACACTCTGGCTTATTGTAAGAATAATATAGTAAATATTATATTGACTTAACGTCAAAGGTATACGTTTTGGTTTTTGACGTTTGCATCTTGGATAGTTAATCACTAGGGCAACTTTTTTGTTGCAGTAAAAATGGGAAAAGTTGCATTTATCATTCCCTAAAGTTGCATTTATGAAAAAAAAGTTGCATTTATTTTTGATACCCTAAAATCTAAAATAAATTATTGGTAAAAAATTAAAAATCTATTTGTACATTATTAAATACAGAAGAACGTTGATGTCGTTGAATGGCCTATCCTTGGTCAGTAATTTCTTTAATATTGAAAAACTGCGCGTAACAGAGACTGATGTTGCCTGACATTGTTGCATTGGAATTTTTCTGCAGTTGTGAAACAAGTGTACCACTCAAGTAACTTGGAGCAATCACGGATAAAGCACCTTGAGTGTGATTGCAGCCGCAGTCATATAATATACTGTATCGGATATCAGAAGCGCAAAATCCTATCGCTCAACATTCAGAGATTTTAAAACGTGATCAACAAGGAAACAACATATTAATGATCGAAACTCACCTCACAAACTCTGCAGTCGATAAATCAAGTTTGCTCTGGATTGTCATGAGTGCCAACCAATGTGTTAAAGTACTTTTTGCTATTTATTTAACTTTCGTCTACTTTTTTTTTCGTAACACAGGACGAACACCTTCTTTCCATGAATTTCTTGTTTGATCCGCAATACTTCGGCGTTCGCAAGATCAGACACACGGGATTGAAGGGTTGATTCAGAGAGCAAAAAATGAAATAGTAATTTCCTATTAATTAATTCTAAGCTAAATTGTAAAAAGTTGCAACTATGCAAAAAGTTGCATTTATGTAGAAAGTTGCATTTATGTTGCGGTTATAACTCACTTACAATACACCCCATGTAGGAGGAATTTTGTTTTTAGTACTTTACATGAAGCGTAGAACGTGTGAAAAAAAAGTTGCATTTGTTGCAAAAAGTTGCCCTATTAATCAGCAAAGAAAAGCATAGGATTCGGTGGATGCAAGACTGCCGTTGAAACCTCCTTCGGCACTCATTTTGAAAAAATACTCCAAATATGCCACCTAAAAAAAGTGTTTTATAGCTCCTTTTTGGGTTTTTATTTCGCATGTGCATTTCGCGACCCTCTCCAGGCCCACTCACCGTGAGGTTTAGAGTGTTTCATGTGCCGGAGGGGAAAATTGTGATCCCCGAAATCACTTGGAAGAGTTCAGAAGAGCCACCACCGACTGTAGGGTCAGAAGGTATAAGCCAGGGGTGGCCAACCTTTTACATACCATGCGCCAATTTTTTTTCACATACGAGTTCAGATGTGCCATACAACTCAAGCACCTTTTCTACCTAACGTTCATGGTCCTGCCATATCCTTAGTACCTTTTTTAATAAAAGTATGTTTATCGACATAATTAACATTTTTAAATGATTTAACTTTATTGTATGTGAAACAATGTCTATTACAGATAATTCTTCCAATTTGAATCGGTCATTCGCGACCTCGTGTTCCTTTTAATAAATTTCATGCATGAAAATGCTTGATCCCATCTGTATGTCGTTCCAACACGACATATATAACTTTTTGCATATTTTCTTAGTTCCGGAAAGTGTTTACAGTGTAATGAACGCCAGAAATTGATCATGTCAGAAGCATTTTGATCTGAATAATAAGGCTCATGAAACTTCAATATCAATAATGAATTTGTTTTGAAATCAATAAGTACCGTTTGTATGTTACTAGGCATCTTCATTCACTGAGTGAAAATGCTTTATTAATGCGATCATTTAGTTTTCTTCTGTAGCCAAATCAAGAAAACGGCTTTCAAATGACCCTTGTAATAACTAATTATAATATATTTGGTCAAATTGTTCCGCAGCACATCCACGATACATATCGCATTAGTCTGCCTTGGTATTTCAATTTCGTCTGATTTCTTTTCAATACCTTTATAACCAAGTTGGCGTACAAATATTTGTAAACAAGGCTTCTCAGTCAGAATAGGTTTTTTTTTCGCCAGTGCTAAAGCAATTTCATAGGACGCTTCTGTCATCCCCTCGTCTTCACAACTTACATTGGCAAAAATATTTTTTCTTCTGATTTCTTCCTTATTTTAGTCACATATTCTTTACGTAACTCCGACCCGAGAACAAGTTTAATTTTTACTTCTATGTTAGCCTGATGTTGTGTTTTATAGTGTTTACTAAAATCATGTCTTCTATTATGTGAAAGAGTAGTTTAAAAAACAATGCAAAAAACGATTTTCCTGATGGACTTGCTGTAAAAAACTCCTTTTCTTACTGTTCGTTAAATTCACTTTTTCTCTCATACTTTTTGCGCTTCTTTTGCTAATTTTCTTTTGCACAGTGATAGATAACAGGAATGTAGAAAAAAAACCATAAAAAGTACAAAAAATCTTGAAAAAGAACAAACAGATCACAAGTACGTCGTATCACACAGAATATAAATTGCAAACTCAAAAAATTGCGACGAAATGAGGAGTAAGAAAGGTGTATGAATTGAACTGAGAGTACTGTGGTGTTGAAAATATGAAGATTTTTTTCAGTTATGGCGCCTACTTCAAAAGAATAAGGAGGCACAATAATGCAATGCGACACTTGTAATCATCCAATGCGCCAAGTTTGGCGCATGCGCCACAGGTTGGCCACCCCTGGTATAAGCCAACTCCCACAGCACGGCGCGCGCAAGGCTGTTTATTTAACAATTTGTGTTTAACATGGGAAAACAAGGCCGAATGCTCATTATATATTGAGCGAATATTTAGAGTTTCAAAGAAATCTTTTTTTCTAAAAAGGGCAAAAAAAAAAGGCCCTGAACATGAAAGAAAAAAGTTGCAAAAAGGCAACCGAATAATAAAATCCCGCGCGCAGTAGCAGGTTACAAAAGTTATAAAAAGGAATATATAAAATCTGTTGTGGCTTATAGTTATAAAATCTGTGTGTGGCTATAGAAACTGGTCTGTGGTAAAAAAAATAATGTTTTATGTCTGTATATAAAATATTAAATTATGAAGCATAAAATATAAACATTTGAAGTTTGTGTTACAGCAGAGGTGTTGACTTTCCTTCGATGGTCCACAACCCTTTTGGTCTATATTTGTCACGGTTGTAAGTATTGCCAAATCGGATTCGTCGAGTTCAAACACATACTACAAGCGTATAGCTGTAGCAGAAACCTGGGTTACTTTTACTTTTACAATTGCTTTCACATATCCCAATTTTACGCAATTGTCGCTTAATTTGACACTTTTAATAACTTTTGTATTTAAAGAATTGAGCATTCTTCCTTTCTGACATTTTGCGCGTTGGTTTTTGTACCTTAAAAATCTTCCAGATTTCTATTTTTTTCGGCAGGTAGCTGAATATACGTCACACTGGAACACCACATTAGGGCTAGTTTTTTCTGGAGTTTGACGTATTGATTTTCCATTGTGATAGTTACCCTCGCAAACTAAATGCAAAACTAAATAATTTTAAGGAATTTAAGTGGATATTCGAATTGCATAAACTTACAGTACAATCAAGAAGTTCCATAGATTGGTATTAATTCCAAGGGATTTCTACTTCCTACCATCCTAATCTAAATGTTCAAACTAAACTATAATTAAATAATTTAAATGAATATTTCACGTGTATGAACTTACAACACATTCAAGACCTTCGTCGCACAGATATAACTTTTCTTGATGGCACCATTGATCTGGAATGAAGAAATATATTATTATAAACTAGTAATACAGATAATTTAAACGTACAAGTAGTTTGTAAGTAAAATTAAATTAATTAACTAAAGTTTGGAACGTATGATATAACTATAATATTTCAATACATCTTACTTATCAGTCTGTAACGCAGACAACTGTTGTATGCAGGATAAGGCGAATAGCAATACTCGGAATCCCGACATATTCTTCTACCACAATATTTGTTTTCATTCTGTCCCTCAGCGATGGAAAAGGCCTAAGAAGAAATACAACATTAGATTTTCGGTTCAAGCTTACAACTAAGAATGCGGAAGAGTTTATCCTCAACCCAAAACATAGGAGTAATGCTTAAAAGGGGAGTGTCTTTCAAATCGAATGCTTTCGGTCCATTTCAAGTAAGGTAGGTAGGTATTTGATTAACGTAGCTGTACGCGGTATTGGCGACGGTCCGTCATCAACCCACAAAGTGAAAGATCCGACTAAACCACATGTTGAAGCGAGTAAATCTTACGTTGCAATGCGCCAGCGCCATCTATGTATAACAGTGGAAATGTTGTTTTTTTCTGTTTTTTTTCTAATGGCAATAGAAAATGACAATATCTTACAAAACGATTACAAGAATACAAAACAGTAAGAGAAAAAAGTCAGTATCTCATCAGCAAGGCTCTAGCACTCCAGTAGCGTCTCACCTCGGAGACCCCACACAGAGCTGGACATCTTTGGATATGGGACCTGTCCATAATTTCATCCTTTTTGCAGAGTGGGCATTTAGGACTGTCATAAACGCCAATGCGGTGTAGGTGGTTTGCAAGGCAGTCATGCCCCACTGCAAGTCTAAATTCTGAGACCGCTCTTTCACGAGGTTTAATTGAAATTTTTGGGTCCAATAAATTTCTCCAGCTCTTCGAGGAAATACAAGAAGTGCGATTCGACTTCCATCTAAGTCTCATTTGATTTTTGATGTAGAGTTTTATGGAGTGGAATGAGTAGCTTGTGGTTGGCTGTTCAACTATCCGTGTGCCCTTCTTAGCCAGCATATCTGCCAGCTCGTTACCGAAAATATCACAGTGCCCAGGGAGCCACTGGATAACGATCTGTCGTCCTTCTGCCTTTAATCCCTCAAGGAGCACACACAGCTGGCATTCTAAGATATCATTTGAGGCAGGCACCTCGTTTGACCCAATAGCCTGAATGGCAGCTTTGGAATCCGACAACAAGACCACTTTGTTGTACAGACGTCTGGGAACAAGTTGCCGCAATGCCACACAGATGGCCATAACTTCTCCATCAAAGGCGGTTTTTTGTTTCCCGACAGGGACATAGAAGGAGAAAATGGAGGAATAAATTCCTGCTCCAACATTTGGTGAACATTCAGTAAAGGAGCCGTCGGTATAGAAGTGTAACCATTCAGGCTCTGGATAGAGGGTGTGGATGGTCTCAGGGGCTAAAATCTTCAAGCTCTCTGGAGGGAGCTGGCTCTTAAGGATAGGCTGGGCAAGATTCAGGTTAATAATTGTCTCAACGCGATTCAAGGGATTACGAGGATTTAAAAATCCCTGAACAATTCCTTCATCAATTTCCAGATCTTCTCTTAAATCGAGAGCTTTTTGAAGAAAGCCTCGTTGTGTCTTCAGTTGTCTCTGTCCATTCTCATACTGGTCCCAAAAGGGCACTTCAATTCTGATTAACTTTTCATACAACACGAGAGCTCTCTCCTCAATAATCTCCTGAATGGGTCTGTTATTTGTCAAAAGTAGCATAGAGTCAATTGGGGTGGTCTTTACCGCACCAACAATCAACCTGAGGGCCTGGTTTTGAAGTAACTCCAGCCTTTCAATCGGGCTCTTTGGGGCAGTTACCAAAACTTCACAACAATAAGTAATAACAGGCAAAATGAATGCTTTATATGTGTTTTCCAAGGTTGTTCGTGCGCATCCCCAAAGACAGCCAGCCAAACATTTAAGAATATGTAGACGCTTTTCTACCTTCTCAACTATACTTTCGATTTGTAATTTCCAACTTAACTTATTGTCAAAGGTTACTCCTAAGTAAGTAAATTTGTCCGTATTAGACAGTTCATCATTTCTGTAAACCAACTTTGGCCGGATATTCTGGTGCATCAGTGAAAAAGTCTGCACCGCAGACTTACAGTGGAAATGTACAATCTGGCACTCAGCCAGTGGAGCTTGAGCATGTATCGCGAGGAGGTGTATGAGAGCATCTTCCTCAATCTTGAGTTTTGTTATGAGCAATAAAGATACAGTCCACTAAAGTATTGTGAAATGATTATGAGCTATCGATGGACCCAACACCACAGGATATAGTAATAGATGTTGTTATTAGGGATGCGACATCGATGACGATGTTTTCAAAACATCGATGTTTTTTAATAAAACATCGATGTATTTACCATCGATGTACTGCAGCCGATGTTTTTTAACATCGATGTTTATACTTGTCGATGTTTTTACGTTGCGTAGTTTTATTTTTAAATGAAAAAAGTACCATTATAAAAATTTAAAAAATAACCAAGTAGCATAATTTTCATAATCAGTAAATTGAACATACTTTTAGACCAAAGTGGTCACGGATGAAGGGTCTGAAAACTTGGGATGCGACATCGATATTATTTTCTTTTATATTATTCAATTTGAAAATAAAATATTTGTTAATTGTTCGAATTAATTTTTGTGACTTTGGTTTGACAGTTAAAAAAAGTCTTAATTATAAAATAATAAACACGGCAAATGTCAAATTAAATCTCCCCCCCTGGACGAACATTAATGTTGGAGGTTGCTAAACCAGTTTTTAAAAATGGAGGGATAAAGTTTAATTACACTGATGTTTAAAAACATCGATGGTTTTTGGGCGATATATTATCAACATTGATGTTTTAATTTTGAACATCGATGTTTTGCTGTCTATGTCGCATCCCTAGTTATTTTTGGCATAATACCATGTTCCACTATTGAACATTATTTTTGTCTTTTTGAAATATTTATCTTAAATAAGCATGGTATATTTTGAAAATTGAAGTTGGTAGGTAGTTAATTAGCGTCACATTGGAACTACGCGACGGGCTATTGGTATGGTCTGCGATCAATTCCGAAGGCAAAGATTCCAGGACCTAGTCTTGGATCTTCCCCTTCGGAATCCGGGTAGCAGTAGCCCGCTGGAAGAGAAACGGATTAACATCCGAGGGTTGCGGGTTTGCATTCAACCAAGGACCGTCGTGTACAAAGGGGGAACGTTAAATCTGTCGTGGCCTCAAATGTCCTCACGTTGGCGTGGTGTGGAAGTTTGGAGAGTGGGGTGCCAGCTCAGGTGGTGTCTCGTCATCTAACCGTGGTTCAAAATTAAGTTTTGTTGTCCTCGGATCTTTCCGTTGAGAGATTGATCCCGGGATTCCTACTTATAGGCCATGGTGCTGCTCAAGTACGACGTTGATTTAAATACCTACCTATCGTCTTAGGGATCCTGTCCTGTTAGATTAGACAAAAAGTCTCACTTAAGATATCCGAACACATTGAAAATGTCATTCTTGAGCATATATTCCAAAAGCAGTTTTTGATTCTTATTTGATAAAGTATTTATTTGACTTTCCAAAGTATATTTGGATTTTTTTCTTTAAGTTTATTAGTTGAAGAGATAGTACGATTTTAATCAAGGCAGGAAGACCGGAAGTAGGTTTGGAAAGCACCGGAAATGGACATTAAAAGATCAAAAACCTTCAAAATTTAAATTTAAAACTTACTTTTTTTTTTGCAAATATAATTTTAGAAAGGTTTTTCAAATGTTTAAATGGTTTCTCTTTTGGAAATAGTATGAACCTTTTTAAAGCGAAGTGATAAACAAAATTGTTTACACAAACAGTAAAAGCAAGAAAGAGCAAACCATGTACTTCAAACTGCTTTTACTCTAAGTTAATTTTTTTTGCATTACTTATTTACTTCAAATGTTATAATACAAAACGTTAGTGACGGAGACCTTGTTCTTTGTAAAGTTGTCTAGTGCATAAAGTATAATAATTATAATGAGTAGAAAAGTTTTCAAATTATTGCCATTATTTAAGAAATATGACTGTAAAACAGTCAAAAATCTTGCATTCATTTTTAGATAGCTTGTAGAATTTTTGTTTATTTAAATTTCCTTTTGTTTCTAGTTCATTCACTAAACAAACTCATGTAGTTTATTTAGCTTACATCATTTTTCAAATGGGTTGTATAGATTTTTAAGTAGCACAATTGAAGTTGTTGACAAATTTCCTTAAAATTTCATGCATAATTATCAGTTTTACAAAATTATTAACACATAATTTAAAAATTTATAGCACAATGCTATTTTTTAATAACACTAAACATAAAAATATCATTAAAATGTTTCTATACCAAATTTAAAATAAAAGGGCCTCCAACGTGTCCGGATACCAAAAAGCTCAACTAGAACTGAACATTAAGGAAAGATACCAGGACAACAAACAACATAATTTTGAATCGCAGTCAGGTGACGATAACACACGAGCTGTCAACTCACTCTACAGACTTCTACAACACGAAAGTGTGAGGTCACGCTGGCTTTAACGTGCACCAGCCAACGTGTACACGACGGTCTTTGGCTGGATTGAGTTTCGAACTCGCAACCCTCAGGTTGCTGATCCTTTTATTTTCCAATTGGGCTACCCGGCCAATTGGGCTCAGCGTCCATTGGGCTTTTCCAATTGGGCTCAGCGTCAGTTTAAATAAACTGACTTTACGTTTTGTGTCTGTCGGATTGCTTTTTTACGGTTTGTTTGTTTGTTTGAGCAAAGTGTGCATTAAAACGGTTGAATACCCATACATCTTTTACATTTGTAAATTATAACCAGACATTGTGTTGGAAAAATTAGATGAGAGCAATCTCCAAGACTATAGTTTGCTCAAAACATGTGACGTCACAATGTCTTGCGAAAACATAAATATTTAATTGAAAAATTATTTATTAAAAGATTTATTAAAATTATTTATTAAAAGATTTATTAAAATTATTTATTAAAAGATTTATTAAAATTATATATCAAAAGATTTATTAAAATTATTTATTAAAAGATTTATTAAAATTATTTATTAAAAGATTTATTAAAATTATATATTAAAATTATATATTAAAATATTTATTAAAATTATTTATTAAAATATATATAAAATTATTTATTAAATTCCGCTGATTTCAAATCTGTTGCAATTTTCAATCTACTTTTTAACGATGCCGATTTTACAAAAAAGAACTAAGCAATGCCGGTCAAAAAAAATTTACTTGTTTTATTTTCCTTCTCTTGAAGCGTTTGAGCGCAGGAAATGGATTCTGATTCCTCGACCGCGCGAAGGTCATATGGGAAATAATATAAAAGTTACAATTTAAAAATTATTTATTTAAAGAAAATCATATTTTTGTGTAACGATCAAATGTGAAATTCAATTCCATTGATTTCAAATCCATTGAAATTTTTACTCGATCTCTAATGATGTGGGAGATAGAAAAAGAACTACATAACTCCAGTTAAAACTTTTTATCTCGTTTGATCGTGCGCTGAAAAATTGTTCCTCCCAAAATGAAACGGAAACACGAAAAAAAATTAATTTAGAATCTGCCATCTCTGTATGGTGTTGCTATTCAAAGGAAAACAATAATAATGAAATTCCTTTAAATTCACTTTAAAATTTTCTAGATTAAATTTTATATTGTAGAGAAAACTACTCGGGGAGAGAAGAGAAAGTTTTTTCCAGCTAAAAAATAAGTTCATTTATTGCCGTTTTGACGATGTTCCGCCTTTTGTATTTTAAGTGACATGCTGAAATTGCATTCGAGTAACATGCTAATAAGTTTTGCTAAGATTTCGGATAAAAAGGTTAAACATTAGCCTCCCTACATTTAACTTCACAGAAAAACTCTCAAAGGAAAAATGATTTCGATCAGTTTTGAATCTTCCTTGAATTAATTGACAGGATGTCACAAATTCCGGTCCCTGAATACTGACAAAAAGCACAAAATTTAGCTTTTGTAAACGTTGAAAAATAAATAATATGCTTTTATTCATAGATACGTATTGACGTTCATTAGAACCTACTAAACTAAAGCAAAAAGAAGAAAAAGGTTATTATATTTGTTTGGGAAAGTTTTAGTTAAACAAATTTTTTTTAATTTAAAAAGGAACTTTTTAATAGTAAAGTTTAAAAAATTTTACTAAGCAGAATATTTTATTTCCGCTTTGGAATATAATATTTTGGAACTATGTCCTTTAAAAATAGAAACTACTTTATATTTAGTGTGCTTCATATTTGAACTGTTAAAAAAATTTTAGAACTAAATTTAACCAAGTTTTTACTTAACCTTTTGACTACGGCTATGGATATAACAAGCGCAATTCTTTCTTGGCGCGATTCTTATAACTTTCAAGGTACAACTGATGTACTGGCCGATGTCTAAATTCTTTCTTGGCGCGATTCTTATAACTTTCAAGGTACAACTGATGTACTGGCCGATGTCTAAATTCTTTCTTGGCGCGATCATGAAACAGCTGCGGTACCGGCTGTAGTCTAAAACATGGATTCCCAACCGGTGGTACGCGGCTACGTTTCAGGTGGTACGCGGCTACGTTTCAGGTGGTACGCGGCTACGTTTCAGGTGGTACGCAAGGACGATATGAGCGACTCAAATATTCTACGATGTTTGTTCGATTTTTTAGTATGTACAACCACGTTATAGGAAAAATGGGATTATATTAAATCAATTTTGTGACTAACGTTTTTTTTACATCGTAATAAATGACGCTAACAGTAGCACATTATTTAAAGAGAAACTTTGTTGCTGATTATCTCTTTCTATTCAATGGCTATATCGGCGAAATTAAGTTGATATCTCTCCCTGTCAAATCGTTTTACGAAAAATTCCTTTATTTTTATGTAAGAGAAATACACACGAGATAATTATTTGTTTTTAGACCTGTGAGTGAAAAATAAAACTGTAATTTTCAATAATCGGTTTATTTTTTTCCTTTATTAAAACATTAATACGAAACACAAGTGCATTAATCATAAAATATGAAGATTAGAATATTAGATATATGTTCCTTAAAAAATATAGAGGGCCGACCAACCGGTATAGTGGTTAAGGTGTTAGCCTCTAGATCGGAAGGTTCCGGGTTCGAATCCGGGTTCGGGCATGGATGTTTGTAAACGTATGGTGTAGAGGCGGCTGGTGCACCTTAAATCTGTCGTGGCCGAAAGTCCTCACGTTGGGTTGGCGTGGAAGTTTGGAGAGTGGGGTGCCAGCTCAGGTGTTGTTTCGTCATCTGACCGTGGTTCAAAATTACGAGGTGTTGTCTTCGGATCTTTCCCTTAAGGGACTGATCCCGGACCGTCGTCAATAGCCCGTTGTGTTGCTCTAGTACGACGTTAACTGAACTTACCAAATTAAATTTAAAAATATAGAACTGGTGGTACGCCAACAATTTCTAAAAATTCCAAGTAGTACGCAGTTACTAAAAGGTTGGGAACCCCTGGTCTAAAGGTTAACTCCCTTTGAACCACAATTTCCTTTCTAGAAATATGCACTGAGAGGCTTTCGTGAATCAATTATATAAATTGTGCACAATTTCTCATAGATTGTTATAAACGGAATTCTCATTAAAGTGATAAAATAATCATTCTAAATGCATCAGTGCACTTACCAACGCAACTAGGACGCACAAAAAAATGACTGCAGTCTTCATGTCGAAAAAATTCCAAGAGATCTCGTTGTGATGATCGACCTGTTTTAATCCTTTTTATATTTAAAACCCCATCTGATTTAACGAAGGTTCCCATATGTCTTCCATTCAAATTTTCTTCCTTACTGAAGATAATTTAAGCATCTGTTTAAATAAACGCTTATTTTCTCAAATCTTATCTATTCAAAAAACTTACTTAGCTGTAAGAACCTGCACCTGTAAGGAAAGACTTATCTCTCAATGTTGCAAAAACGTTACCGCAGCAGAAATCAAAACTCGGCGACTCTGGTTATCGAGCGTAATCGGTCGGAGGGCGTAGACCCCTAGTAAACAATGAATTGCATAAACGATAAAAAATCAAATATCGCTATCTCTATATTTAAAAAATGTTACCGCCGCCGCAGGAATAAAAACTCGATTTTTCGCTCAATTCTTAGACGGTTTCCCGAGAAAGTACGGATCAGCAAATTACGAAATTAACATGATTTCTTCAAAATTGTACAGGAAACAAGATGGTGAAGATATTTTCTGATAGGGCTAATATTTTAGGGTGCATTAAGTGTCAAAGTCAAAAAAAGCGAAATTTTTAAGCCAAGTGAGCAAAACACGTACAACTTTCAGTGGTCGGCCGTGATTTATTGTTTAGAGTACCTCTAATCGTAAATTGTTTGCACCACGCCAAGTTTTTTTAGAAATTTCAATTTGGTTCCTGATAATATTTTTTTGAAATTCGGGAAAAATCAGGACATTTTTAGTTACTTTTTTGTTAAAACTGTCATATCTATAGCTTTTTACTATTCGTTTTTAAATTTGAAAACCTCACCGGATCTATGGAACAATCTATGGAAACCTCAGAATGTGCTCTTTCTTATGGTATAATTATATTTGAAATTGGTTGATTGTATCCGTGATTGAATTCGATGGGATTAAAAGGTGGTCATACAATTTTCAGAACTTTTAGATCGTAATTTCCGATTCAAAACTAAAACTGTCATATCTATAGCTTAATACTATTAGTTTTAAAATTTGAAAGTACCACGTGAAAGCTTAGAATGCACTCTATCTTATGGTATAATTATTTTTAAGTCTGGTTCATAAATAAATTCGATACTGTGAAAAGTATAATTTCGCGATGGGGGTCCAATTTGTTGATCGCGGATATGAAACGTGGAACGAAAGGTTGCATTTCTAACTAACGGCTTAGCCAGATATAAAATTTATCGTAGCAACAATTACCATAGCAACGATTTCTTTCATCTGGCCGTTGAAACTCGCTGTTACGTCATGGTCCGGAAAGTCGAAAAGGATCGACTCGCTTTTTTCTCTAGAATCTCAGACGGTTTCCCGAGAAAGTACAGATCAGAAAATTACGAGATTAATATGGTTTATTCAAATTGTACAGGGAACAAGATGGAGAAGGTTTTTTATTAATGCAATGTTTAGTTTGGTGTGTGTTAAGTGTTAAAGTAAAAAAAAGAGCGAAATCACTTGCCAAAGGAGTGTTGGTTTGCGAAGAAAACCAAATGAGATTGCGTAGCAATCACCGGGCGTTGCGGAGCGTTTACAAACAGGGGGTGGAGCCCTCGCTGTGACATCATGGTCCGTAAAGTCAAATCAGGATTATACGAATTATTAAGATAGTTTCGTCGTCGCAGGAGATTGAAAACTCTGCAAAAGGAGTGTTGGTTTGCGAAACACCGGGGATTAGCGAGCGTAAGCGGAAAATTTCACATTGTACTGATACCTCAAAATATGATTTTCTTTAAATAAATAATTTTTTAATTGAATATATCGTTATATTTTCGCAAGAGATTGTGACGTCACGTCAACTTTCGCTTTCCAAAAATAAACAGATTGCCTCTCATGCCCTTCGCAATAAAAAAAAAATATTGCATTTCCTGCCCTCTTAGATTTCAGCGAAGTTAAGCAAAAAAATAAAAAATAATAAACATTTTGACTGGCTTTATAGTTTTTTTTCGTAAAATCGGAATCGTTAAAGACAGATTAAAAATTTTAACGGATTTGAAATCTGCGGAAAATTTGACACCAGATTATCACCTTACACTACGGGCACGGGCAACGCCGGGCAAGCCACGCAGTGGCTATTAGTATATAAATTTGTAGAAAAAAAAACAGTAAATAAATGTGTGCTATAAAAACGTTAGTGATTCATATTTTGGTTACATGCCAAATTTTCCTCCATATTGTAACGTTTTCTTTCATTGCATGTAGATTGCAAGATTTGTTTAGTTGCAAGTTGGAAGAGCAACGAATTGGCAACCATATAATTGTTAGTTAGGTTCAATCAAAGACCTTCATGTACACTAGGCTGGTGCACGTTATATCTGTCGTGGCCTCAAATGCCCTCACATTGGCGTGGTGCTGAAGTTTGGAGCGTGGAGGGTGACAGCTCGGGTGTTGTTCTTGTCATCTGACTGTGGTTCCATATGACGAGGTGTTACCCTTGAATCTTTCCCTTCGGGACTGATCCCAGACCGCCGCCAATAGACAATTATCTTGCCATTGTGCGATTTTAACTAGCTACCCACCCTTCATGCATGTAGTACTATATATACAACTAGGGGGCCCGCCCCCTGCTCGCTGACACTCGCCAACCCCTCAAATGACTCGCGAGGCTCCTAGTAAACAAACAATCGCACAATGTTGCCAAAACGCGGTAACAAATAACGTCTTTTTTGCGTGCCTCGTAAGAGAAATATATATATATAGATGCGAGGCTGTCATGGCCCATTGGGTATGCCCCCTGCGCTACCAACCTGGGAGTTGTATGTAGCATATGTTCGATTTCCCCTTAGGTGTATTTCTCTCTTCTGTGTTGTGGCGGTTTTTGCACCACACCGATACAGTAGAGTCGGACTCGGCTGAATGCCTTTATAAGTTTTTTATTACAACTTGAAAAATATCAATTTACAATAGGAGTATTTACACTGAAAAATCAATGAACGAATATCCATAAAGAAACAGCAAGTTTTGAACTACTGTTCGTTTTTTTTTGTTTCCCGGCGTTGAACTTCACCGTATAGCTGTCTAAACGAGAGGTACTCCTTCCACCACTTTCCCCAGTGGCTTCTATCTCTCGTCTCCCTTTTTGCTTATCGAGGGACTCCGCCTTCCTCTTGGAATGCCCCACAGCTGTGCTTGGAATCGTTACAAAATGACGTGTATGACAGGCAGGTGCAAAATGTCGGATTAACATGCCGACTCTCCGACAGATTTAATGCCTTTCTGTTCTGAGTCATTATATAACTGTAACACACGTAGTGGTCTATTCCCCTCTCGTGCAAGGTCCACCACGATGTCCCAGATGTTGAAGTCGTCTTTTTTTGCAGTCGTAACAGTGTCAGTGAAACTATTTCTGTGTCTATTACTTGATACTAGGGGGCCTGCCCCCTGCTCGCTAACGCTCGCCAACCCCCGGAGGATTGCTTCGCAATCCTCATTGGTTCGCTGCGCGAACCTATGCTCGCTTCGCTCGCCTCAATGAAGACATGTGTCCTAGCAGAAGGGATTGTTTACAAAATATGTTACCAAAAAAATGTTTTTCAAATCTAAATTTGCTGTATTACAGAAAAAATATATACATCATCTCTAAAATCTGAATTCAAATGAAAACTTTGTGCAAATTTTGACTCGAAATATGAACGTTGCTTTGGAAATTGAATACCCAGCATGTTGTTTGTGTGTACATTTTCCCAGCACTCAAACGACCCACACTTTTTCATTGAGTTTGTTGCCGAAAGTTGTAGTGCAAGCGTCTTGTTGAACTATAATTGTTGGCCCTGAAAAAGATCGTTTTTTAAATGGCCCTGAAAAGATCCTCCGCTTTCTTTGATTTCTATTATAAACTAACTGCAACAGCTCATTAAAATTTCCTTTTTTTTTTCAATAAAATTTTATCCGATAACGCTATTAATTCAATCGATGCGCGAGACTTCGCGATAAACAAACAATCGTACAGTGTTGCTAAAACGCGATTACAAATAACGTCTTTTTTGCGTGCCACGTAAGAGAATTATATATATAGATTGTATGTCTTGTGTCTAGCTCATCTCAACCAAATATGGCTCCTTGCTCCTTGAAACTCCAACCATGTCTAATGAGCGCCTGAAGTTCATCCCCAAAGAATGCCGACCTGGTAACAAAGTGGTTAGTTCTCTGGCCCAACGAGCAACCTACTCTGGATTTGAATACCGATACAGGTGTGGTTGTTCCAAGTGATTCATTCGAAATCCACTTAAAACTTAAATTTTACAGTACTTTAATTGCGTTTTATACTTTTCGATTAGTTTTAATACTTAACAAGGCCCGCATCAATCAAGACACGAGTCCTAGCAGAAGGATTGTTTACAAAACATGATATTCCATAAGAGTAATTTTGAAATATAAATTTGTTGTATTACAGAAAAGGGAACAGCTACACTCTACGTTTATGAGGTATGGCAACGGCTTTGGCGATTTTTTTGGCGCACTTCTAAAGTCGCCAAGGAAATAATTATTTTCTAACTCTTTTAATGTCACAATTTTTTTTTCTTTTTACAACACACTTTTAAAGCATATGTCAAAACGTTTTAAAAAGTATATTTTAAAAAAAATTTCACAAAAAGTAGTAAGCTTAAGCACATATCAAAACACATTTGTGAACCAGCAGAGAAACTAAGCTACGAATGGTAAGAATACCCTGAAACTTATCAATTACACTAAATAAAGTGAGCATATTGAAAAAGGAAAAATATTTACAAAAGAAAAAAAGCAAGAAATAATACCTGATAAAGTCAGAATTCTCTCGTAAAAAAATAATGAAAACGAAAATGGTCAAAAAAACAAAACTCGTAAACCTGTCGTTAAAACTATTATAACAAAATAAGAATTCCACAACTGTCAAAATTCAAATGAAAGGACCAATGGTATCACAGAAAACGATTTAAAAGGACCAATGCAATCAAAGGATATTTTTAAAACAAAATAACCAATGGGAGGAAAGAAAAAATTTCAAACGAATCATTGAAATCAAAAGATTTCAACGGATTTTGGAAGAACTTTCTAGAATATTCAAAATTAAAATTGAAAGTTTCCGTTTGCCGAGGTTGCCATGAAAACCACAACAACAGCAACGAAAGATGGGTTGCCTTAATTTATGGTAACTCGCTACTAGAAGTGCGCCAAAAAAATCGCCAAGCCGTTGCCATCACTCATAAACGTAGAGTGTAGCTGTACCCAGAAAAGTTATACAGTACCTCTGGAATCAGAACTCGGGCAATTTGGAATTCAAATGAAAACTTTGAGTGAATTTTGACTCGAAATGAGAACGCTGCTTTGGAAATCAAATACCCAGCATGTTGTTTGTGTACATTTCCCCAGCACTCGAGCCACCCATACACTTTTTCATTGAGTTTGTCGTCGAAAGTTGTCCTAGCGTCTTGTTGAGCTATAATTGTTGGCCCTGAAAATGGCCGATAATGCTATGAATTCAATTGGGGCGCGAGGTTTCGTGGTAAATAAAACAATATACAATGTTGCCAAAACACGATAACAAATAACGTCTTTTTGTGTGCCACGCAAGAGAATTAGATATAAAGATTATGTTGGAATTTTCAAAATTGAAGCATTTATTAAACTATGACCATCTTCCATTGCAGAAGCCGAGTCAGGAATGTTATTTCAAAGGATACCCAAATTTCACATTTGTGGTATTTGGCATCCTTTGCAGTGTTGGGTCCCCTGTCTTTGCTTTGCATACTACTACAATTTCTATGCAGCATTTTTTGTCTTTGGAGAGGGCGAACCTAAGATACGAACATTGGGAAAGAGCGTTTGTAATTTAGGCAACTAGCTTACTTATAATAAATGGTAAATCAATTTTGGTTTTTAATCACGAAATTTACTTTTCCTTTATACAATACATTAATGAACAATCCTTAGATAAAGATATGTACTGTACAATAGAAGTTTCTGTTCACTGATCTCTATTTAAACTTCTCAACACGCATTAAGTATTTCAATTGCCCATATCTAGACACAATATAATATGTATTTGCTTAAGAACAAGAAATCATTGAAATTTTGTACGTTGGTATACTTAAAACATTGTATTTATATTTTAATGATTTGTTGTACTGAAGTTTAAAAGGCAAGATTACGCACATTTTCAATGTTGTATAACTAATTTCCCAGTTTTAATTTCATCTTACATAATTTGAATGTAGTGCAGTATAAGTACTTATGGGTTGGTGTGGAAGTTTGGAGAGTGGGGTGCCATCTCGGTGGGGTGCTACCTTGTCATCTCACCGTGGTTCAAAATGACGTGGTGTTGTCCTCGAATCTTTCACTTCGGGGGTTGATTCCAGACCCTTCATCAATAGTCCCTTGTGTTGTTCCAATGTGACGTTAATTAAAAATACCTAAATACCCACCACGTTAAACTAAGGACTCTCCTGAATAGATGTATTAATATTTTTTTGTTGACTACAAAAGGGAAACGGTAGAAGAATCTTTAAGTAAATATTCTACCGCAAAATTTTAAATTAGTTCAATCTCAGAACGTACATTAATCACTTATACAATTTTCTTTAATTTTATCGCTCTAATGTGTTTGATTATTTAAAAAAACTTGAGAGTCTAAATAATACTTTCATGGCAACCTCGGCAAACGGAAACTTTTAATTTTCATTTTGAATATTCTAGAAAGTTCTTCCAAAATCCGTTAAAGTCGTTTGATTTCATTGATTCGTTTGAAATTTTTTCTTTCCTCCCATTGGTTATTTTGTTTTTAAAATATCCTTTGATTCCATTGGTTCTTTTAAATCGTTTTCTGTGAGACCATTGGTCCTTTTATTTGTATTTTGACAGTTGTGGAATTTTTATTTTGTTATAATAGTTTTTTCATGACAGGATTAAGAGTTTTGTTTTTTTGCCCATTTTCGTTTTCATTATTTTTTTACGAGAGAATTCTGACTTTATCAGGTATTATTTCTTGCTTTTTTTCTTTTGTAAATCTTTTTCCTTTTTCAACATGCTCACTTTATTTAGTGTAATTGATAAGTTTCAGGTTATTCTTACCATTCGTAGCTTAGTTTCTCTGCTTTTCACAAATGTGTTTTGATATATGCTTAAGCTTACTACTTTTTGTGAAAGTTTTTTAAAAATATACTGGTACAGCTACACTCTACGTTTATGAGTGATGGCAACGGCTTGGCGATTTTTTTTTGGCGCACTTCTTGTAGCGAGTTACGATAAATTAAGGCAACCCATCTTTCGTTACTATTGTTGTGGGTTTCATGGCAACCTCGCCAAACGGAAACTTTCAATTTTCATTTTGAATATTCTAGAAAGTTCTTCCAAAATCCGTTAAAGTCGTTTGATTTCATTGATTCGTTTGAAATTTTTTCTTTCCTCCCATTGGTTATTTTGTTTTTTAAATATCCTTTGATTGCATTGGTCCTTTTAAATCGTTTTCTGTGATACCATTGGTCCATTTATTTGTATTTTGACAGTTGTGGAATTTTTATTTTACTATAGTAGTTTTCACTATAGGATTAAGAGTTTTGTTTTTTTGACCACATTCGTTTTCATTATTTTTTTACGAAAGAATTCTGACGTTATCAGGTTGTATTATTACTTGCTTTTTTTCTTTTGTAAATTTTTTTCTTTTTCAACATGCCCTCTGTATTTATTCAGTGTAATTCATAAGTTTCAGGGTATTCTTACCCAACATTCGTAGCTTAGTTTCTCTGCTTTCACAAATGTGTTTTGATATGTGCTTAAGCTTACTACTTTTTGTGAAAGTTTTTTTAAATATATACTTTTTAAAACGTTCTGAAATGTGTTTAAAAAGTGTGTTGTAAAAATAAAAAAATTTGTGACAGAAAAAGAGTTAGGAAATAATTCTTTCCTTGGCGACTTTAGAATTTCGCCAAGGCCGTTGCCACCGCTCATAAACGTAGAGTGTAGCTGTACCAATATACTTTTTAAAACGATTTGAAATATGTTTAAAAAGTGTGTTGTAAAAAGAAAAAAAAATTGTGACATTAGAGTTAGGAAATAATTCTTTACTTGGCAACTTTAGAAGTGCGCCAAAAAAATCGCCAAAGACGTTGCCATCACTCATAAACGTAGAGTGTAGCTGTACCAAAGTTGTAGTGCATGCGTCTTGTTGTACTATAATTGTTAGCCTTGAAAAGGACTGTTTTTTAAATAGCCCTGAAAAGATCCTCCGCTTTCTTAGATTTCTATTACAAACCGCAACAGCTCGTCTAAAATTCATTTTTTTTTCAATAAAATTTCATCCGATAACGCTATAGATTCAAATGAGGCGCGAGGCTCCTAGTAAACAAACAATCGCACAATGTTGCCAAAACGCGGTAACAAATAACGTCTTTTTTGCGTGCCACGTAAGAGAAATATATATATAGATATGCAAAAGATTAAGACATACAAACGGAAACGAAATTCCGATGAAAAAATGCAGAATTCTGAAAAACGAAAGATGTGCACAGTGTCGAATTTTGACTTCCTGAGCTGAAATAGAGCAATTCGAAAAAAGATAGAAAAATATTGATAAAGACAATAATGATTTATGAAATTTAGTAGTGCTCAAATATGACCCGATATTTTCCCCTGTATTAATTCAAATACATACCCTGTAGAACGTGTTTCCTTGTCAATATTCATTTATTGTAAGAAAAAAAACTTTAAATTTTAAAATTGATACTTCGAGGGGCATTTTTAGGACTACCTGTGTCCCATTTGTCAAGATTGTAAGAGTTACAGATTGGTCTGAAGACAGAGGAAGGTAATAGCCTATGTTTTCCGCAGTGTTCTGAAGTGTGTAGCAAATTTTGTGCGGATAGGTCAAACGAGTTTATATTTGTATAGAAAATATACACACACAATCATCCTTTTTTATATTCATAGACGAACTACTGCGTGGCCAGCATGACGTTGCCCGTGATAGTTCGTTTTGTGTGACCACTGCTTTGCTTCGCAAACGAACTCCACATGCAACGGCGTGATGGCTTCGAAGTGGCTATTAATAACAACGTAAATGAAAAAACGCTAGAATCGGAAAAATTGGCATGGTTTCAAAGGCTGACGTCAAAGGTCGAAAACCGCAAAATGTGTTCTTTCTTCATTCGAGGTTCGGGTGACGTCACATCCCGATGGAAGATAGAATGGTGAAAAACTAATAAATTAATTTTAAAATGTTCTAAGTTGAATTTTAAAATTCGGGCTGGACACAAAACTCGCAAAAAATTCGGACTACCCGTGTGCTAAATTGCATTATTGTAAGTGCCATAAATTCGTCAGGATAGAACACACACAAATACACACACACAAACACTTCCTTTAATAATAGTAAAGTTTGCTTCCAATTAATTTATATAGAAAGTATTAACTATTTATAATTACAGCAACCCTTCGTTATAGCAGGTAACATCGCTTTTTACTTGTTCACTAATGCATTTGTGTTTGATTTCGAGATAAAATGTATTGTTTCAGGTAGTTTTTCTAAGCTGGAGGGGCTGCTTCTTTTTAAGGGTGTACGGGCATCTCAATTCCGAGTGATCTGTTCTGTTTTACCCGCGCATAACCTTCTGCTTTTTCCCACACTCATTGTCGTCTTGTGTTTCGAGCAGCTTGGCAGAATATGGCGCTATAAGGCCCCAAATCAACCGACCTAGGCTGGAGGGGGGAACCGATGCTTAACGGTTACCAAATAAAATAAATAAATCACACTGGGACTTATTAGCACAGTCAAACACATTTAATAAATGCTTTTTAAAAGACATCGAAACATACAGCATACCTGCAGCCTGCCCTCTATAAATTCTAACCAATTTGGATCGATCTTGACCAATAGAGTCAGCAGCCACAGTGGATTTGCCAACTGAGCTAGCAACCTGCGGGTTGTAGGTGGCGCAAGTTGGATTCTTGACAGATTATATTCCTCGTTGTCCGTAATTCTCTCTTTTCTGTGTCAGTGAAAACTTTCCTTGTGTGTGTATATTCATTTACTTGACGTTGTCTGTCTTGTGCCTCGCGCAGCTTGACCAAATATGGCCCTTGAACCATAAAAACCAACCAACAGAATCCATTTTGAAAGGATTCTATTCTAATAATATGAGCAAGAGAATCTTTTCGAATGATTCTGTTCCCAAAGAGTAACAGAATTATTCCAAAGAGCAACAGAATCATTCCAAAAAGTAACATAACCATTCCAAAGAGTTACAGAATCATTCCAAAGAGTAACAGAATAATTCCAAAGCGTAACAGAATCATTCCGAAGAGTAACAGAATCATTCCAAAAAGTAACAGAATCATTCCAAAAAGTAACAGAATCATTCCAAAGAGTAACAGAATTATTCCAAAGAGCGACAGAATCATTCCAAAAAGTAACATAACCATTCCAAAGAGTAACAGAATCATTCCAAAGAGTAACAGAATCATTCCGAAGAGTAACAGAATCATTCCAAAGAGTAACAGAATCATTCCAAAGAGTAACAGAATCATTCCAAAGAGTAACAGAATTATTCCGAAGAGTAACAGAATTTCCCCGAAGGAATCCATTCCAAGGAGCAACAGAATGTTTCGAAATAATTCCATTCCAAACAGAGACAGAATATTTCCGAAGGAATCCATTCCAAGGAACAACATAATCTTTCCGACGGATTCCATTCCAAGAAGAGACAGAATCTTTCTAAGGGTTGAAAAAACGCACGTTTTTTTTTCAACCAATATATGCAATTAAGAAATGTCGTGTGATGTGGCGTTAAGGCAATATTCACTACTAGGAAAGGCAGTGCCGCTCAGAGAGATACACCGAATTAGAAAAACTTGCAGTTGATTTCGCTGGTTTTGAATATTTTTAAATACTAGGTGGCCACGCACCCTGCTCGCAAACCAACACTCCTTTCGCAAGCGTCTTTCCGGGCCATGGCGTCACGAGTTCCACAAGGCTAGAACGATCTTAACGTTTCATCTCCGCGATGAAACTTTGTACACTATCGCGAAATTATACTTTTCATCACATAGAATTTATTTCTGAAACAATTTTACAAATAATTATACCATAAGATCGACTGCATTTTAAGCTTTCAAGTAGTATTTTTAACTTTTAAAACTAATAGTATTAAGCTATAGATATGACAGTTTTAGTTTTGTATCGGAAATTACGATCTAAAAATTCCGAAATTTGTGTGATTCGGAACACACAGCTCAGCGGACACTGTTGGATATGGGACTGTGCAGCAGACGTCCCACTCGTGTGCCTCTTTTGGCCAAACGTCATCGTCAACTACCCCTACAGTGTGCCCGGGAACAACGAGACTGGACCAAGGATGAGTGGAAGAGAGTTGCCTGGTCAGATGAATCCCTATTTCTCATTCATCACGTCGATGGTCGTGTCAGGGTACGCCGTCAGCCAGGCGAACAGTTGCTCCCCTCTTGTACAGCAGGTTATACACAGGCTGGTGGTGGCGGTATTATGCTTTGGGGTACATTCTCATATGCGACTCTGGGACCTGTAGTTGTGGTAGAACAGACCATGAACGCTGCGAACTATCTGAACATCATTGCGGATGAGTTGCACCCTTACATGGCGTGATATAGTTCGTGCGGCCTGAGTTGTTATCTGTCCAACATGCCAGCCATAACATAGTATTGTCATGGCGAACTTCTTTTCATTTGTGACTAGGAGGAGGTTCGGGTACTTTCACTTCCCTGCAGAAAATGCGAAATGAGAGACAACAAACTCTTGTTGTAGTCGATACTGGGTTAAATATAATGTTACATAAAAGGGGAAATATAATCCTTTCAAACAACTAGTCGATAAAAGAAATTGCAAAAATAACACTTCAATTTATATTTGTTTCACATACACTTTTATGAAACATTTTCAGTGGCACCATATAAATTTGTAAATGACTAGGGGGCTCCGCCCTCTGCTCGCTTACTTTAGCCAACCCCCGGGGATTGCTACGAAATACAAAATGAATACACCGAAGCTAATGTCTTATATATAGCTACTATGGGCATTCCGATTAAGTAAGTCACGCAAGACGTACAGGAGAAAACGGAACGAAAGTGATAATTGATAGGGTTTCAAAGTTCACAAACACACTACTTCAAACATATTTTTGCAATAAACTACAGAAAAATTTTCGCCAATGACCGGTCAATTTGAACGTGTTAGAAATGTTTTATTCGTCATGGCATACAAGGGCGGAATTGTGAGATACGCTGGCACCTTACAATGCACTCACGGAAACCACACATTCGCAATCACTTGAGACGGAAAAACATCCATGCTTTAACCAGGAACTTTTCGATTTGGAAACCAGCACACTGACCGCCAGCCCGATTGGTCGACTAAATTGCAGAACTGGATATCGTAAGAACTAACACACGAGTTGTATTTCTCAGATGTCAGTTGAAAAATTTAAAACACTCCGCTAACTATTGCCGGAGTTAATGCGAACAATTCTTTGGTATAGTTACGCAAGTAAATGGAGTTTCAACTGTGTGTTGACAGTTATTGTGGACTGTTCAAGAAGCTCAGTAACTTTATGCATCAAAATCAATAGGAAAACAGCGTAATTTCGATAAACTGTATCTCCTAAAATTTGTTGAAACTTCACAGTGTTTATGTACACTCTATAAAACACAATACAAAAACTTGGGTTAATATTTTTCAATTTAGCAATATTTAATTCGAATTAACATGAATTCAATCTATAAGAGAAAAATTTAGAAGGACGACATGCAACTTTATGAGTAAGCCAATGTATCTTCTGCCAAAATAATGACTGAAATGAGCAACAGAGCACTTATATTTTAAATTACTAGGATCATATCCAGAAAGTTTCGTTTTGTAAAAAGAAAGAAAAAAAATAAATGTTTTTCAAACCAATTTTATGTTTACATGAAAGGTCATTTCTTGAATTATTTGTCTACGTAGTTTCCACCGATTTTGAGACATTTGTCATAGCGGGTGACCAATACCTTCCTCAAAGAAAGTTCCCGATAGTGATGTGATGATAGCATTCTTCGTGTCGTCGCTTTCAAAGCGCTGACCTCCAGGGTCACGCTTCAGGTACAGGAACAAATGGTATTCATACGGTGCCAGGTCTAGGCTGTAGGGGGTTGATCGAACTACTACCAACCGAATTCCTCAATTTGCCTTTGAGAGACTCCAGCAGGATGAGGTCGAGCATTTCCGTGAAGCAATTCCTAGATTAAACATTCATCTCCTTTTGTTTTAAATTTTTTCAACTTCCTTTCTCACTATACTATCACTCATTGCACTTTCACCATAAATCTCAGTAATTTGACAGTGAGTTTCAGCAGGCTTTACGTTCCTTGCATTCAAGAAACGAATTACAGACCGAATCTCGCAGTCGGCGGGTTCTTCAATTGTCTTAAACATTTCTAGTGATCACAACAAAGTGAAAACACAACATAGATTCACCGTAATGGTCTCAGTGGAAAGGTAATGGACAACGAAGATTATTGCACATGCGCGGAGCACTGTCAGTAGTGCTGCGTTGGCGGAAAAACGAACGGAACTTACTTTCCGGACGCGCCTCGTAAAACAAAAATGTGCATCTCAAGTAACCTAAAACTATGAAATTATCTATTAATATTTCACGAAATTGATTATTAGTAAAATTTCTCTCATACTAGCCGGGCTGCGCCAGCTAGCGCTCGGTGGTTTGTAATATTGCTTTTTTTAAACTTTTTTACACAACGTAATTAAACATGTTTTGGGTGGAGTGGTCGTTCTCGGTAAGACGTTTGTCGCCAACTAATTTTTGTCGCCAAATCAAGATGGCGGCCGAATTCCGTAACAGTAGATAGGGTTGCCACAACAAAAACGGCAGATGTGAAGAAAATCCGCAAAAGGTGAAGGTTACCATATTTGGCGTCAAATCGCCTTCTTACCGTGAACGACCACTCCACCATGTTTTGATTTGTATATTTTATTTATTTTTATGAAACATAATTCTTCAACATCGACCTTAAAATGAAATAGACGTATCATGTGGGCGGAGTCGCTGTCGTAAGATCTCTGAAGGGTAAATCACAAACGGACTTATCCGATTGGCTATGGAAGCGCAGACTAGTGTTTTTAATAACGGTGGATAGACACGTTAACCAATTAATACTTTAGGATTCATGCTTTTACCCACAACCACGTGACACATCTTCAAACCAAGCAACTGGAAGAAATAACTTGAAACTGCGGTCGCATGCTCCGTCTATTTCATTTAAAGGTCGATGTTCTTCAAATCATGACGTATTAAATCAAATATTTGAGGAAAGTTGGTCGAAATATACATATACCGCTACAAAATTACCCATGGCTAGTGATATTTTGCAGGAAATAGACAAATCATTAAAATCTAACTACTAAATAATATTTCTGCAATAAGTAATAAACCGGAACACATAATGCAACAAAAATAAAATTCCAATCCTTGAAAAAATGCAGAATTCTGAAAAAAAAAAAAAACATACATATCTATTCAAACGTGTTGAATTTCGCTTTCCTGAATATATTGTGAAATAGAATAATGCGACAAAAGACTCTTCAACGATATTGACAAAGACAATAATGATTTATCAACAAAAAGAACACATATTTATAATACTTGGGAATCCTCAAATATGACCGCAACATCTCGCAGTCAACTCAAATACCCAAACACAGAATTCTAAATCAAATTAAAAAAGTAAATATTAATTCTGACGTGGCCAGATACCGGGTAGCAAAACTACGCTTTAGTGTAAAATTAAATGTTTAAATATTCTTTCTTCAATCATGTATTTATAAATTACTTATACATCAAGAGAAGAAATAAAAAGTCAGTTCAAACAAATATTTTTACCGATCTCTATCTTCAACATTTCTTGTAGCTCTCCATCGTTGTCATTTGACGATACACAAATAAGGTCGATTTCGGGTCTACGTACGTTAGTGTTTTATATATATAAATTCCATTCAAATTTTTGAAAGCTCTTAATTTTGTGGAAAATTTAGTTTTTACTTTGAAGCTCAATGATAATCCAACTTCATTCGCAATTACATATAAGTTCAGTAGTTTGAGTTTTAGAGTGCCTATATAATAAGAGTGGCGACAAGGGACCAAATTTGGCCCAATGCGCATGTGCGGCAGCCATTTTTCTACCAGAATATTCTCAAAGAAGGTTGCTGGGCGAATTAATATATAATTTCAGGGAGAACAAAAAGCATATGATTGTTAGAATTTGGATACATTCGGTATAAATGAATCATATAAACGCTCAATTACATGCGTAATTGATGAGATGGATTGCACAACGCGCGAACTTAGATCGCGGGAAACACCATGTTGTTTAAAAAAAGCTATTTACTTAAAAAGTGTTCAAATTTATACTGACAAAACACTAAAATAATAATAGACAAACATTCTAGAACACGAAATGGAACATGAAAAAGGTATATTTTCTTTAAAATTTAATATACACACGTTTTTCTGGAACACACAAAAGGTTCCCATGTTAAGTCTACGGGAGCTAGGAAAAGACCGCCTCGGGCGGTAGAAAAGGTCTCTAAGCCAATCAGAAAGTGTTTCCCGCATGTCGCCACTCTTATTATATAGGCACTCTAGTTTGAGTTACAGTGTTGTAAATTGTCATTCTGAGAAAAATTCAATTGAAGTCGAGCTCGAATGGTTTAAACTGAAATAGGAGTGTCAGAAAAATATTAATGTGAACAAATTAGGTTTTTTTTTTTTTTTTTTTTTTTTTTTTTTTGCGTTTTCTTTACCAGAATCGAAATATTTTGGACTTTACGTACCTCAAATTGAAAAAGGTATTTATTAAGAAGTTTTATAGGTACTACATCCCTTCAAACGTACGGTCCGACCACCACGAGACGAAAGGTGAATTTAATGTCTCCTTCGTCACGTGATATCTGATTCAATTATCTGACTTTAAGGGAAAGTGCCAACTAAGCTTTAGACTGATCTATTCAATTTTTAACTACCTTTTAGACGTCCTGTAGTCTCATATAAAGAACGAAGGGGTTGACATACATTACGTTGATTACAAAGGTAGAAAAGAAAATGTTAGCTTGGTTCTCTCATTTTTTTGTACCCGGATTGAAATGAACTTAAATTAAAATAATCTTTATGAACAATATAAATGTTTTCTTGTAGTGGTCGACTATAGTGGAGATGGGTGAATCTTATTTTACGATATAACATGTTAATTATAAGTTTCGTCAACAACTGAGTGCTGTTACTTAACGGTTAACATTCAGTTTTTTACTGCTTAAATTAACCATTGAGTTTTAAAGTTGTAATTTCAACTTCTATATTTCTATCAAATAATTTTTGTATAAATATCCCCCCCCCCTTTTTATACAAATATTGACGACCAGCTACAGGCTCGAGCCCAACAAGGCTGGTCCTTTGTTTATGAATTCCCCAATTCCCACTGACTATCCAATTGTATCTTAAATTTGCACACTCCCTTTGAATTAACTATATTTTCTGGCAACGCGTTCCAACTGTCTATTATCCTATTATTTTAATTTAAAACTCAATTCCATATACATTTACTCGCAGGCATCCCAATTGCATTTGTCGACAACTACTAATATCTTTGTAACAGTTTCAAACTGTTTATTGTGTGACAACACAGTTGTCTAAACTACTTTCAAAATAACAGACCATCTCTACCAGGGTGTAAAAAAATCATGATTTTAAAAAAAATCAAATAATCGTTTTTTTATTAAAATCTGATTTTTTAAATTTAAAATTCTGTAGGCCATATGCACCGTTTTCACAATATTTATTAAACTTTGTTAAATAAAAAATTGAGAGTTTTTGACACATAACATGTAAATCAATATTTATTTTAGTAAACAATCAGAATTTGTGACATGGTAAATCTATACCAGTGCTCAAGGCTCAGATCTTGTCCCGCCTTGCGGCAAGACCGTCAAATGAAGCTATTCATCGCTCGGCAAGCTCAGGTGTTGCTTCGTCATCTGACCGTGGTTCTAAATTACGAGGTGTTGTCCTCGGATCTTTCCCTTAACGGACTGATCCCGAACCGTCGTCAATAGCTCGTTGTGTTGCTCTAGTACGACGTTGACTAAAATTACCATTACCATCATCGCTCGACATACCTGGATCATGAATCTAGCCGGATTCATAATCATCACTGAGCTGGGAGCGTGAACTCCGGTGGAAGCTCTGTGAGTAACCGCCAGTAGGCATCTACTAGGAGGGCACCCCCTCCCCAGTAGCCCAGTAGTGAAGCAGCCTGCTCCGCAATCTTTTATCCGGCAACGTGGGCTGTAGCAACGGTTGCCATCATCTATGACGCATTACAGACACTGCCCACTACCAGATAGCCTTAGAAAATTGTAAGCAAGCATGTATTAACCTAGGGCAGCTGTCTGAGTTAGCACATGATACCGCTAGTTACCAGGTGGCACCTCGTGGAGGTTCATGCCGCTACTTGACCGGAGTGACATACAGCTTTGCCCCACCCCCGGGAACCATCCGAGAGCGCTACTGCCGACACTCCGGCCGGAACCGACGTCATGGCAATCCGAATTGCCCAAGCGCTTTACCGGCAACCGCATACCACCGGTGAAAATCCGCCAGCAATAAAGGAACCGCACCCAGTGCCCTCCAGCGGTGCCGATCAACAGGCCCTCCCACAACAAAGGGCCTAGGCGACCGATAAAAAATTCGGCACCTTCCGGACTCCTGCTAGAAAAAAACCTCACGGTTGACACCTGGGCATTGCCACCCACCATCTCTGGAATGCCACGCTATTCTCCCCCCTCCCCGTAAGAAGTTTCTCGTGGGAACGGAGTGTGTCGGCGATTCCGGACATTTTGGATTGACCGACAAACGAGCAGGTCGGTTCATTTTGATCCGTACCTTCTTCTTCGAATGGAAGCAGACCCCTACGTACCGAGTGATTGAAAACCCACAGCGGATTAGCCGAAGCTAGGGAAAGCCTCTAATGAGAAACATTAGAAGTGGGCCTAGTGACGCGCCGTCCGAAAAACCCTTATCTGCCCAGGATGAACACGATAGGGAGTGGACGTGGTCGACCCGTGAGTGTGCGCGCTGAAGATATGTGGTCCGGCTCATTGTTATCAGTCAACCTTAGGTCCGATTTGAGCCGGAAAAGTTTTCTTCATAGATTCGTGCCGACGGGTGATCAGAGACGCACACCCAGGCATCTCCTAGGAACCAAATTTTGATCCGTACCCTAACGAGAAGGAATTTGTCCCCAGCTGTGAGGTCGGCTATAAGAAGGGGACTGCAAGAAACTAAAAGGGCTTCTTCGTCAGACTTCTTGTGGAGAGAGCGTACGGTGTGCCTCTCTTTCGAATGATCGTCTCTGTGCATGTTAAACGAGTGATAATTAAAACTCCTCATATTAGAACTGCATTCCTTCCTGTACAAAGTGTACTATAATCCTTTATCTAATCAAGATAAATAAATCTATTTTCTTCTAAAAATATTCTCTGTTTGGCTGGGCATAATGTCACAATAAGAAATGTACAAAATAAACTACGAAATTTTATTAAACTAAGGGGCTCCGCCCCCTGCTTGCCAATTATTAAATATCTTTGGATTATAGTTCTCAGAAAAGCTAATTCATTAAAAAAATTTGCAAACTTTCATTCATTAAAAAAAATCTTCAAACGAGTAGAATTTTACTTCCAGTTAACAAACGAAATGCATGCAGGAAGTACATTCTACCACAAAAACATTTGTACAAACATAGCAAAAAATATTGCCTGTTAAGAATGAAACAATGATAATTTTTAAGGAATTCAATATTGGCATTGCTACATTAAAAGCAATTCCAATTTGTGAAATACCTAATGAAAAAAAGTTCGTATTTCAGCAAAAATGTATTAAAAAATGTTGATTTGAATAGGTTTGGGCAAAAACTAATTTGGTTTTAATATTATTTTACCATGAAAATCCAAACAAACAAATAATTACTGTTGTACTGGTAAACATTAATCTAAATTACAATTCAAAGAAACAAAAAATTACATTTTATTCAAAATAACCTATTTAATTTAATAACTTTAAAATCAGATACAAAAAATGTACAAAAATTTACATTAGTTTAAATATACAAAACATAACAACAGCCGATGAATTTCAGTCCAAGATGAAAGGTTTAGATTCTAATCAGAAGATCAGACCTAGAGAAAGTAAAATCAGATTACTTCAAGTAGATAAATATAAATAATACTTATAATCTTTAACAAACACTGTAAAGAATTAGTCTTCAAATAATCCCAACAAATGAGAAGTAATTTTTACATTACAGAAAAAGGACAAATGCATGTTGGTTGTATTTGCAACACCCCAAAAATATTTTGGACAAAAATCATTAAAAAAAATTACCTTCAAAACAAAATTATCTTTGCTAAAAAAATGCCAATGACTTGTATAGTGTAAATTGTATTCAACTCACCAATTGTCACAAAATTTCCAAGTTTGCACTGGAGTAAGTACATTTAATGAGCCACATCCAATGGCTGAAAAAGTCCAAGGGCATCTTGGTTGAAAATACTCTATTGGTCAATAGGTCTATAAGTTGCAAGAAGCCATGCTGAGAAAACTGAAGGTAGCCTTGTGGAACGGTGTGTGTATCCCTGAGGTTGAATAATTCCTATGAACTTGGCGAATGGACATGAATGTCAACTCAGGACACTGGCCACAGTCCCTGCTGACAATCATCTTGTCTAAAAAACGACAGATTGCCCGTAGATTTCAAGCCACTCCTCATCCGACACTGCATGGTTCCCACACTTTTATCCAAAAAACATTCAAGGACTTTTTGAAACCAAAAAATATTTTTCAAGGACCTAAAATTTTTTATAACGACCTAAACAAGGCATACACAAAAGTTGTCAATTAAAAAGAAAAATGGGAAAAATATAAAAAACAGACACAATTTTTTTTATACTTCTGATAGACAAAAAAAGAAAGGTTATCATCACTTTTGGTTATAATTAAAATTTTCTTTTCTCACAGAACCTGTGATTTTTTTTGTTGCAAAGTGGGCTTTTTGTCTCAATGCTAACTATCAGGCTACTTGCACACATCTCGATTTCGGTCGTGCGATATATTCTTTTGGTGGCACAAAGAAGAGTATGGAAGCTTGCACACAGTTCAATCTACACGACACAATCTCCATTTTGCTGTTGTCCACTGCCTACAACAGACGACTGTCATGGGTTATTTTGTTTGAGAAACGAAACAAATCAAAAGTTTTGACTGGTGTTAGGGCTTTTTTATTCCCTAGTCCAAGTTTTTATCTTTGCAATCGTTAAAGATGGAGTGAAAATTTCAACGGAATTCAAATCTGAAGAAAATTTCACATCAGAAAGATATTTCAAATGTGATTTTTTTATTAAATATTATTTTTAATTGCAACTTTTATATTTTTGCAATAAGAATTTGTCTTCATTTCTTTGGTTGCATGCCAGGTTTCCAATAACGTCCTGACTGCAAAAGCTACAGTTTCCTAAGAAAGTGGTGCTGTTATCTAGTGGCCATGATATGTCATGATGTGGCAGGCATAACAAGGCGGCTGTCTTAACGGAGACCAGAGGTGTCAACTTAGACAGAGAGAATACTGTGGAGATCTAGACTTAGTATTATTAGTATATCACGTAGTGTCAAAGCGCGAAACACCGGTTTCATTAAGAATGACGCTCAAATGGCGCACCTGCTGTGGAGGAAACTAATCTGGACAAGTGCCAATGCAAAAGAAAATTACACAATTATGTACTAGTTAAACAAATCAAATACTTTTAACCAAGTTCTGTAATTTTCAAGGACTTTCAAGGGCCCCTAGTTAGGAAAAAAAAATTCAAGGACTTTTCAAGGATTGTGGGAACCCTGGACAGAAAACTCAGGCCTATTGCCAAAGCTCAGTGGATTACCCATGTAAATTGATTTAACCATTGACAAACAGAAATAGATGGAAAGTGCTTTGTAAATAACTGTGTACTCCTTAAATGAAAGTTAATCACACCACTACACTACACATTCACTCTAGATGGTCAAATATTGTCTTACCCTACATTCGAACCAGAAACCTTTAGATATGGGGCAGTTGTTTTCAAACGGCGCTTCGTGGAGCCCTGAGGACTCTGTGTACATTCCCAGGGACTCTGACATATAATTTAGTTGCATTGACATTGCACAAAATTGTTTTAAAAAAAAATATATATATATATATCCTCTTCCACACACACTTCTTGTAACACTATTCCTAAACACCAGTAGCCAGTAAAACATAGGGTAGGCCTAAGAAGCTCCTCCATAGAAATTGATTCTATTGGGTTGATACAAAAACTTGTTCCATTTATTTTACGAAAATTGAAGAAAATTATTTCATTGACTAAATATTACAGTCAATCAATATAATATGTGCCATTCTGTCTGATGCCCTCTCTCCATCTTTATGGTAACTGAGTCATCCTGCTTTTCTGGCTAAAGAATCGAACCAGGTGTCAAAACTTTTCGAACCACTTGAGGCATGTGAAATCATTGTCATGTCACTCTCGCGCTACACAACACATATCTTCTCTTGCATCTGCAAAGCATTCTTACCTTTTCGGAAATAAAAAAAGCATGGCATGATGCTGAAAATGCACTTAGTTTACTGTCATTTTTAATGCTTAACAAAATTTAAAAAACACAACTTTTTTTGTACTTGCTGGAATTTTCTCTTACAAACAACATCAAATCCTCACACGTGTGAAGCAGACAACGCTGTGGTTTTGTGATGCAATGCCATCTAGTGCCAAAAAAAGGGGCAAGCTTTTGGTTCAACACAGTAAAAAAGGCTCAGAGTCAAAACAGTAGGCAACCTCTGTTCTAAAGAAGAGCACACTGACCTCACTGGTTCTCAGAAACACAATATTATCTTGATAAGCTACTTACATTAGCCTTACTGGCAATTCAAAGAGCTGTACCCTAAATTATGAAAAATCAATAAAAATTTGCTACCATTAGAAAAGTGTGCATGATTCCTAGATGCAATTTTTTTCAAAAACATACATTGCATTTAAAATGTCTTAAATACCATAACGCGAGAACAAATTTGCATTTTAATGATATTTCAGTCCCTCTAACAATGAATCAAATCACATCAATTAATATGGTGCACTCAAAGGATGAATATATGTCTTGAATTAACATCCTCATCCAAGTTTAAAATACAGCTGCCAATTGCGTTTTGCATCAGCAAATTGTTAACAAGTTGTACTGGGGTAGAATATATATTGAAATTATACATTATAACTAATTCATAGAAGTACATCAGGGTGGCAACCAAATCCTTGAAAAAAAGTTCCCTGATATTTCCATGATTTCCCTGATAATCTCACAAAAATTTCCATGATTTAACAATTCCCTTAAGAAATGTTGTGATCCGTGATTGGTATCGATATACAGTATCCACACAACACTATTTTTAAATATTTAGGGTCAGAGGGTGTATAAGGATAATTCTTCACAAATATTTTTAGTTTTTATCTACAGATATTTTAATTGTTATTGTAAGGGTTGGAACCCTTAATGGAACTCTTATAATTTCAATTAAAAAAATGGAGAAAAAATTCAAAATATTTTGATTATGAACATTTTACACCTGACCCTACATTATCACACTATTCATTAAAACCAAATGCAAATATACATAAAAAATTCAACAAAAATGTAATAGCAAACAATAATAATTAATTTAATACACAAAAACCTCATAAGTTACACAAATTTCAAATTGTATACCACCAGTTGTATCGCTAGCCTCACGGCGACAAGACGCTGCAGCCGTGAAAAAAACGGCGGCAGCGGTTTTCTCGGTGTTTAACAATTACGACGCCGTGGTTCTTTATTCAAATTACAATTTCAGCGAATACGATTTATTTGATTCTCAAAAGCACTCATGATAGTGCATCTCTAAATAGGACAAACGATAATGGTAGCCGTTTAAACTGTCAAAATTCCCCTGATTTTTTGTAAAATTTGGAAATTTTCCCTGAGATTTCCCTGATTTTTCCAGAATTAAAAAGTTTCCTGATAATTCCCTGATTTCCCGGTTTTCCAGGTTCTGTTACCACCCTGTACATTAATTGATCCCATAGTTAAAATAATCAGGCACTAAACACAAATGCACTTTAAAATAATAAAAATCCTATCACAAGTAGAGACATGAAATTAAGAGTAAATTTTAAAACTTATAATTTTACTCTAAAATAAATCAACTATAATGTACCTCATAATTTAAAATTATCAGAATTCTGTATGTTCACTAAAGATGGATCAAACGGTTGACCTTTGAAAGGGGATCCGTCAGCATTCCAAGCACCTTTTAAAATGTCATGTAGTTTCTAAAAATAGAGATTTGTAACAGAAAATTCAATTTTTCTCACTTGTCCCATCACAGTTGAATTTTAAATCATGTCAAGACAGATCACTGAATGTAATCCATGCATATTTTATAATAGTTTCTCAGCCAATTTCAAATGAGGCAATTTATATATAGACAATTTTCCTCGGCTGAATTTTATTTGATGAACTCGGCCTATCAAATCACGAACCACAAAGATAAAAGAGACATGGATAAATATACTACAGAATAAATTTAAAGAAATTCAAAATTATTTAGAAATAAATAAATTTAAAAACTATTTTTCTCCTCTATTAATATGCAGTGTTTTGAAAATATCTGGCCAAATTGTAAAGGAAGGGGGCTAAAATAAAGACTTTAATGCAGAACAGAAAAATAACATTTCTTAATTTCAAAAATATTTAAAAAATCATGTTTATCATATTAAACAATCATATGTTTTTATTTGAAGCACCATACATCCAATACATATCTTGCAAGCTCTAAATTTGTGTAGGGATGCATGCCATTGAAAATTAGAGCGGTGAATGCCACCTTGCACCCCAGAAACGATGTGGACTGACCTAAACAGGGCCCTCTACCGCCTAACCACTGCATTTCTGGACATCCTACGAGGGAAATGTTTATTTCGAGCCCCGTTACACCCTTTGCAATTTGGACAAATATTTTCAAAGCAATCTATCTGAAAGCCATTAATTTTCTGAAATGCCAGTAATATATAGTGGTATAAGAGAAAGATTTTATAACAGGGTTCCCACTCTCTTTAAAAATAAAATTCCCTGACTTTCCTACGTTTTCCAGACAATTTTTTACAAAATTCCAGGTCATACTTACGCAATTCACAACATTTTTAAGGTGAAAAACCAATAAATAATTTAGCATTCAATAGTTAATAATAAAACCAATAAATAATTTAGCATTCAATAGTTAATAATAAAACCAATTTAATAATTATACACTGTAAAAATTAATATTCAAAGCACAAGTAATTTTGCATCAAAATAACTTATTCAAATAATCCAACATATTTGACTTAAAAATCTATTTGTGGATTAATGTATCATAAGCATGAAATTCTTTAATTTAAGCCAGTGGACGAAACAAGATTCTTTAACTGAAAAAACTAGGTGTTTCTTTAATATTCGGTTGAAAAATTCAATTCATAAAATAAAGTGAAACTATGTAGGAATCATACTGGCTAATTTTTCTCCCAAGTATCTGAGAAGCCATGATCAATCGTTTTCCAGGTCATTGAGGCAATTTTCCAAGTTTCAGACGAAAATTCATAAATTTCCCTTACTTTTTGGACAAAATTAAATTCACTGACAGTTCCAGGTTTTTCCTCACATGTGGGAATACTGTTATAATCAATATATTTGTCCCAAATACGTGATTTTAATAATGTTTCAATATAGATTGAAAGAGTACTGTAAATAAATAAATTATTACTCAATAGGATAATAGAAAACTGCCAATAAAATTGGCATAAATCCACTGTATCAACATAGAATGTAAATTCTTATTTCCCTGTTTCTATTTATACTGAAATCATCTTTTAACTTAACTATTTGTCTACAGTGAAGGATGGGGTCCCAACTGTTTGTTTATGACTATGCTTTCTTTAACACTGTTCAGTTATCGAAAAACAATACAAATTGTATCATGACTTCTACTTACAGTTTGTTGAATATTTGGCTTTCCAAGTCGTTTTAAATGTTCGTTATACATGAGCTCCTCAATTTTGACCTGAGAATCTCGATCTAATTCTTCATAAGCAATGGAGGGATCGATAGCTTTCAAATCTATTTTAGGTTCACCAACAAAGAATGCATCCCACCATCTCTCTTTCATTTTTTGAAGACATATCTGGAAGTTACAAAAGTATGGCACATAAAAATACAAAAATCAAAGCCAAATAAAAGTACACAAATTATGTGTAAACATTTTAGATTCACCAATAATAGCAAAACATCCGCAATAAATGCAAAGGACTTTTCACTGACAAAATCTGGTTAAACTTAATATTTATTTTTAAAAACTTGCATTACTGGCAACAACGGTAACAAAGTTATAGTAACCAGAGATTATTTTAATTGTAATAAAATTTTAATGCATCTCAATTAGTCCATTTTAGAACAGGACAGAAATCTTAGTGGTTGTTTAAAGCTATGAAAATGGAAATAAATGTTTAGTAATGGTAACTAACTAATAGATACTTAACTAAAATCAATACAAAATGCTCAGAAGAAAATTCCTATTTCTAAATGCCTCATTTTACTCTTTTTACACCATCTCATTTCCACACTATCCACTCTCAGATCACCTTAACAAACCTATTTAGTTTTGGGAAAACAATATCTTCTTGAAACTTGTGAATCAACCAGACATTGTACATCTTGTACTGATAAAAACTGATACTTAAAAAGGGCAACTACCATAAATCTTCACTAATACTGTTTCCATAGAAATATCACTGATATATATGTCAAAGTACGAGGAGCCCCAGCTGCCCCTTATTTCCTCTGCAGCAAGACAGAATAACGGCCGTATTTACAAGTCCGAATTAACTCGTGGATCAACGATAATCCCCGGGTGATTGAAAAAACACATATTCACAATGCCTGATCCGTGGTTTAAACCGCCGTTTTGGTGTTCCATTTTGATCCTCCGAAATCGGTGAGTTAACTCGCGAGTAAGAGTTAACGCATGCACAGCACTATCTTTTTGCAAAGGAAGCCAGCTAAACAAAATGATAAAACATTTCATTCTATGCTAAATTACAGTATTCTTGCGACGATGCGCATTCAACTGATCTTATATGAATCGGAACAAAAACGTATTACATTTTCTATAAAATAGATATTCCCAGATGTGTCCTGGTTTGAACTAAATTCTGAGTCGCCAGAGTAGAACCCAATGAGAGAGGAAATGGAAGAATATGATCATGGCAGATGCAAATTCGTTGTAGAATAAAAATTATTCTGTTGATTTATTACAAATGAAAGCAAATTGACAATGCAAGTTACTTTTCACACTACCAACACACACCCATACTGACAAGTACAAAGATAGTCCGATTACATTCATTTGTCAAGATATTGTGTGCAATTCTTTCTTGCAAAATTTAGGTTTCCATAAAAATTCCATTTGAAATTAAATATCTTTGCATTTCTTTTCCCAAACCCAAATTAAAATGCTGTATGCGTTCTATTTAATCACAATTTGGAATCAATTCTACGGCAAAAAGTACGTGCTTGATCAGTATGAATGCAGATTTGGTCATTGTAACCAATATAAACAATATCATGTGATCATGAGGAGACGGTAGTCAACCACTGCGAGCGTCTCATTTTAATCCCTTGATCACTTAACCTGCCATTTGAGAATACAGTTCTTGATAATCAGCGAGTTAACTCTTATCAGCAGATCAACTGATCCTCGAGTTAACTTGAGACTTGTGAATATGGACATAAGACTTAAATATATATAATAGACTTAGTATCAAGACTTAAATATATATAAACAGAAATTACATGTATGTGTTCACCAGGTACAAGGGTCCAAGTTGATTCTTCCACGTTAATTTTCCATGATAAATCTCCTTCTTTCAGTATATTCCACTCATTTTTTCCAAATACTTCAATCTTTAAGTGTGTTTGCTGAATATTTACACGAACTTGTTTACCTGAAGTTAAGCCAATAGGAACCTGTAAAAAAATGAGCATAAAGTAACAATAAAACAAAATTATCCATGAATTTGAAAAAAAATATAGATCAATACAAGAAAAGCATTTAAAAAATCATAATATTTTTAGGTGTTACTCTAAAATAAAAACTATTATTTTTATTCCAAAATAAAGTTTGTAATATTATGCTGCACACATTTTTTTTATGATAATACCAATCAATTCCGAAAAAATTTCCAAGTTTGTATCTGTTTATACAGATTTGAGTTTTAAATATTTTTATGGAAAATATGGGAAGAGAATTCAAAATAGAAAATTCAGAAATATGGAACAGCTGCCTCAGAAATTTCTAGGCTATCTTCTCAATTTTTAACTGATCAGGACAGACAATTTTCCTAAGCATGTATTAGTGTGCACAAATGTTTCTCAAAGAAGTTCAGATAAAATGGGCTTCATAATCATATATGGTTAACATTTAATTGTTCAACAAATGCAATAAAAACAAAATTTTATAAAACAGAAATTAAAAAATAGAGCACTTATTTTATTAGACCAGGAGTGGCCAACCTGTGGCATATGAGCCAAAAGTGGCACATTGAAAAAAAAGGGATGCTTGGTATGTAAAAGGTTGACCACCCCTGTATTAGACCATTATTGTTCACTAAATGTTCATCCCAACATATTAGCAATGTTTGTGTCAATATCTTCCACACTTCATCAATTTATGTTTAATTTTTACATATTTTGGTTGATGAAACTTTATTTTAACAAGAATACAAACAAACTTGGCCATCTGAAATGTACCTTAACATGAATGTCTGTATCTTTTAAAGTTTGGGCCCAGGCATAACCATCACAGCTTGCTCCATTGTAACAGTCAGGGTCCATAACTGATATTTTGGTATCACTACAGATAAATAGAAATAAATTGCTTAAAATGACATATTATATTTTGAGTCTACATAAGTTGAGAATCCAAGGAGAAAATATAAAGATTTGTTGACAGCACAGTTGAGAAATATAGTTAGTCTATATTCAACAACACATGCACATAATAAATTTCTCATCTTTATTTACAATAGAAATGCTTGATCCAGTAGTAAACTAACATTACGCTTTTAGAATAGTCAAGATCTTCTGATTCTCCACAGTAACAGTGTGTCATTAATTTATAGTTCATGTCAAGTTCACTCTTATTACTGATGTAAATCTAGAAATATGTGTTGTCCAAATATTTCCAGTTTACAAAAATATTGCATTTGAGTATATTGTTTACAAAAAATATACATTTTGAGATTTAAAAACAATAAAAAAATTCTGTAGCTGACTATGTTACCTCGATGTGGTTTCAATTTTTGGTCTAATGGTAACGGCTCATAAGACGCCAACTTGGCAAACTGCGTCAACTGTACCGTAAACTAGGATTTAACCATAATTTTCAATGCTTGAATTCCAAGGAGAAATTTGAATAAATTTGACAATTTTCAGAAAGAAGGCAATTTACTCAATATAAAGGAAATCAGAAAGATCAAAGGAATATCTAATATATAAAATTTCCATGTCACAATGTTAGTTACCGTACTCCTCCGAAACGGCTTTACCGATTTTTACCAAATTTTATATGCGTATTCAGTAGGTCTGAGTATCGGCTACTATCTATTTTCCATACCCCTAAGTGATAAGGGTTGTTCACCCTAAAAATTTATTTTTTTAATTTTTTGACGAAATTTTTTGTTTTTATTTTTTTATAATGTGGCATTAAAAAATACATACAACCCTTAATTTTTACTTTTTTATCACCAACACCTATTTTTTTATGGCCATTTTAGTAATTTAATCATTTTTTATCCTGCTCGATAACTGATCAATTATAGTGTTTTTAACTGTACTTCGATTAAAAATCTAAAATTTTTTTTAAAGAAAATAAACATTTATTTTTATTATTAAAGTTTAATCCTGATATATGCTTAGTGTTACCAATCTTAGATTCTTAAAATTTGCCGCGCGTGTATTTGGCACGATTAGTTCAGTTAATCAAGTTTTAGTTAAACAAGTGATTTACATAACCTTAAAAGTACTCAACACGTGTCACGAGCTCCAACCAACAACGGCTTTTGTGTTGTAAGTATACTTTTCTTTATTTAATTATTTGAATTTTTTACAACTATTGTTTCAAATTTTTTTTCACAAAACTAATATTTTCGCTATAATCCTGGCCGATGCTGATGCACGTGTGAGCATGCAGCAATTGCGTCAAGAACAATCAGAAGATACACGAGCTGAGCGCAATGAAGTTATTTCATTAATTCTATTTATATGTGTTTTGTACAGTGAGCAATGCCAAGAAAACGCAAAGGGACTGATTTGAGCCGTAATACAAGTAGGTCCAGAAGTATGAGAGATAAAAGATCCCAAAGAACCGAAGAACAAGTCCAGCAACAAAATGCTGATGCACGTGTGAGCATGCAGCAATTGCGTCAAGAACAATCAGAAGATACACGAGCTGAGCGCAATGAAGTTATACGTTTAGAACAACGACAATCACGCCGTTTTACGGTTAATAGACGCAGAACAAATGACCAACAACGCCAACAGGTACATCGTGCATTTACATCTGATTCATTTTTGTGTCTAGCATTCCAGTATGAGCCCGATATTGAATATTATGCTCATTCAAAAGTGATAATTCCCACAGAATTTTTGAACTCACTGGATTTGCCAGGCATGCCACCGCATAATTTACAATTGAAGGTTGGATCTCCAATTATCTTGCTTCGTAATTTAAACCCGCCACGGTTGTGCAACGGTACGCGATTAGTCATTCGAAAATTGATGAAAAACGTTATCGAAGCCAGCATTTTAAATGGCAAGTTCAAAGGTGAAAATATATTAATACCACGGATTCCTATCATACCTACAGATGTGCCAATTTAATTCAAATGAATTCAGTTTCCGATTAGATTGGCATTTGCAATGACAATCAACAAATCCCAAGGCCAAACGATGTCTGTTTGTGGCTTAGATTTGAGTACACCATGTTTTTCACACGGGCAATTGTACGTAGCATGCTCTCGAGTCGGTAAACCATCCAGTTTGTTTGTGCTCGCTAAAGATGGGCTAACAAAAAATATTGTCCACGCTATAGCATTAAAAGATTGATGTTGTTTGTTAGTGTTACTGTCGTAATTAATATGTGATATGTAATTTTAAGAAATAAACTATAATAACTTGAAAATAATATTGTTTGGCGTTTGTTATTTTTATATTCCCTTATCGTTCATAGCGCTCCATGCCCATTTCACGCATATACCACATACTTACACACTTATAATAAGTAAGTTACTTTTTGTCTACACTAGAATTTATCTAGAAACTAGAAATAATTTATAAGGCAAAACAACGTTTGCCGGGTCAGCTAGTTTTAGTATAAAATAGAATAGACTGTATTATGAACATTTGACAAGGAACTAAGCTTTTAACGGAATTTTTTATACACACACAAGTCTCACAACACAGCTTACCTTTGTTTTTCAGGGTGTTGCTTTCCTTCACTATTTGAGGTTTCATTCTTACTCTGATCATCTGACTTTTCATTAGATGTATCTTTACACTGCTCTGGTTTAGACTCGACTATGACACTTTTCAGCTCAGACATATTAATTTCTGTTTCTGGTTCAGAAGTTATAACTGTTTCTTCCATAGCATAATCTGAAATTGAAAATTTCTTGAAGAACAATAGTAGGGGTATCAAATAAAACTTCAAAATGTCTCATGTGAATAAAATATGTTATTTAATGTATTACATGCTTAACAGAATGATTAAATATCTAGTTCAGATTTGCAACTTACTTAATGATTTCATAAAATATACACCTTTTTACAGTAGATACTCAAATTTATAGAAATTAATTTTAACAATAACTATTGATTTGATTTGTCCATACAAAATTAATTTCAGACTATATATTACTAAGTTGCTAAAGATTAAAAATTGGTATAAAAAAGTCAAGCATCAAAACTCAATGTAAACTTTCATACTGAAAATGTTCAAAAAACATGTGTGTGACATCAAGTAATAAAATAGATAATACATAGCCGTATGAATCAATTATACAAATAGAACATGGTAAAACTATACTAACCAGGAGGAACAGGATCAATATCGGACTTTAAATTGAGATTTTGTTGGCAAATTTCCACATATTTTCTAAATACCTGAATATGAAAAGAAAAAAAAAAAGATTACTCTCTTCATTTCTTTAGAAGAAAATAAAATAAGAAATTCTCTTAATTGATTCCAGACAGAATGGTTTTAAAGATTTTTTTAATGGATATTCAAATGTAAAACTCTAGAAGCAAAAGAATAGCTTAAATACTTCTTTGAAACAATCACATAATCACTTTTAATCAATCACATACCTTAAAATTTAAAACAAAAGATTTCTTTATAAGGCTGTTATAAATTAACGTATATGGTCAGATGGGATAAAGTAGGTAGTCCAGGTAAAAGCTACTTAAAAATAAGAAATTTAGTAAAGATAGAAAGATCCATAATGTTGTATTTAAGGTCTTTAAAAGTTTTGCAATCAAAAAATTTCTTGTGGTAACATCTAATAGATGGCCCTCTTGTTTGCTTTGAGCCAGTCATATGGGTTGTTATCTCGGAATTTCCAATTTATATATGCATTTCTAAAGCTATTATATTTCATTGGTTCTCCTGAGCTAGATAAAGGACTTGTTAAGAGATTCCAAAAGGCAAGAAATAACAGAATTATTTTCTGATGCTAGATGTTTTTAAATAAAGTGGTTATAGCATCATACTTTGCAGCAACATTTAAGAAACTTCTTTTGGAATTCTTTTTTGAGGAAGACAATTTTAAATTAGCAAAAATGAATAGGAATAAGTATTTAATTAATACATCTTCATGGTTTTCTGTTGGTTTGGCAGGACAGAATAAAAACAATGTTATAAGGCTTTTCCTTGCCTTAATAGAAATTAGGCTATTTGACAGCATATCCATCATTACTTTTCTATATGAGGTCATTCATACCTCCAATGTAACTGGGACTTTACTGCCATCAAAAGAAAATTTTTTTACAATGATGCAGTATAGGTACAGAGCAGCCGACCAACCGGTATAGTGGTTAAGGTGTTAGCCTCTAGAGCGGAAGGTTCCTGGTGCGAATCCGGGCATGGATGTTTGTAAGCGTATGGTGTAGAGGCGGCTGGTGCACCTTAAATCTGTCGTGGCCGAAAGTCCTCACGTTGGGTTGGTGTGGAAGTTTGGAGAGTGGGGTGCCAGCTCAGGTGTTGCTTCGTCATCTGACCATGGTTCAAAATTACGAGGTGTTGTCCTCGGCTCTTTCCCTTAAGGGACTGATCCCGGACCGTCATCAATAGCCTGTTGTGTTGCTCTAGTACGACGTTAACTTTAAAAAAAAAATAGGTACAGAGCTAGTGTTACATTCCATGGTAGTTCACAACAAGTTCCAAGTAGAAGTTGTAGAAAGTGAAAAAGCAAAAGGATTTTAAATCATGGTGGCCCCAATTTTCTAAAAAGAATGTAGCATTAACTGAGAATCAAGCGAGGATCATTCCAAGAGCAAATTAAAGTTCAATATTTCAAGTTTAATGGAGTTAGCGTATTCTAACAACATGTGGGCGAAGTCAAAGCTAGAACCTTCATTAATGGACTTAATGAACACAGCTTTGACTTGAAAAACCACATGCTGGCTCTCCAGAACTTCCTATAACAGGGATGGGCAAACTTTTTCGGTCGCTGGCCAAAAATAAAAAGTTTGGTGGGCCAAGAAAATTTTTTTTTTAATTTTAAAAACAATATACAAGTATTACAATTTAAATATGTTAATGAGATGAATGAAATTGCGATTTCATTTTTTAAATTTCCTTATATTAAGGTTCGAAGTGAGATGTACTGATTCTAAGGAACGAGGCTAAATGCTCATCTGTCAGTCTACTTCTGAAATAATTCTTTCTAAGGTTCATAGTTGAAAACACTTGTTCACATATATAAGATGAAGCAAACATAGCACTGATTTTCTGGGAGTGAGATATTAAATTTGGGGAACTTACTTTCGATAATGATTTGTAAAACTCTAACTTTGGCATGCTTAGAAACAACTGCTTGAGATGATTGTTAGATTGCAATTCAATTAATTCAAGCTGCAAATATGACCTCACTGCTTCACAATTTACGTTGAAAGGCATAGTAAAAATATCCAATTCTGTTTGAATGGCACTGAAATCTTGAAATCTGCGTTCAAACTCAAATTGCAGGTTTTTTTAAAGCCATCTTCATAATTCTTAAGCTTTTCTTCATTTACTGAGGGTATTGAATTTAACCTCGAGAAATGAGACAAGTCGTTCTTAGCTAGCTGTCAAGCAAACAGATTAAGTTTTAGTTTAAAAGCTTTGAGATGGGCCCAGATATCGTCGATAAATTGATTTTTCCCTTGCGTCTTGACATTCTAGTTGCTCATATGACAAATAAGATCTGTGAAAAATGCTAAGTCCGAAAGCCATTCTGTATCTTCTAACATTTAGCACTCTGTAGAACACTGTTTCTCATGGAAGAACGACCCAATGTTGTCTTTCAGCTGCCAAACTCGCTCGAAAACACATTCTGCACTAAGCCACCTTACTTTCGTGTAATACAGTACATCAGAGTATTCAGATTGCACGGACTGAAGAAAATCTCGAAATTGCCTGTGAGTAAGCCCACGAGATCGAATAGTATTTACAAGCTTCACAACTGCATCAAGCACGGGTTTCATATTCAATTCAGATATTCACAGAGCATCTTGATGTATAACACAATGTAGAAAAACAACATTGTTCCCGGGATAGTTTTGATTAAAGAGTCCAAGAAATCCAGATTTTTTTCCTGTCCTATTTGCTCCATTGGTCGTAATATTACATATATTTGTTATAGGCACTTTCAAAGTTAAAAGCCCTTCCTGAAATTCACGAAAAATGTCACATCCCGTTGTAGTTCCCTTTAAAGAACGCATGCACGCCAGTTCCTCGGTAATTTTAAAGTTCTCATCAACACCTCTTATAAATAATACTAATTGAGCAGTATCATTTATATCAGTGCTTTCATCCATACCTATGGAGCAAAATTTAAACTGGCCAATCTTTGACTCTAATTGTGAGGTCAAATTTTTATCGATGGCTTCGATTCTAGAAGTCACTGTTTTTCGAGATAAGTTTACAGTCTCAAAATTAATTTTCTTGTCTGGACATAAAACATCACAAACTTGGAGCATGCATTGTTTAACGAACTCCCCATCACTGAGAGCTTTATTATTTTTAGCAATATTGTATGCTACAGTGTAACTTGCATGTGTAGCTGCTTCTTGGATAGATAGTGTTCACCTTCTTGAAAAAATTTTGTCGGCCTGATAATTTTTTACAAAGACTTTCTACATTTTGTTTTCTTTCATATTCGGATATTGCTTCGTAATTGGAATTCTTATGCTTAGATGTGAAATGAGAGAGAGAGAGAGAGACGGGAAATGTTCTATTCTTTGAAGACTGCTACAGCTTCATTGCAGATGAGACACACTGGTTTATCGTTAACAACTGTAAAAAAATATTTCCAGGTCCATTCATCATTAAAAGCACGGCACTCTGAATCAACTTTACGTTTTTTAGTAGCTGTTTTGGGGTTGAAATATTTTACGAATAACCCAAACAAGCACTAGCTACGCTATACTTTTAATACTTTCACCACTATTCACATTGATGCTATATGTCCACAATCTTTCCATACGCAATCAATAATATTAAAACTCGCGCCAAAAGAAAAAGCCGCTGGCTGGAGCTTAAATGCGCAGTCTGCCACATGTGAGGTCTAATTCACCTATATTGGATTCCCATATGTCTGCTCCCCGAGAAAGAGATAACGCTTGTTGGTGCCAGTCTACAGCTATAACTAACAAAGAACTTCCGCTTTTAACACTTTACCGATTGAAAGCTGTCTGTGCTTGCTATTTCCAACGATTTATGTTTAGTAGAAGAAATATAGAGGAAGTAAAAAGATCATCAGTGCTTTGAAAAAAAGGTAGAAGAAAAAATATTTAAACGAAGTATAAAAGGAGATGTATATATAATATATAAATCATATTTTCTTTTAATTTCCGTCGGACCGGCAAATTAAAATTCTATCCGCGGGCCGGATAAAACCTTCTGGCGGGCTGGTGTTGGCCCGCTGGCCGTAGTTTGCCCATCCCTGTCCTATAACCTGAACTCACCAACAAAATTGTAAACAAATATAAACATAAAAAAAACTAAGACTACATTCCTGCAGACATTATTGATAAGTTTTATACCAAAATTTAAGATTGGCCAACTATTGATAAGGATGAAAACGAAGACAGTGATGAAATAATGCACTATGTAGGTTGTCAGTACTATTGTAACGGTACAGCTACACTCTACATTTATGAGCAGTGGCAACGGCCTTGGTGAACTTCTAGTAGCGAGTTACAGTAGATAACAGTAGATACGAGAACGGTAAGGCAAACCATCTGTCTTTATGTTTATTGTGGTTTTCATAGCAACCTCGGCACACGGTAACTTTTAATTTTCATTTTGCATAATCCAGTAAGTTCTTCCAAAATCCGTTAAAGTCGTTTCATTTAAGTGGCTCGTTTGAAATTTTTTCTTTGATTCCATTGGTAATTTTGATTTTTAAATATCCTTTGATTGAACTGGACCTTTAAAATTTTTTCTCTGTGATACCATTGGTTCATTTATTTGTATTTCTACAGTTGTGGAATTTTTATTTTATTATAATATTTTTCACAAGACGTTTAATTTTTTATTTTTTGCCATTTGTGGAATTTTTTATTTTTTCTTAAACTATTATTTTATGCCCAATAACTGTACCTTATATCATCATTCATTTGAGAAACAACACATCTCCAATGACATTTCTTATTTTTTTACGCATATAACAGAGTAAAAAAAAGAAATTTCCCCATAAATAACTTCAAAACCCCTACATGTATACAGTAAAAATTTAAGTATGAATACAACTTGTAATAATGTAACGGCGAGGTTTTTTCAAGTTTACTTTTTTTTTAGAGATAAGGTGTTACTCAAATGATTGATTCATTTATAGATAATTCCAAAAAGATGGGTTGCACCTATTGAACAAAAATACATGATTAAAATCAAAGATATATACACTTCTGAGAATGTTTTCAGCTTCACCAGGATTTAGCCCCGGATCGTCCAGGCTAGATTCATCACATTTAGTCAAAAAATAGTCAGTCCTAAAAATAAAAAAAGACTTAAGTTGGGAACATGAAACCAAACAGTGTCATATAGACAACTTCGAACAAAATAAATAAACGGTCAATTGTCAAATTACCTCCTATGTAAGAAATCAAATATTTTATCGAAGAAACCCATTATATTTCCTTCGCTACAAAGAATCGAACAAAGCAATTCGTCGTAATTTTGTGCTGAGGACATTTCAGAAAACTGTACAAGGTTGCGGAAATTCTTATTTTCTGATAAGTCAAAATAATTTAAATTTTGATATTTAATAATACGAATATAAACAAGTATTACTTCATTGCGCGTGCGCTGAAACCAAGGCTACCGAAATTCGTATATGGTGGTTACAGCGATAATAATATCTTAGCAAACCTTTGCAACAATATGCGAAACAGTTAGAATTTTAATATTAGGAAAAGCAACGTTACTTTGTTCTTCTGAGACAAAAAACACACCTAAGCATTCTGTCACATAAATCATAACCTAATGTTATTTAAAAAACAAAAATAAAATATGTTTCAGTCATACAGGTAAAAAAGAAGTGCCATACAGCGCAATGAACCTCTGACAAAAGTGTTTGATTTGAACACAACAAGGACGCATGAGTTTTGTTGATTTTCTTTCGTGAGCGGGGTTAAATTTGCTGTCTTATGAGACAATGAGTTCACGTCGCTCAAATTACGATGAAAATTCTCCGAAAGATGAAAATTGCCGAGCTTGTTCAGATTTTAAAACATGGACGCACAGACAATCTTCTTCTAGAAAAAAGGCATTTACAATAACAGTAGATCGAAATGGAATTACCACGGTATGATGCAACAGTTTGCTTTCTTACTGGAATGAATTATTGTACCGCATTCAAAAAAATTGTTTGTATCTTTCATTCAAAAAAAGTCTTTTCGACACAACCATAAAAGCATGAATTGCTAAGATTGGTGTAAAATATCGCTATTGACAGGAATATAATACAGCTCATGGCATTTAATTTTGCAAGTTATTATGTCTTCAAAGTATTAAATTCACTGAAATGACATGCTTATACTTTTTTTTTATTATCAAAATACTTTTCATATTTATCTTGCACATTGATAATGTACTATAGTTTTATCTTTTAACTTGGGAAATCCTAAAATTAAACTTACAGTTTATATAATTTTAGGGACAAGAGTGACAATTGTTTTAAAAAGGCCATCTAAATGTCTCATTCAAAGCACTGATGAGATAATGTTAAGTTCTTACAATTATTTCTACTGGAAATATTGACATTTCCACACATGCATTTAGTATATTCCATATCAATTCAGGGGGGGGGGTATTTAACACATGTTACAATTCAGGAAAAAAAGTTAAAAATTGCGTTTTTATTTTTGTTCAAAAAAAAATTCCTAGTCCGAGATACAGGCCACCAAAGATGAGGCCTCAGGTGTCATTTCTCACTTGCAAGATTTTAAAACGCTCTATTTTTGAAACAGTTCAAAGATATTTTGTTGCAATTTTTTTATTTGAAAGATAGTATTTTTCTGATTAAAATTATGTCCTTCGTTTGGAAATATGTGTCCAAGTTCTCTTGCTGTAGCCTAAATTTTTTTTTTGAAAAATCAAAAATGTCAGTCTCAAAATTTTTATTTTGACTGTTGATTAATACCACAGAGTACTACATTCCTTAAAACAGAGAGCTTCCACTTTTAAGTTTAACAGGTTTTATAAACAATTGAAAATTTTATCTTATATTAGACCAGTTTCCGTTGCCACACAGTATAACGTAATTGCCTTTCACAAATTGGTCAGTGTCTCTTGATAACAGGCTGCGTTAATTGTGGCGCCTTTTGGCAGGAACTCAATGTGTAGCCATCCGTGTTGATCGAAAAAAAATGTTAACATGTCTTTGCCCCCACTGCTGCAAACGGCCTTGCTTTTTTTGGTGGTGATGAACCTGTGTGTTTCCATTGGAGACATTGGCGCTTTGATTGCATTTCATATTGATGGCACCAGATCTCGTCCCTCGTAACAATGTTGGACAAGAAATTCGCACCTTCGTCCATAAAACATTGCAGAAATTGCATTGACATGCCCATGCGAAAGGCTTCTTGTGCTGCTTCCAAATGATGAGGAACCCATTTCGCGCAGACTTTACGGTACTGTAGCTTGTTCTTCATAATGGCATGAACTGCACCGACACTCGTGTTAACATTTTCCGCTATGTTGGAAACACTTAGACTCCGGTCTTGACGAATTAACTCATCCATTTTAACGACAATGTCATCACTCATTCGCTTTGGAGCTCCAGGTCGTTTGTCATCTGCTAGCGATACTCAGCCTTTGCAAAAACGTATGCACCACAGCTTCATTCTAGAAAAGACATGCAATGTTCCCCGCAAACAATAGATATTTGCCTGTGAATTTCCGTTCATCTGCATCCTTCTGCTGTAATGAATCACACTACGCCTCGTCATTCCTCTTTTAATGCTTCCACTTCAAAGTGCGAACATGAAATGCGTTTTGGACGGTGCTGCATCTCATTTACCTCACCATAAGCGTCAATAAAACGTACGGAATGGTTTCTTCATTAGTTCATATTTCCCCCACAATACTGCTAAATTTTAAAAAGCCAATTTACTGTAATAGGCTCCGGCTCGTTATTTATTGAATGATCATGAAATCAAAATCTAGTCTTATTTCACCTGTCATTTTAATTCTTATGAAGATAAGTAACAGACACAGCTTTCAAAACATATTAAAGCTTCCAAAAATATGTGCATGTTCCAAAACATATTATAGGTTCCATAGCATACCACTTCTGTGCACTCTGCTTAGAACTGAAATCAGCAATTCAATGAACAAAATATTTGTTCATCTGCATCAGTATCTTCCTTTAATATCGAGCGATGCCTTCCTGTTGAACCAATAGGAGCTAGGGCACCCACAATCTTTAATACATCACGAATTGGAAGTGAGCACTGGTGTTGCTGTCTTCCAGCTGGAAATCTATATCCAGCAGCTGGTCCATGTGGTAACATAAAGTTCACAACAATTTCATTTAACTCACAACTAATATCTATTACCTCTGCAATCGACCAGTCACAATCATACAAACATCCCTCTTTGTAGATTGTATCTAAATATTCTGTTGTTTTTGAGATCTTGGTTGGACAAATAAAATTTCTTCTTTCTTATTCTTTAAAGTTTGTGCAATATTTGTTGCCGATCACTGAGCCCATACATGTGACTTCTGAATTCCTTTCACAGGGGCAGTTTGCTTTGACCATTCTTTTTTCTGCTGGCGGAATTCTTCAACTTCCTCTTTGGGCAACAGGATGAGGGCTGATGATGTATATGACTTTATCACACTTGTATATGACTTCACCTTCTCTTTCTAAGCACTTTTTGCAGACCTTGCATTTCTTGTTTTGTCCACCATGTATTTTGTTACAGATGGAATGTAGTGCAAAATTTGTACCTTTGAAAAGGACACTGGGATAATTGTTAGATCTTGCACCTTTTCATTGTAGGATTCACACGATTCAACAGCTGAATTGATGTTTGTCATAAATTCCAGGCAAGTTTCAGAAGACTCTTCTTTCGGTTCATTTTCTTCTGAAGATAAAATTTCTATGTCAAAGAATTCAGTCAGTTTTCTTTTGGTGGACTCGCCCACAGCTTCACATCTCTGCACTGTCTTGATGCATACAGCGTATGACTTCACTGACCATGGTTTCTTAATAGGACTAACACCAACCTCTACAGCTGACTGATTCAGGGAATCTAATTATCCTGCAGATACAAAATCTGCATCATCCACCTTATGGGAGACTTCTTGTTCAGTTAGTGTCATTTTTGATATTCTGTCAAAGCAATTGGAACACAGAAAGTCATCACTTGAAACATCTTCACTTTGAAACAGTCCTGAAATGAGCACTCATATTCCCAACCTGTAGGAAGTCATTTTTTTTGTTAGTCTTATATATATCACTCTTTTATGGGTATGCAAATAGTCAGCACACACTTCATTCACCTGTGACCCCCAGTCCAAAGACATTTCCACAAAACACCATACAGCTCAATCAGCAGAATTCTCATAGAAGCTTATGAACATGCTGTTGGACCACAAATTTGGTGAACCACTCTCTTTGTTTGCCTGTTGACAACTAAGTTGAATTCATATGCTAGGCCAAACACACAGAATTATCTGGATGGTTCAGATTGTTCTAGAAGGTTCTGTTATATTCTGGAAGCTTCCATATTGTTCCAGAAGACCTTTAATGATTTGGAAGGTTCTATGTAGAAATCCTATATAATAAAAACATTTCACCACTTACAACTTTAATTTATCATTTTGATTCCATCACATTGGTCCAAAAATTGATTTCTTAAAAATAAAAACACGAAAAATTCCAGAACCTAAGTGGCATGTTCTCCTTTTCAGGATATGCAGTAAACCTTAGAACAGAATTTTTAAATAATTATTTTTTTAATCCATAAAAAAAAATATTAGCCTTGGAAGCTGAAACATGGACATTGTTTATAAGACCTATAAACTCAAAAAAGTGGAAAATCTTCTTTTCAGGGAATGTAGTACTCTATAGTACTGTTCAACAGTCAAAAAATAAAAAATTTCGGATTGGCGTTTTTGAAAAAAAAATTCAGAAAGCTTCAGCAAGAGAACTTGGACACATATTTCCAAACAGAGGATATCATTTTAATCAGAAAAATATTATCTTTCAAATTAAAAAACAACAACAAATATCTTGCATAGCTTCTCACTTCAACAAATATCAGAGCATTTTAAAATTTTGCCGAAAATTGCAAGACAGAAATAACCCCCGAGGTCCCATCTTTGACAACCTATGTTTTGGGCCAGGAATTTTTTGAACACAACAAAAAAAATACAGGTTTCTTACTTTTTCCTTAATTTTAACATACGTTAAATTCAAAAACATCTGAGATTATGAAGGTAAGCCTCAACCCCACCTCCTGCCTGAATTGAGATGAAATGTACCATTTAGAGTCAATTACAAATGAATTGTTTGATGCTGTATACTAAACATCGTACTTGAAATGCATATACATGTAAACCTTTGAATACTATTTGTCGAATTTCATGTGTGTACACTAGTGGGAGGGCAGCTTATTCATTGCATAACACAGGGTGTAAATGTTAGAATGAATGTTAAAAATTTAATTTTGATAAACAAAAGGTACTAAATTACATAAACACCAACTCAAATAGGGTAAACAAGTATGCCTTAGATAAATGATTCTGGCCTATAAACTACAAAATTTTTAAACATAATTAAGATTTTTGTAACAAATGGTGTTTATCAATTGTTTTCCAAACTAATTTTTAGTTGTGAAAAGTAAAAGTCTGCAGAGCAGTAGCATTAATGATGAATCCTCTTAAATTTGATTTTTACTTTAATATTTTGAATTAAATGTTAGTCTTGTCCCTTAAAAATGTGTACTTTTAAATCATTTGATAATTGCTGTATTCCAATATTTGAAAGAAGTTTAATTACTCCTATAAACATTGCCATTTAAAATATCAAAATTGTGATATGTTTAGATACTAATAGAAACCCCAAATAAAATTTATTTTAAGACAAAAAGTTACTATCCCTAAAATTCAATTACATGCCAATATGAACTTTTACCAATATATATTAGGCCTTTGCCTCACTAGAAATCTAGAAGAGTTCTTAAATTGCAAGAATTATACTGAAATAGATTGTGTGATTTAACCTCTTATCTAATGAGTTGATGAAATATTATCTCAGAAAAAAACAAATACATTCATTGGATTAGTTCAAAATTGAACCTGTTCTATAATATGTTTTTTAATAAATATAAATATTTTATTTGGGTTTTATAAGGTCAGCAAAATGTGTATAATTATTATGTAAAAATATTACTTCCTGATAACAAAAATGTGAACCTGTTTTTTTTTTTTTTTTTTTTTTTGTCTCTATGAGTAGAATTATTCATGCAGATATCTTCAAGTTTTCTACCTTGCCAGGCAAGCCTAAAATTTTTATGATGTGGACCTTTCCAAAAAATTTTTGCAAAACCCTGCATTAGAGTACATGGAGAGTGTTTGGAACAGCTCTGAGCTGCTTAATCTAAGGGGCTGTAACGTCCTAGTAACAGCTTGGAATTTGGTCAACACCACTGACGTCTAGACGAAAACCCCCGAAACATCTATTGAGGTGGTCCAATTGCTGTCCAGATTGTTTTTAGGTGTGCACGACGCCACCTGTGTTTGAACTGTCTAGCTGGGAAACTGGCGACACGAGGAGAGCTCGAGCTGAGCAGATGTCTTTTTGTGGTGCTCGTTTGATCCATCCATTGGAGTAGATCCCATTTTCCCCTGTTTGCAATATCCATAAGCAAGGGATACAAATCCTTGATTGTATATAGCGTAGATACATGTGTACATTTAAAAAAATGATGGTTTGTAATTTTGGCTGTGCGTTGTTTGTTGTAGGGCTCAATATAAGAATGTAGTGATAAAAATTAGTCTGCTAGGGGGTTAAAGATTTTGAAAAAGATTATGGGACTTGATAACCTTTTCTTGAAAGTTTATTAACAGAAAAGGCAAGGTTTCTCTAAAAGTCATGCATGAATTTTAACCGTTGTGGTAGAATGATGCATTGGCAAAACAAAAAATTCATGTAGAATAAGAAATTACTACCACAAAACTTTATATATATATTTACAACCCCAAGTTTGGTTTATAGAATCAACTATATTTCCAAAATATTTATAAACACTATCTGCTTTTGTTAGCATAAATATTTTATTTTATAGGAATCAACAGAGTGCCCTCTTGACATTAACGAGCTTGGTCGCTCAACGTGGTCATTTTTACATACAATGGCAGCTTATTATCCTGACAAGCCAACAACTCACCAAATGAGTGACATGGAACAGTTCCTTTCTTCTTTTTCGAATTTTTATCCTTGCAACCATTGTAGAAATGACTTTAAAAAAGAGTATGTATGTTTTACTTGCAATCATTAAAGCATGTTCATAAAATGTTTCAATTGTATTTTTAAGTTCCAGTTTATGGTTATACATATATGGTTATACCAATAGGTACTTCATTTCTGATCAAATAATATATACAGTTGAACCTTGCTATAGTGAACCTGGGAACTGGGATATAGTGAACTCTTTCACTGGTCCCTACTATAAACTCCTTTTTACTAATATTATTTTAAATACTTATAGTGAACTCCTGAGAAAATGAAAGTTTGCTTATAGTGAACTGAATTTTTTCGCTTCCATAGATATATTTCCAGATTTTCAAAGTTCATTCAACACAGTAGGATACCGAAAGACAGCATTCCTTAACTTCTGTCTCAAAACGCTCTCTTTCACCCTGCCCGCTGTTTCTAGGAGTGGTCCATTACCTGATAAACTGTGATAAACAGCATTCCTCACCCTTCCTGCCGTTTCTAGGAATCCACGGACCCCACTCTTCAAAACATCCCTTGAACAATAGTGTGACAGACCATAGAGGTGTCATCTGATGTCCCCTCCTTTCTATCTACAATCAGTGTCCATGTGAGTGCTTTAAACTGAATGGACATTTTGCCATCTCCACAGTATCCTGCAAAAAATCACAAAATGATGGATTCTGTTAAGAGGAAAGCATTTCTATTGAGGATAAAGTAAAAATAATCTAACGTACAGAAAATGAAGCCAATCAATCGTCAATATGCAAGGAATTTTCCTTATCAAAATCTACTGTTTCCTACATTTGGAAAAATCTCATCGTGATCATTGCTGCTTACAAAAATAAATCTTGATGGAGCTAAGAAGCTATGTAAGGCTGAAAAGGAGAATGTGGTGGAAGAAACTCTTATAAAAAATGGTTCACCATTCAGCGGAATCTTCCTGTTACAGGAGTCATGCTGCAAAACAAAGCAAATGAATTTACTGAATGTTTTGAAGAAATGGATTTCAAATGCTCGAACGGCAGACTGGACAGATTTGAAAATTGAAACAGTAACAGGATGTTATTTGTAGCCTCAAATCTCACTACAGAAAACATTTAGTTCTGCGTATTTTGAAAAGGTATGAAAAGAACAACAATTATAACATATCTCTTTTGGAAACAATTGTTTTACTGGAGAAGTCTTGGCGACAAGTCAACAACAACTGCAACTATTTGCAACTGCTTTCAACATGCAGGTCTTATAAGGTCAAGGAAAATATTGGAGCAGGGAAGAGGCAGCATTGCAGATGACAAAGATGAAAATCTACCGATCGTTATGTGGCTGTAAAAGCATCAAATAATTTTTTCCTAAAGATGAAATTGAAAACTTTGAATTGTGTGGTGATGAGGTGTGTGCTTCGGATATACCTAGCAACTATGACATCGTCTTTAAAATAAAATAAAATTATGTGGTTACAGATGAAGGTGATTCTTCAGAAGAAAGTGAAATATCAGCACCTTTAATTTCTGAAGTGAAAGCAGCTGCAAACATTCTAAATACTTTTCTACGGAAAATGTGGACAAAAGAACAATGGAATCTTTCGTAATTGTCGATAAAAAAAATTATGAACTGTAATTAAAATCGAAATGTACCCAATCCAAAGTAACAAATATTTTCCATAAAGAGTAAAAATAAAAGTAAGTAAAACTACTGAATTCTTTATTTCTAATATCCATGATAAATTGTTTATTATTTAAGTATTTATAATTTATTTTAGTAAATTATATTATCACAATGATTGTTTTCAACTAAACCACCATCAAATGCTAAGAAATTTGTATGTGTCAACAAAATTTGATATAGTGAACCACCAGTTGTAGTGAATTTTTTATTGTGTCCAGTGATGGTTCACTATAACAGGATTCGGCTGTATTACTTCCTTTTCATAATATTTATGTATTACTAATCAGGGTGTCAAGATTTAAATCACTTGATTTAAATCAACAATTAAAATCATGATTTTAATCAAATGATTTTTTTTAAATCATTGATTTAAATCACAACCAATCTTACATTTTTATAACTAAGTAAATACACCCTAGAAAAATCACAGAATTTGTCAAATGCTTTGAACTTTCTGCACTCATGATGATTTCAGCACTAATGGCTACACCTCGTACTGATGAGCTTTTAAAAAAATGTTTGGCACCAGACACTTGCAAATAATCTGAGGTGTCCATGGACTAAGTTATCTGTTGAGTAAGGGATTCTGTCAAACAGTAAAGTAAAAAATAAGTTGACATCTATTTGAAAGTTTTGACAATGTTCATGCATAATTTTATGTTACAAACTATAAAGCAGTAGGCCTACATCTATGTAAATGTCAGGACAGCCAAAGAAAATCCCCACAAAGTAGGCCTATACTACTTGTTACCCCATTAATTGATTGACCAATGGCTTAGCTAAAGTGATTTTTCAACTACTTTTTTTTTAATTGAGACATAAATACAAAATAACACAATTCATGTGATTAATAATTTATTAAATAAAAAATTCAACTGAGCTTTCTATTTGAAAGGATAAAAGTTTAAACACTATGAACATCTTTTATTTTGCAAAATGCACCCTGAAACAGTCACCTTTCACTTAAAGGGTAGTGACCCATAACAAATATTTATTTAATCAGACTAATTTAGGTCTCACACTTACTGATACATTTGTTAACATGATGATGTTAATTTACTCAAGAAAAACTATGCTAGATGTCAATTTGTGTTTTAAAAGTTAAACAAATGTTTTATCTTTTGCTCTTGTTTTGAAAATTCATTTTTTAAATGTATTACCATGTAAAACATTATGATTTTTAGTAAAATAAGTATAATTTACCATATCACAAATTCCGATTGTTCACTTAAATAAATATTGGTTTACATGTCATGTCAGAAACTCAATTTTGTATTTAACAAATTTATATGCCCTACAGAAATTTAAATTAAAAAATCTGATTTAAATCAAATAAATCCAATTTAAATCAAATAAATCCGATTAATTGATTTTTTTTTTTTTTAATCATGATTTTTTTTACACCCTGCTACTAATTGTTGACTGATATCCAAGATTCAAAATTTGGCATAGTTTCATTTTTAAGATTGTATTTAAGACCTGGTTCATGCATTGGGGCATTGTGGCTCAGTGAATATGCCCACTGCGCTCGCAACCTTAGAGACTTAGACAGCGCAAGTTCAATTCCAGTCAGGTGCATTCCTCCATGGGTGTATTTCTCTCTTTCGTATCAGTAAAACTTTTCACTGTATGTATATTGCTTGATATTTTGTATGTCCTGTGTCTGGTGCAGCATGGTGTATGGCCCTTGTGCCATAAGTAACCAAAGCTAACTAACCTGGTTCATGTACAAAAGTTGGTACCGTCCATCATGATTGAAAAAAATTATTAAATGGGAAAGTCTTAACAAATTGTGCATACATATTGATGTGACAAAAGGTGTCATCTTCTAAGTGATTCAGTGGTTAAAAATATACTCTTGTGGATAATTAAGTTAAAGGCCGTAATTTATTCTGAATAATCAATATAAATTCTAATTTACAGGGAGTAATTCAATTAAAGATGTGTCATTAAAAATGCTGTAGCTCAAAATTGGCGTTAAGCCCAATCGAAAACCAGCCTTGTTAAGTCAATGCGAGGGATGAGCATGGGAGTTGTATTAAAAATATTCTACATGACACTATTGCATTTCATAATGGATAAGTGTTGTAAAGAATCCATATTTCATTACAGGTGACAACTTGACAAGATAAGTCCTTTTCATGTCATTATAGCATTAAAGAAGAGATCGTCGAGTGTGTTGGCTTCAAATAAATTGTATAGGGTCTTTTCAAATATTAGGGGGCTCCGCCCCCTGCTCACCAAACCCCAGTGATTGCTACGCAATCTCATTAGGCTTGCTTCTCAAGCGTGTCTTTATAAGCCATGAAGTCACAGCGAGTTTCACCCCTAGGCCAGCTAGAAGGATGTAACGTTTCATCTCCAATATGAGTCATTTGCACACTATCGCGAAATTATACTTTCATCGCATCAAATTTATTTATGAACCAATTTTTTAAATAATTATACCAAAAAAAGAGTATTCTAAGCTTTTACGTGGTATTTTAAAACTAATAGTGTTAAGCTTTAGATATGACAGTTTTAGTTTTAAATTGGAAATTACGATCTAAAAGTTCCAAAATTTGTATGACCAACTTTTAATTGTATCAAATTTATTTATTAACCAATTTCAAAAATAATTGTACCGTAAGAAAGAATATTCTGAGGTTTTCAGTGATGTTTTCAAATTTGAACTAATAGTAATAAGCTATAAATATGACAATTTTAACAAAAAAATAACAAAAATTTCCCAATTTTTCTCTAATTTCAAAAAAATACTTCCAGGAACCAAATTGAAATTTCTAAAAGAAACTTGCTGAGGTGCAAAAATGTACGATTAGAGGTAATCTAAAAAATAAATCATGGCCGACGACTGAAAATGTGTACGTGTTTTGCTCACTCGGCTTAAAAATTTCGCTTTTTTGACTTTGACACTTGATGCAATCTAAAATATTAGTTGCATCAGAAAAAATCTTCTCCATCTTGTTCCCTGTACAATTTTGATGAAAACATGTTAATTTCGTAATTTTCTATTCCGAACTTTCTCGGGAAACCGTCTAAGAATCGAGCGAAAAAAGTAAGTTTTCAATCTTGTGGCGGTGGCAGTAACTTTTTTGTGATTTTACCTGATGCATTACAAGGAAATGGTAACAGTTCCCTCTTTCTTTAGTTTGAAGATTTAATTGACTATTTCTGTACATGTTAAATGGGAGTTGTTCTCAATTGGCTATCGAAAAGCCAATTGATCATCCAGGTACTGGTTCACATTTTTCATCTCCACAAAACTTGAAAACTGAAATTATGCTTTTGTCACTACCACTACAATTGGCCACATGTGTGACTTGCTGTCCTTGCATATTGACCCAGTTTGAATTTTAAAAGCAATCCAGTTGATTATCATCTTATCATAAATGTGAAATGGGCTGTCATCTCAAACTGGCATGTTGTCAAAAACTATTGTCTTGACTGATGTAAACTGCATTTACAACTTAAGAAATGAAATTATTATAAATGGGGTGGATTGAGACAGGACAGGATTTCACTTGCAGAGTTCATGCCGTTTTTATTTCTTCACACTGCCCTTTGTTTATAGCTTTTCATGAAGTATTGTTTGCTTGTTTCATTTGTTTTCTTACTAAATATAAATTGATGTTTTACTTTTAGGATCAAAAATAATCCACCTACAACTGCTAATCGTCATGATCTCTCTCAGTGGATGTGCGATGTTCATAATAATGTCAATAAAAAACTTGGTAAACGTATATTTGACTGTTCAAAAGTTGATGAAAGATGGCGATATGGATGGAAAGATGGATCGTGTAACTGAAATAATTTAAAACTTTTTGTACAATGTTTAAGTTACTTAGGATTTCACCCTTTGTATATATTAGGATCAAAATAAAAATTTTCATAAGCTTGTTTTCTAGTTACTTTTAAAAATGTTTGAAAAATAAAAATCTAAGAACTGATATTTACTTGGAAACTTCAGCAGTCAGGGAATCATGTTATTGCTGTCAGTGATGCCTATCAGACATTCAAACTTAAGCACTTTCTCTTGCTGAGACAGAGAATGATGAAGGAAATTGCAGGACATGTCGCATTTCTTTCATCATGTGAATGATTATCTTGTGTCAAATTTTTTTCTTATTGGGTTCCAATGACACCATGTGTACTTCAGGATGTGGCATGCAGTTACAGTTTGTTGTTATTAAAAAACAATGTTTAATGTGCATTGTACTAACATAATTGTTAAAGCTAAACAATTATGCGAGGCACAATTATAACATCTATTAGAAAATTCAGTAAATCATTCTAGATTAATAAAACTAGTCTTACCTTTTTTTAGGTTTTATATTTTTTTATGAAGGTAGACCTTAGTATAAGTAACTCAAATGTGATATTGCAATTTATAGGTCAAAAGGGTGCTTGTCTATTTCCTTTCTGAGAATTGCTTTATCAAAACCAGACAATTTGAGTGGGGAAGCATTTTTGGGATGAGAAAGTTCAAGTTCGACACATACTAAACGAAATGGCAGTACAATAACATCAGTGGATAAGTGAGATGGGACATTCTACACTACTGGAACTATGTGGTGATAGTCATCTAACATGAAGCAGGCACATTGAACAACAACAACATGTTAGGCTTTGTTCCTTTGTACAATTCAATGTTGTCTACTTAACAGAAGACTGGTATATGACACCCAGATCCACTAACGCTTTCCATTTTCAAAAAATTTCCTTATGGTGTTATTTTTGTGTTTTTGAAATTATATATATATATGTGTGTGTGGAAAAAATTACACATTACACACTTTTGAAAATATAGAAAATTTTATTTGAATTTAATTACAGGAAGTATCTTTCATCACAAGTCAAATTAACCAATACTTTTTATTTTAAAAATAGTTGAGTTTTATAAATTCAAAGAGGAAAAGAATAAAATGGTTGGATTTAAATTTAAATGCCATCATATACAAATCAAAATTGTTGTGATCTGAAGTCCAGAATTAAAGTGAATTGTTAAAATGTCTTAAGTGAACTCGCATTTCAAGATAATTTCCTACAGCAGTATTTATACAAAATCCATGAATATGAAAAGTATTTATTGATTCTGATACAATATATGCCTTATTTAAACTGCAAATGCTCAATATCCACTGTTATTCATAATAAAAATTACACTCTCGCTCAGTAACAATTTTCTACACACAAACTGCTTCTGTCGAAATTAATACTGTATAATATACATGATAGATCATCTGCATTTTTTTGTTTATTCAAATAATTGGTTCTTGTCTTTTGAAAAAATTTCTTTGGAGGTTTTGCCTTTTGAAGATTTATAATTTCTAAACAATACATAGAAAATAACCTATTTTACAAGTAATCAGAAAATCGGAAGTCTTTCTCAAGTTACATGACATTAACAAACTTAAACAAAACCATTGTGTAGTAAAAAACATTCAGTAATTGTTGTATAATATAAATTACACAATACTTCATCCAATTAAAAGTGAACAAAAAGAAAGAACAAAATGTTTTGCATAAAAAATTTTGTTCATTTTAAATTGATCATTTTTTGGCATTTTTAATTGAAAGAACGTTTTTATGTGAACTAATAAAATTTGTAATAAGTACAATTTTAAAAAGAAAGTAACTCAAATGTGAAAAAGAATTAACAAGAATATAAATTGTAAAGCAAGAGAAACAGTTGTTTAAACAAATTATCAGTTTAAACAATAAAATTGCACATTAAGTATCAATTATTTATATTAACTCTGCAACAGAAACATTTATTAAATTAATTCAAAGACAAGCTTTCAAAACACATATATACAAACATATCCAACATTCAAGATTTACATGTTGCTAACTTTAGAACATGTTTTAGAAAAATTGTTTTTGTTTTTTCAATACAAAAAATCAGTCAGAACGAAATACTAAATTTGCATTCAAAATTCCTTCTCATATTCATAAATATTTTAGGTTTGCAATGAGCAATTACTCTTTCAAGTCTAAAAATTGATAAAACATTTTGATTTAAATATGAAATAGTTAAAGAGATTCTAAAAATTGTGACTCTTAGTCCAAAGATTAAATCACAAATAATTTTAGCGTAATTCAATTTTCTTCCTAGGTATGCTAAATTGCTAATTTTTAGAATTCTCTTTTCTTGCTGAACTTAAATTTTTATTAATATTTTATGATCACTATCTACACACACACTCATTAATATTACATTTCAATAAAAATAGTTCGAAATCCAGTAATACATAAGGAGTTTGAGATATGCAAGAAGCATACTCATTTACAAAATACATCACAGATTGTTATTCCTTAACTTGAGGTACATACATAAACACAATGTATATTAGCTCAACCCCAAAATATAATAAAACCAATCACATTCAAAACTGTTAACAGCAACCCAAATTTTTCAATCACACAAATGCACCATTTAATGAAGATAAATTTACTGTTTAGGAAAGTTATTCCTACCCCTATTAGGTAAATGATTGTCCAGTTTTAACAAGCAATTTCCTAAAGAGCAAAACCTAAATAACTGAAACAGCAATGAAATAAATTAATTTTCATAGCGTGCTTAAATCATTTCACAGAAATGCAGTCTTTGTAATGAGTGAACTATAATATGCATAGCTTTATAATTGATAATAGTCAATGTATTACTGTTCGAATTGAATTACTTAGAATGAGAAACAAAATCCTTCCTTTAACCTGCTACAGGATATATTCATCATGAAATAATTACTGACTAGAAAAGAGACACACAACTAAAACGTCTAAAAACTATAGGTTCACTAGAAAAGCAGTAAATAGATATACAGTAAAGAACTCTTTTGATGCAATAAGGCTAAGAAATACGTAAAATTCAAAACTTCACCCACTGAAAAGGTTGACAAAGATCACACTTCAAGGTGCAACCCCCAATTATTGTGCTGTTATACTACACCAAATATCACCATGAAACAATTATTTTGTTGCATATTAAAAGTTCAAATAATCTTTTGTTTATAAATATTTCATTTTATCTGTCATGGGTTCGAAGGAGTAGGACTCGCTTTTTGTTCGGTGGTCGACGTCTGACTAGAACTACGTGAAAGAACCTTTGTTGCAGTTGGCGGCGATTTTGATCCTTCTTTGATTTGCATGTGATACTTGTAAATGTTTTCTGTGCTTTCAATTGTGCCTGCAAGCGATACAAAAGCATTAATTCAAATACTAATTTTGTTTACCGCTTTAATTGTTCTAATGTGCAGCTTAATGCAAAGTATGAAATACTACCTGATGACAGGTGAAAACTTCTTCCTTTGATACCAGTTTCCTTAGGTGCTGGGTACCACCATGACACAAACGAACCTATAACAGGCACTTGCCGTAAAACGCCCTGAAATTAAAATAGAAAATGCTAAGTATAACTATCTTCTAAAATGGGACTCTGGAATGAGTATTTCTAAACTGGGAGAATATAACATCAAAAGCAAGCAATCATTGCAAATCTAAATGCACACCCCAAAAATCTAAAGAACTTAATAAATAACAGTAGAACGATAGTTTAAAAACATACAGAAATAAATTGTAGGATGCAAATAGTATATTAATAAAGCAAAGTTGTGTGTCAGTCAGTTATAATATTGGGTCAACAGGAAAATTCTGCGGTTTTTCAAATTGAAGAGCGTTTTGTTATTATTATTTTGCTTCTGCAGACAAAGAGAGAAACAGATGTGTAAGTTCGGTCTTTTATGCTTTCACTGTATAGTTCTAGCTTGTGTTGTGTCATAATATTTGTTTCACTGCAGTGCTAAGAATGGAGAACAAAAAAGTTCAATTTCTGTCATATTATGCTCTTTTATTTAAGAAAGAAAAAAATGCTAGTCAGACTGTTCGTAAAATTTGTGCTGTATACAAGTGCTGTTTCTAATGACACAGTTCGTAGGTGGTTTGATAAATTTGGGCGTGGAAATTTCAGCCTCGAAGATGATGCCTGCTCTGGACGACCATCCTCTGTAAACGAGGAACTATTAAAAGATGCTATTGCTGAAAATCCAAGTTACACAGATCAGGAACTATCACACAGACTAAATATTCCAAAAAATACAGTTCATGATCATCTGAAAAAGATTGGGTATGTAAGCCGCTACAATGTATGGGTACCCTATACTTTGACACAGAATATGCTTGCTCGAATTTCACATTGTAATTCTTTGCTGAAACGAAATGAAGAAGCTCCTTTTTTGAAACGGCTCATTACTGGAGATGAGAAGTGGATAGTATACAATAATGTTACAAGAAAAACATAATGGGGTAAGCCAAATGAACCTCCCAAGTAACATCGAGATGGGGCTGCATCCCCAAAAAATAATGATTTTTGTATGGTGGGACTGCAAAGGAATAGTTCATTATGAATTGTTATCATAAAATCGGAAGAAAAAAAAGTTCTCAAATGGCAGTATTAAAAGCAGAAATCGAAGCAAAGCGGCAAGAACTGACCAATCTTTGAGGTGTTGTCTTCCAGCATGACAATGCGCTGCCCCACATTTCACTGAATGTCAGACAGACTTATTGAGTACAGCTGAGATGTTTTATGTCACACACACACACCATATTCACCAGATCTTGCCCCTCATATTTTCATCTCATCAGGTCACTTCAAAATTCTCTGAATGGCCTGGAGTTCAATTATTTGGAGACTGTCAAGCAGCACCTTGATAACTTTAAAAATAAGCCTAATGATTTTTTTTAATTCCAGCTGCCGGAAAGATGGCAAAAAGTCATAGCTTCGTTGGTATTTGTGCTAAAAAAATGCAGAACTTTTGGGATGACCCAATACAAAAAACAACTGAAAGTAAAAACTTTAAACTTTACAAAGGTAGCTTACATACTGAGGAAATAATTTTTTTCCAAAACATAGTTTTACAGAATTTAAATTATAATTCTTCATGATTGAAGTTATTTTTTATTTAATTCCAAAATCGAACAATTCTTAAATATTTGAATGATATAAAAAATATTCAATATTTTGAAATTTTCATCAGTGCAAATGAATTTTAAAGATAAAGGTTTACCAGAATTATAGTTTTAATTTTCATATTTTGTAGGAAACAATCTTTGCTTAAGAGAAGTAGAGAGAAAACGCACTAATAATAAAAATTTAATTTTGCTACAATATCGGGCACATGCAATGCCAAAATCGATATTTTATTTTTAATTCCATTTAGAATTCGAAGTAAAAACAACAAAATGCATTGATATTTGAGAATTGCTACATATCATGAGTATGTGTTCTGTTTGTAAGTAAACCATTATTATTATTTTTTTTTGTCTATTTTTAATTCAGGGTACTTTTGGAATTATTCTACTTCAAATCTACTCTATTCTAATTTGAATCTACTCCCAACTGGATTCAAGATCTGTAAGTTTTTTTCTTATCATGAGATATATCATCCATCAAGATCTGGACGGTTTTGCTAAGATGTGAAATACAATCACCAGCTGGGTTCAGTAAAATTCAATTCTACTGATATATGTATTCTAATCTAAGAAGCTATTGAAACAGATTTACCTTAAAACCATTAAAACAAGTTGAGCCTATTTCACTCAATTTCCTAGAGAAATAATTGTATTTATCTTACTTTGAAAGAGCAGGGATAAAAATAAGTTCTATTAATTACTTCTTGCATAATCTTTTCCTGGTTTTCCTGTACTAATTCTTTGTTGGCTTCTTGAATGCCTTGTTTTATCATCTCGGACATAGTCTCAAGAAACTGAAACATAAAATGAAATTAAAATAGTATTTACATCTATTGAGAACTTCAGATCTTGTTATTTATTCAATTGGTTATGCTAGAATTGACTGTTGCTTATTGCATCTAATTGGTTGCCATTTTATGGATTCGTTCTGTTATTGCACTCTATTTTCTGTTGAAAAAGTACGAAATAGCCAAAGTATTTTAAATAACCATTCCAAACTTTCATAGTTTTAATATGAAAATCACTACATGTTGTAGTTTTATTACATTTAATTCTATAAATTCTATTCAAAAACGTGTTTGCAGTCTAGATTAGAATTAATTGGACACATTTTCCCGCTGAACTAGTAATTTATAATACAAACACAGAATAATTTAAATATTTAATTTTATAATAGAATTGGGTAGCGTGTTAGTTTTTTTTTTTTCTTTTTTTCATTCTATACTGTTTTCTAAAGAAATTATTTTTTAAATATACACAGCATCTGAGGAAACAGACTAGACTTAAAAAGCAGTGAAAACTCGAATGCTGAGCTCTAGGCATCATCAAACTTGTATAGCATATTCCTTCTTTAATTTCTATTTCAGTGCAAATATTTTCAGTTCTCTATGTCCCTTAGAATTACTCTCCCTTAGAACCATAGAAGTACAATCTAATGCATTCCATGAGAGCCCTGTTTTTAATCAACATAAAATGTAAAAAGCTGTCACAAGCCAAATAATCAGAAGACGAAAGAACACATGGAAACTGAAAAAGCACAAAAAGCTATACAGTGACACAAAGAAACTACTGAGGAAATAGATGCAACTTGGTGTTTTCATGAAACAAATTCACAGGTAGTAAAGTTAGATAAAATGTTCTATATTGAAGTTCATATTTGTTTTTAAATGAGTATGAGTTTCTAGATATGCAAGAAAAATAATTTTAATTTGATTATTTCACTCAAAATTTTGACATTAGCTCTTTTTTTGCTCATATCAATTTATCCCACTTGGTCTGCAAAGCAAACCAAATGGGAATTTGTAGCCTATAGGATAACAGCAATCACAGTGTTGCCCTTGGTCAAATGCGCCAAATTCGAATTACGAAGACATCCGAAAATATAAATATTTAATTGAAAAATTATTTATTAAAATAAATCAAATGTATAAGGTATCTATCTGATGTAAAACTTTCTGCAGATTTGAAATCCGTTGAAGTTTTTAATCTATCTTTTATCCATCCAGATTTTACAAAAAAAAGAACCAAACAATACCAGTGAAATTTTTTTTTCAATTTGCTGAAATTGTATGAGCACAGGAAATGGAATCTGCTGATTTCTCGAACGTGAAGGTTTGCGTGACAACACAATCTCTTGCGAAAATATAAAAGATATTCAATTTAAAAATTATTTATTTAAATAAAATTATATTTTTAGGTAGCGATCTAATGGGAAATTTTTTTGAATCCGTTGAAATTTTAACTTTATCTTTAACGGTCCAGGAGATAGAAAAAAGAACTACATAACAAAAGTTAAAATTTGTTTTTTATCGTCTGCTGAAGATACATTTCTCTGCGTAAAATGAAATGGAAACGGAAAAAATAAATTTAGAATCTGATCTTTTATGCTATTGTCATTCCAAATAAAACAATAATAATTAAATTCCATTAAATTCATTTTAAAATGTTCTAGATTGAATTTTAAAAATTTGGCGCAACCCAAAAATTGCAAAACCTTTGGACTATCTAAGTGCCAAATCCCATTACTGTAAGTGTCATAGATACATCAGGACTTCGATAACGAAAAATAAGCACTTCCTTTTATAATAGTCAATTATACTTATATCTTCAAGTTATTAACTTTGTTGTGGTTTTAAGCACCAAAGCTTTAACTTATAAATTTAATGCAAAAAAAAAAATTTACCTTGGAGGACTCTTCAATTTCCTGTCCCGCAGAACTTACAACATTCATTAGTTCATCCAAATCTAGATCTGAATCTACCATGCCAAATCTCACACATAGCATTCCATCATCAGCTTCACCTTTGGGGGACACAAATCAAGAATTAAGTATCAAACATTTACAAAATATGAGCAGCATTTTGACATTGTCAAAAAAATATTCACCAACCTAGTGAAAATGCAGAGTCTGTTGCTCTCAGCTTTGCTAACAGTTCTGAATTTAAATGATTGATATCTGCTTTCCCAGTGTCTGTTAATTCGTTCAATCGGTCTGTCCAAAATTCTGGAATATACCTATAGGTAAAAATTATGTTTACATTCCAAATGGTTTTAAGGCAAAGGTTTGGTTTGTCGCTCTAGTTTTTTCTTGCTACATGAGAGCTAGAGCAAGTCAAAGGATAAAATAAGCTAAACAATATATAAGCCTTAGAGTAAAGTATTATACAAACCTAACACCTCCCATTCCAGGCCAATCAGCGATTTCGACTAGTTGCAATTTGTGATACTTTTTGCAATCTTGATAAAGCTTCTCTTTTTGCATGACAGTTGAATTGAGAATTTCCTAAAACACAATGAAAGCATTAAGTATTTAAAATAAAATTTCAACGATAAAAAGTATTTCAATTTTCCATACATTCACACATAATACACAAGTCTCACTACATTTCCTATCTGCAGTATAAATTTTAGATTCAGTTAGACATTATTGGTTTTTAACTCACACAAATAGCTATTGCTATAAAATGCTGGTTGGTGAGGTGTGCTGATTGAATGCACTCGAATTTCAGATCAGTTTGTAGGTTTCTAATTATTTTTTTATCATGCAAAGAAAAGGGTCCTTTTTAATGCACCTTTTCAGTTATAACTGTATTTTTTATCTCTAATTTCTTATTTGAAAATGGACTGTTCCAACTTTAAACAGCAGTCTTTTTCCATAGGACAATATGTCATTTCATACACTTTAACATTCATAATCTAAAAGGAAGAATAATAAAAGCACTATTAAAATTATTGTCAACTAATTCAAAGACTTACCAGTTGTTGTTGAAGGCAGAGGAAATATTGTTCAACATCATGTTTTGTGGTACCTAGGGCTAAATAATAAAAACATTGAAAGATATCTCAAATATTTTCCAACTGAGAAAAAGCTCAAATTTTAAAGACAGGTGATTGTGGAAAATGTGACATCCAGTTTAAATAAAATTAGTTTATGGAAAAATTTCATCTAAAGTAAAAACACAATAAATTTTAATTTTTAAGGAATTTAGTTCACTTTTGTATTAAACTTTTTTAAACTATACAACCCACTGCAACATAAAATACTTTTCAATAAATACACGAAAATAGCTGGCATGAATTCCTTAAATATTTCAAGGAGTTAAAGTATTCAGAAAGATTACTAATAGATGCTTGTCATATTCCATTTAAAAACAGAATAGACTATTACTCTTGGTCATTTGTTTCATGTTACACAGACATAATACTCAATCACTAGTAGGAAGCAATAGTCACTTCTTTCTTCCAATAGTAATTACAAAGGCTCAATAAAGTGTAAATTAAAAAAAATAATAATAATAATAAAAAAATAAAAAATAAAATAAAAAACCAGGAATCAAACTACTGCAATGCATTTTAAGAATAAGTTTAAAAATGACAAATGATCAATAACTTTTTTCTAAGGAAATATCAATAGCTCCAGGTAGCAGATAAATCGTCTATTATGTTGGTAATTTTAACTATTTCAATAGATTTAATAATTGTAATGCAATGCAATACTTAGAAACAGAACAACAAAGAGAAAACTTATTTTTTACAAAAATAATTTTGAAAGCTCTTGGTGGCAGCAAGAAAACCTATTTTATAAGTTGCTTCATTTTCTTTCACATGTCTAAATGTTAAAGCAACAAAATCAGAATTGACGGCTAGTAAAATTGACCCTGTATTGAGAAGTTGTTTTAAAAACCAGACCGATTTCATTTCGAGACATTTGGCTTCAGCTGAAACAGCAGCTCTCTTGCAAACTCAAACCAATCAAGCTTCTTAGCAGGCTGATCACCACACCCAGATTGTTTTACTAAGGTTTCTTTAATAGTGCCATCGCTTTCCAATAGGCCTGTTGGAGAGAAATCATGTTGTATGCTTCACAATGAATTTGCTCTCACTCTGCAACATCCATTGTAAATATAGACCGCTCATTGGTTTGGCATTTCTACTAAAGACCTATACATATGCTTGAGTGTTCAAGTGTTTCATTCATTTCATTTTTCTGTTTACTTCTCTTGTATGATTAAAGTAATTGACATTCGTTTAATAAAAACCTTTTGATTATGTCTGCCTAACTGGTGATACTGGATCAGGATATTAAACATCCATGGCCAGAAAGCTTCTCTTCACCGAGGAAGAACGGAGACTGCGTCAGACTCGAAATCTATTATTTTTACTGTCCAAAATATATAACTGCACTTTCAAAATCTCTACTTTATACAATGCAGAGCTTTATAAAAATTCATTTAACAAACCTGTGCACTTGGAAATCAATTCAGAGCATATGCTATTTGACGTCTCTTAAAACGAAACAAGGAAAATACCAGAAAAAAGAATTCTTACTGTGAGCAGTTTCCAGGGGACAAATTCTTAAACAAATACCAAATCCAGCTAAATCTAGTATTTCTGTTCTAATACTAGGCACTTGTCTGGCCATCAGTTGAACAAGCTGCAAAAGAATTTTTTAAATTACTCTTTTGGAACAAATGTGCTCAAAGCTGACAATCTAAGATGGATATGCAAATACAGTAATCCCTTAACATATCAGGCTTTTAGGAGACGAAGAAAATCACAAAGAAGAACAATAAAGCGGAGTCGAGAAAAACTTCCATTTCTTAGAAATAAAAAAGCAAATGATAACTTCAATTACATGTTTCTTTAATTTAATGCAAAATTACAAATCACACAGGAAAGAAATGGCGAAACTTTTAAAAATAATACTACATACGATACATCATGTTTAAAAACCTTTCAGGCAGTTTTTAAGTTTTTTTATAAGTACCGTGCTGCCACAAGCAAAGCACTCGTGAAATAGAGGCATGACTACTTAAAAATAGCAGCCAAAAAGTATCCTCTTTCAGTACCATATTTAGTTGCTCAGACACAAAATCAATCAGCTTAAGAACGGGCAATGTAACTTCCACGAAAAGAACTGTCACGGGCAATGACCTTTGGATTTGAGAAGCAAACCAATACCATGGGCAACTCCATTATGGCTGTTATCCAATAGACTACAAACTCCTATTTGGTTTGTGAAGCAAACCAATAACCCTATAAAAGCAACTGGCATGGGCTAGCTACACAGTGGCTAGTTATTTATAAAAGTATATAAATGTTTATACAATTCTGTTTAAAATTATATATTATTTATGGAAGAAGTATTTTTAACAAGATTTTGAAATAAAGAAGAATACTGAAGATATCTGTATGCTTCAAAGGTAAATTTTATGCTTTTAACTTCAAAAAATATATCTCAAAATGTGTATTTTTACCATAAAAGGAACATTTTTTTCAAAGTCTATTCAAGCAAATATAAAAAAAAATGTGTTTCAGAAAATCAAAGTGAAATATTAATTGATAATTTCATATTTTTGTTCTAATTGAGTTAGATTTTTTGTTTTAATTTAAAATATCAAAATGAATACACTGATACACTATTCAAACAATATTTTGGTTTAAAAATACATGGATTGACGCACAAAGTTGCTTTGCTTTTAGATTACTTAGTCCTTGCTTTTAGATTGAGCTTGTATATATTCAAATTGTGCATTGTGAAAATTCAATATATTTGTCTTCTAAATTGAGCTTGTGTAAATTCAAATAAAATAGTACTTAATATTTTTAAAAATAACCTAATTTTTTGTGTCATGTAGTATAGTTTGTACATAAACACTGTTTTAAGTTTAATTGTGAAACAGCAAATTTTAGATGACAGTTTATCAAATTTCCTTCCTGATTTGAATGGTCTGTGCCCCTTTATAAGCATAACAGTTTTACATAATACTAATGAATTCGTAATTAATAACAAAAATAGACATAATAGTATTAAAAATACACACCCATGAATTCAAATTATCATAATAAGGAGGATTCTTCTCCAAAGATTCACCATCTGAGGGAAAGAGTAAAAACATACAATAAGTATTAAAATGACATTTAAAATATATTTATATCCTAAAACTTTAATTATATACTACTTTTAAAAATTTTAAATGCAGCAACCACTTGACAGCAGCTTCAGAAATTTCTAATAGGTCATTTCTATTAGGTTTTTTAGAAATTTCAATTTGGTTCCTAATATTTTTTTTTTATTCGGGAAAAATTGGGACATTTTCGTTACTATTTTTAAAACTGTCATATCTATATCTTATTAGTATTAGTTTTTCATGTGAAAACCTCGCAGGGAACCTAGGAATGTCTTCTTTCTTACGGAACAATTATCTTTGAAATTGGTTAATAAATAAATTCGATACAATCAAAAGTTGGTCATACAAATTTCGTATTTTTTAGATTGCGAAGCTATAACGTAAATTTTTTTCACGGAAATAAAGGTTCCATTTTCTGACTAACAGGTTTGCCAGATGCCCTTGTAACTCAATGTGACATATGCTTTTATTGCTCTCAATCCTCAGACGGTTTGCCTATTAAGTACAGATCAGAAAATCAGGATTATACAAATTAAGATAGTTTCACAGGTGCAGGAGATTGACTCTGCAATTGAAGTGTTGGTTTGCAAAGCAAACCAAATGGGCAATTAGTAATTTTAGTTAACGTCATACTAGAGCAACACAACAGGCTATGGACGTTGGTCCTTGATCAGTCTCTTAAGGGAGAGATCCGAGGACAACACCTCGTAATTTTGAACCATGGTCAGATGACCAAACAAACCAAATGGGATTGTGTAGCAATTAGTAGCCCCCTAGTATTATAAAAACTGCATAAAATAATTAGATACCTGAGGCACTGATGAGCAAATTTTTAAATGATTGACTTATGAACCATCCTGTATAACTCAATCAACCTTGTAAACAAGCAGATCAGGTTAAAAAAATGAAATTAAGCTCAATAGTTTATTTTCTAATTTTATAATTAGTGTATTCTTACATTGCATCAAAAAATTATCTTACCTTTCGTTTTAGGATGGAATTGAAATACAAGAACAGGCGTTAAAGTTTCAAATAGAACCTACAGGTACATTTCAAAGGAAAAAAAATATTACAAAACATAAGCAAAACTTGATTTTAATTTACGAGCCACATCCGGAAAGAAAGTTCTGTTTCATTTTTCCGTCACCGCAACACTATTGACAGTGCTCTGCGCATGCACAATAGTTTTGTTCATTACCTTTCCACTGACACCATTACGGTGAATCTATGTTGTTTTTTCACTTTGTTGTGATCACTAGAAATGTTTAAGACAATTGAAGAACACGACGACTGAGAGATTCGGTCTGTAATTCATTTCTTGAATGCAAGGAATGTGAAGCCTATTGAAATTCACTGTCAAATTACTGAGATTTATGGTGAAAGTGCAATGAGTGATAATATGGAGAGAAAGGAAGTTGAAAAAATTTAAAACAAAAGGAGATGAATGTTTAGTCTATGAATTGCTTCACTGCAATGCTTGGCCCCATGCTGCTGATGTCACTCTAAGGCCAATTGAGGTCAGTGCTCTGAAAGCGACGACACCACAAAAAAATGTTGTAAAGATATGGCTACCATCACATCACTGGTGGGAACTTTGTTTGAGGAAGGTATAGGTAAGTTGGTCACCCGCTATGACAAATGTCTCAACATCGGTGGAAACTATGTAGAAAAAAAAAATTCAAGAGTTGACCTTTCATGTAAAAATAAAACTGGCTTGAAAAACAATTATTTTGTCTTTCTTTTTACAAAACAGAACTTCCTCGCTGGATGAGCCTCGTATAATTCAGAAGTTATCATATAACTTCAAATTAATGGATAACATGAACAAAAGTTGAAAAATCAATATGCCTCTAAAAAATCACTAATAGCCTTGATGCAAATTATACCACTGAACAATTTTTCATTTATGCTTAAAAGTGTATCATTTCATGAAAAATACCAAGTCACACAAGCATAAACAGGTGCCAACCTATGTCAGCATTAGATGTGAGGTTCGTTTTGGGTTTAATGGTGCAAGGGCCATATTTGGCCAAATTAAGCTTTTATGTCCCCAACAAAATTAAACATCTGAAATCACTGCAAAATCTTGAACAAAACATTTTTTACCATGACACAAAATGATGCATCAGTATGAAGGTCATATCCGTGACCAGAATTCAAAACTTGTACACATTTCAGTCTACAAATATTGCGAAATTAATATTAAGCTGTCAAAACTGGATATCTAAAGTCTAGTATGAGTATGCTGACTTCATGCACATACAAATTAAGAAGATAATTTGACTAAAATAACCAAAGATTTGCATCTATTTGTCTAAATAAAAACTAAAAACTTGTGAACAAAATTTCAACAAATAAACTTTTAAGTTACAAATACCTATAATTGAATCGATTAGAAAGATGTTAAGCACATAACTATTAAAACATTTAAAATTTAAAGTCCAGCAAAATCTACTTTATAAAATTGTGATTAATGTAGATCCAGGGTGGCTACAAAAATTTAAGTAAAAAGTTCCCTGAGTTTTCCTTGATTTCCAGAGTATTTTTCATGAAATTCCCTGAGTTTCTCCTTTTGTTCGCAGAACAATTGTTCGGTAATTATGATAAACTTGACACTTGATGAACTAAAAAACTATAGACTGATAGATGAATAAAAATAAGATAAAAACATATTTTTACTGTATTCCATAATAGACCAAACAATATAAAGTTATAGATAGAATATATAATTTTACATTTTTAACTATTTTGATGTGTTTGCAAAAGCAGCCATCAGCCCCTGAATCCGTCAATGGAGCCAGCGCTCGGTACATCTCTACTATTATAAAAGGAAGTGTTTGTCTGTCTGTTCTGTACGCAGTGTCCTGACGAATCAATGGCACTTACAATAGTGAAATTTAGCAAACATGTGGTCCAAATTTTTTGCAATTTTTCAATCGCGCCCAAATTTTAAAATTTAATCTAAAACATTTAAAAATTAATTAATTTATTATTATTATATTTTATTATTATTTTCCTTAGAATGGCATACGGTATAAAGACATGACATTCTAAATTTATTTTTTCCGTTTTCGTTAGATTTTCTTAGCAACGATTTTAGCTGACGAACAAAACAAATAAAGTTTTAACTGGAGTTTTGTAGTTCTTTTTTCTATCTCCTAGATCGTTAAAGATAGAAGAAAAATTTCAACGGATTTCAAATCTGCGGAAAATTTTACAACAGATTGATACCTAAACACATGATTTTCTTTAAATAAATAATTTTTAAATTGTAACTTTTATATTTTTTCCAATACAAATTTGGCCGCCGGCGCCGTGAAGAATTCTACCTTCGGGGTTAAAAAGATCAGTTTAATTCATTTTGATTTCCTGAGCAACGAATTAGAGTTCGTTCGTTCTGGTTCGAACTGGCGTTCTTCGTTGCTTTTTTCTATCTTTGCAATCGTTAAAGATAGAATAAAAATTTCAACGGATTTGAAATCTGCGGAAAATTTAACAATAGATCGATACCTAAAAATATGATTTTCTTTAAATAAATAATTTTTAAATTGTAACTTTTATATTTTTTCCAATACGAATTTCGCCGCCGAGAAGAATGACCTTCGTTTGATTCGAGATTCATTCATTTTGAAAAGTAACAGATTCGGGTGAAGCAAAAGAAATAATTAAAGTTATGACTGGCGTTATTCAGTGCGTTTTCCTAAATCAGCGATTGTTTAAAATAAAATGAAAATATCAACGGATTTCAAATCTAAGGAAAATTTTACACCAGATAGATACCTTATACGTTTGATTTTCTATTAATAAATAATTTTTCAATTAAATATTTATATTTTCATAGGAGATTGTGTCGTCACGCCGATTGGATCTCTTTTCACTAACGATTTTGGACGCATTTGACAATGACGAATCCATCACGAAAAGAACTGTAACGGGCAACGCAAACTTGTCAACAAAAAAAACCTCAGAGTTCGAAAATTTTCGAAAAAAATAATAACTTTTAACACATATGTATTAAAAAACATATGCATAATCTAAATGAGTACTTTTCCGTTAGACGGCGCTATTTTGGACCAAAATCAAAATCGCCAATCTAGGTATTTTAGAAATTAATATTTTTTTTTTTTTTTAAATGTTGATTCAATTGGAACCGGATGTTTAACTTTTGCAGGTTCTTCCATCCATTAGTATTTTTCAAAGCAGTAAGGCAATACGTTCCTATTATTGACATTAGGGAACATGGCACAGATGTAAACTTCGGTTACAGGATTTCCGGCCGTTACAGTATACAACTCTTTTTTTCTGGATGTATACGTAAAAAATACACTTCTCATTTTCGGAATAAAAACAAAATTCGAGACATTTTGATTTTGGTTCAAAGTGGCGCCCCCATGGCTAAAGGAAAAGTACCAAATGGGTGCCATTTGCAAAAAGAAATTCCAACTTTTTCCCGAGTTAAACGAAACTTCCCTGAGTTTTCCCCGATTTTTCCAGAAAATGATTCTTCCCTGAATTCCCGGTTCTGTCGCCACCCTGAGATCCTTTATTTACAGGTTTAAACATGGCTTTCAACATGCATGCTCTCTCTCGATCCCAGTTCATTTAAAAAGTAATTATTAAAAGAAAGGTAATAGTTAAAAATTTAATAAATACCATAGTGGGCATGCTCTTTACCAATGCACCAATACTTGAAGCTTCGTGTTGATGACCATCCTTGGAAACAGGTTTTCTTTTACTCTTTAAAAAGAAAATATCTATGAAATTCATGAATGGAAAAAAATAGAGTAACTAGTGATAAATGCTTCATTAGTTAATAAAATACAGTAAATTACAATCTTTCCATGCTAAAGTAAAAACTTTGTAAGTTTATCACTAAAATAAATTGCAACATCACAACATAGTTAATAGTAAAAATAGCATTCTTGCATGAGCTTCAAAAGTTCACATGTGGCGGTTTAGATATTCTATAAGCTGATGAAATGCCAGGCATGTTTTCCTTTCAATATTTTTTCATTAAGCAATAGGAAATGTTATACAGTACAGCCCAAATCCGGACGTCCGAAAGTGTCCAAAATCGGGATGTTCTACTAAACAGCGTTTTTTTCCCCTCACTTTTTCCCATCTTTCCTACAATTTTTAAAGAACAGAGTTAAACCAGGACCTAATCGATGAAACAACGCAAAATAACAGACATGTTCAAAGTAAATACCACACAGAAAAATTAGAAAATTTGCAACAAAAATTTGTTTTGCATTGTATTAAAAAGTTTTTTCCTTTTTAAAAATTATTCATATTTATATATATGCTATTTTGTTATTGCAAATGCAAAATTCGCATGGGGGAGGTTAGATTAAGGATTTTTGACAAGAAATCCAAATAATCTGAAATCCAGACAAGTCCAAAATACGGAATGGCCGAGGTCCAGAGCATGCTCTACAAGTTATTGGTGGAATCAACTGTAAAAAGGGTATACTCAAACTCACATTTTTAAGTTGCTGCACTAATTTGAAAGTGGACTTGTTCAACTCCACACGACTCAAGCGTCAATTGAGCTAGACTATTGGTGTTTTACTGAGTATCTTCAAATAATTCAAAACCACACATTTTTACCAAACCAATACACTGCTTCACAACACTATGCAATCCTTCAATTTGTCAAGACAGAACAACATCAAGACAGATTAAGAAGACTTTTAAGGACAAGCACGTGAAAATTCAATGTTTACCAATTGATTCATGCATATAAATAATGCAACTGAAAACAACCTGTCTTTTAATATCTTTATTTTTTACTCACTTGTGAAGAAATTTAAAACAAAATTTGGACTGGATTAACATACTTACTATGATTCTCAGTTCTGGAAATTTTTCTATACCTTGTAGCAGCAGATCTGACTGTAACAAAATATTAATCATGAAAAATATAATCATGTGTATTTATTTGTATCTTCACTTTAAAAAAAAAACAGTTTTACAAAACATAAACGTTTATCAAAGAGTAAAAAAATTCCCTTTGCAATAATTAGCTTATTTAATTTTTATAGGATAATATAATAGCAAAACTTGATTTTCCAATATTAACATCAAATTATAATTGTTAAGAATAATCAGGAAACTAAGAATGATGGGAATACAAAAATTAATGTTACCAATTCAAAACAGTGACGAATCATCTGGGTCAGGGTGTCGTAGCCCAAAGTTTGGACTGTGAACCATACTGGAAGAAAGTCTAGATGACCATAGGAAGCCTGACCTAATCCAGCACCATAAACATGAGACATTTCTTTCACTTTGTAGAGAGTCTTAAATGTAAGTTAAGAGCAACCAAATACAAAAATGGTAAAACTTATTGATCCATGAAACAAAAAATGGAAATTTGAAACAAAAATGTCACTCAAAAAGAATTTAAGCCTTGAAAAATTTTCTATACCGCAAATATTCGTACTTCCCTTTTATAGCAACCTTGACGAGAAAGGAGAATTGGCGCATTTCTATCTTGGCGAGAAACAAATAGTTATACAAACAAACAATTAATTCCATATCAAAATTGACAAATTCTTTCAGAGGGCAAAATACAATTCTCTTGGGAAAATGCCATAGCATCTTAATTTATCAATGGCAGATACAAAATAATAAGCATATTAAATATTTAACAATGAAAAACTTATATTTTGAAAGAAAAATTTCACTAAATAAAGAAACATAATCCACATGCACATGTGCAGATAGGTAAGTTTTTTTCTCGCCCAGGCGGGAACATGTAATTCCCTTTTCTCACCAATGGTGCTATAAAATGTACCTAAATATTTAACAATAATCAACATCGTATAAATTAAACTAAAGTCAAAGATCATATCACCAAATCCCTGAGGGGTTGGTTATGGTTTTATAGCACAAAGGTCATATTTGGCCATGCTGTGCCAAACGCTAGGTGTAGAATATCAAATAAGTAACATACACACACAAGGAAATTTTTGCTGACACAAAAGAGAAAAGTACACCCATGGAGGAATCGAACTTGCACCGACTATAACTCGCAAGATGCTAGCGCAGTGAGTATACTTACTGAAGCCACAATGGCCCTAACCCTCTTGAATCATACACACCACATTCCCCATGTAACTTACAGTTTTCCCTATATGAAGATTTTATTTGCTCCTTTTAACAAGTTTTCCAACTAAGAACTGTAGCTATTTAGTGTCTTGTGTAGGGTAAAATCAACAAAAGATTTCTCAGAAATCTTATGATGAAAAAATGCTACGTGTGACTAAGTACTCTCTCTCTATTATGACATAAAAAAATAACAAAGTAAAACCACTGAATTTTTGGGCCAAATATACGGGAAAACTCTTTTTAAAGCACTGTAAAACACTAATTTTAAATTTTCACAAAAATAACAGTAAATTGGAGGGCAGACCTATAATTATGCAAATTTAAACTACTTTATGCCATAAGTTATACTATTACTACTATAAATTGATGGAGGTGGAATGAAATAAAGGCTGAAGATTCCATCAGACATTATCAACATAAAAATGTTTTCATCGTAAGTATTATCAAGTTCCATGCTTGGTTTAATGGCACAAGATCTAAGACATGGGCATACTGTGTCAAACACAAGATAAACATGAACATTAAAATGTTTAAAATAACGTAAAGTCTCCTTAAGGTATCCAAACACATTATCAATGTTTAAAATGTCATTTTTAACCAAAAATGTTTTTGATCTTATTTGATAAGAGTATTTATTTGACTTTCCAAAGAGAGCAAATGATACACTTCGAACTGCTTTTACTCATTATTAATTTTGGCATTATTTCCTCACTTTAAATCTTATAACAACAAAAAGTTATTGATGGATTCTCGTAAAATTTTGAGAACTTTTAAACTATGGCTATTTATTTAAGAAATAGGACTGTAAAACTATCAAAAATCTTGTATGCTGTTTTCAATCACTTGTAAAATTTTTGTTTATTTAAATATATTTTTGATTCTAGTTCATTCAATAGAAAAATGGATGTAGTTTATTTTGGAAACGTCATTTTTCAAATGGGTTGAATAGATTTTCATGTAGCCCATTTGAAGTTTTGGACAAATTTCTTTAAAATTTCATACATAATTATCATTTTTACAAAATTATGAATATATATTTTAAATATTTATAGCCCAACACTATTGTTCAATAACACTAAGCATAAAAATATCATTAAAATGTTTCTATACCACATTTTTAAAAAAAGGGAACGTGTCAGGATACCAAAAACAAATTTCGTAAAATTGATTTCAGCAATAAAAGAGGATTAATAAAAACATTATATGCAGTTAAATTCCAATGGGAGGTCTAGATGGGAAAAGCTTCAGGAATCCAAAAGGATACTATATATGGCAATGATGGAAGACCAATCCAGTCTCCCAAACATAATGTCATGCTATCACCAAGATTGGAAGGCTAGAAAGAAAATAATAACATCTTATAATGCATTAAATTACACAAATTGAAATAGAATTAGTTCAACAATCTCAACTCAAATTTGTAACAGCATTGGTTTCAAAAACTTTGCATTCAGAATACTTCAAATTAATGAATTTAAAGTTTTTACCATTTAATCAAAAAATATAAACAAATTTACTACTTAAACTAAGGCAGCATAAAAATAGAGGATGAAAATTTACCAAACACAGGACTCGACTTACATGACAGCAACAGGGTAAATGCTGATATTAAGATTGGATGGTTGATTTGTGGTTTTATGATGCAAGGGCCATATTTGACCAAGCTGCATGAAACACAGGACCAATGTCAAGTAAGTGTGAAAAGAAAGGACGGAGAAGAAAGAAAAATATTGCTTGGGGATCCTGGGGTAGCGATATACATGATTACCAGAGGCAGTATACATCTCATGGGAAAATAATAGATCACTAGAGTATCTCAGGTTCATGAAGCCTGTAAATACACCTAAAGGGAGCATTAGTGTTTTAGTAACCTTATTGATACATTTGGAGTGAACTGGCATAATACGCAAATTCAATTTCTATATTTTGCTTACACAAAAACTTTTCTCAAAAATGATAACAGGGTGGCAACCAAAATCCTTGAAAACAAGTTCCCTGATATTTCCCTGATCATCTCACAAAAATTTCCCTGATTTTACAATTCCCTTAGGAATATTGCGATTGGTATCGATATACAGTATCAACACAACAATATTTTTAAATATTTAGTGTTTAGATAGGGTAAAAGGATAATTCTCAATAAATATTTTGTGTTTTTTCTCTATGGATATATGAATTGTTATTGCAATAGCAATTGAAAAAACTGGAGAAAAAATACAAAATATATTCTAAAAAAATGCAATTGCAAACAAAAAATATTAATTTCTACCCACAAAAAAAAAAAAAAACATAATTAGCTACACAAATTTCAAATTGTACACCAAAGTTGTATCTTGTTTAAATGTAATTTGTTACAATTACAATTACTTTTGGTAAAAAATAACAAATTACCAGAAAAATTACTATATTTCAATAGTAACACATTACAATTATTTTTAAGATTACTTTTCACGACAAAATTCCATGTTACAAATGTTTTTTAAATAATGTAAGAATCAATAAACGAAATATTTTTTTATCAACTTCATTACATCGTTATAAGAAAATCTATTTATTGGATACAGAAAAAGCTGCATCTCAAAATTTTTGTATACTTATGCGGCTGCGATTGGGTTGTAGACACAAACTGCCAGAACTAAACAATCTTTTAACAGCTGCACTGGCTGGCATGGGAGTATTGTGTTTCACAAACACGTGCTTTTTACTTTAGGCGGAGATCAGAATACAGACTAACTACAATCTTTGTTTTGAAAATAAGTGGATAACTCAAAATCGGCAAAAGGATGTCTAGTTTTCACTGTCTCAAAAAATTCATTGTCACTGCTAGATGAATGTTGGTCATTCATCAGTACAATCAGTAAGAAAGGCTTCAATTTCGTAAGCACAAAATTTCTCTTCTACTTGATGTAACGAATTGCCTATAAGATTACTGTAAAAAGTAATTATTACAAGTAACGTGTTACCGCCCAACCCTGATACACTGCACCGAAACCATTCAGACCAGGAGGTCACCAAACGTCTTTGACCTCCGACCCCTGCAAGAGTTTTTTTACTTTTATTAGCCCCTTTTATTTTACTATTACGTAATTATAGTAGGACATGCAAAAGACACCAATACAAGTTTTTAGATTGTTTATTTTATAGCTACAATGTTTATCGCATGTGTAATAAACATAGTATATATTAATACATTGGCTTAACGTCAAAAGAATATGTTTTTGCTGTCAATGTGTAAAGGGTGTGCTTTGTGACTCTTGATAAGATCAGCAATGTTGGATTCAAAATTAGTACATTTCAGCCTTAAATTGCCATGGAATTCTATATTTACTCTTAATTCCATTGTCATTCAGGATAGAGGTAATCCAAATTAAACATTTCCCATAAAATTAGGTCATATTTTCTATCGACCCTTAATGTTGTCAATATCGAACAATATGGCAACCAATGATTTTGACTGAACCATCAATACTGGCTTTAATGCCGTTAGTCTTGAAAATTAAATTTACTCCTCAAAACTGGTTTTCAAGGTATTTATAAACATCAAATCTTCAGTATTGCTTGTCTAAAATTCATGTACAACATAAGCATAGATATGTACACCCGTCGAAAATAAAACGACTCACCCGATCGCAACTGCACAATTTACATCACAGAACAAAACGGAAGGTAGCAATCAATAGGGATTGATGTTTCTACAAATATCAATAGTTAAAATTTGTCTAAGAGGCCGTCTTCATATTAAATTGGGCGCTTACTCTGATAATTTCAATACAAACCCTCATCTTTTATCACAAATTTGGATTCTACACACAATTTCAGGCGGATTTGCAGAAAAAATCAAGTAAAAATTGACCTAGAAAATCCATAAAAATTATTGAGGGAACGTATAAATTTTTGGAGTTTAATCACATTATAAATATTAATAAAGACGTATAGTGGCCGTCACAGTCAGTGACCTGTTGCAGGCGCCTTGGTATAGAGTCCCATTAAGATGGTGACAAAATTAGAACCCATTCTGACTGAATCCCAGGATCAGTTGGCAGAAATTTTTTTTTCACTTTGTGAACAATCCCCAATAATGATAATAATCATAGAATTTTGCAAAAAGTCTCATTGTGCTACTAATTATGCACGTAATGAGCAGGAATTTGGAATTCCGATGTTTCAGTAATAGTTGAATCACATGGCATCAAAATTTGCCCGTTTCTATTCGTGATTTTCATGAATATTAATTTCATAATTGATAACAAATATTAAATTTAGTTTGATAATTAAAATATTTAGATTGTTCTTAGGTAGCAAAGGATGAAAAAACAATTTCCAAGAAAAATTAATGTTTGTAGCAAATGTAACAAAAAACATGAAACAACCATTTAACATTTGTCTATCTAATTTTCAAACACTTACAAACCAGTGAAAAATCCAATAAGATTTATTAACTTTTTTTATTTCTGCCTGAAATTGTGTGTAGAATCCAAATTTTTGATTAAAAATGGAGATTCGTATTGAAATTATCGGAGCAAGCACTTAATTTAATATGAAGATGGCCCCTTAGACAAATTTTAAGTACTGTGATGTAAATTGTGCAATTGTGACTGGTTGAGTCGGGGTTTTTTGACGGCTGTACCTATGTGTTTGAAAATTAATTATCAGTTTAATAATATGATTATGCAAAAAATGTAGTACATTAACAAAAATTGCTTTCTGAAAGCTGAAAAAAGAAATTCCCTACATCTTTATGAAAAGAGGTTAAGCTAGCATTGGAATTTTTTTTTTTTAACTTACCAAGTTAGGAACAATAACCAAACTGAGAGCTGCTAAACTGTGACCATTTACATGAAGCCAAACATTATGAGCCAGACATATTTCTTGAATCTTGTGCAAATTGTCAACATGTCCAACTACATTTGAGCCTGCATTGGCAATAACAAATAAAGGTGTCTTGGCAGCTGATAAATCATCTTTAATACACTTTTCCAAAGCAGCTGGATCCTAAAAAATAAGTATTTCATTTTCTGAAACAGTTTAAAATACTTTAAAAATATTTCATATAATCTAGTCTGAATCTAGACTATTGTAAAAAGTGTGTGTGTGTGTCTGTCTGTTTGTTGGAGATGACCAGATGAATCGAGAGCACTTAGTCACGAAATTTGGCACACAGGTAGTCCTAAAGGTGACTGAATGAAACTCGAAGACCGAATTTTAAAATTTAATCTAGAATATTTTTTAATTTTAGATTTTTCCTTTCATTTTCTCAATGGATTGTGAAATTGTAAGAATTAACGTTCTGTTTGATTCGAGTCGCAATCCAGTGCAATCGCTTCAGGTTGTATTGTTTCTTGCTTTTATGCATAACTTATTACTGTTCTTAAAATTATTGTTTTTATTTTAATGTCTTCAGTATCAGTAAGGACACAACAAGAATACTGTCAAGGGCAACAGCGTGCGGGTACTGCTAGTTTATCCTAACACAAAAGCATCAAAGCTTTGATGGTGTATTCATGGAGTGATCACTAGTGATTACAGACATTTGAATCAATTTGATAGTTATTTTTTCTCCAGAAATTAATTAACACTAGAGCTTTGGAAACATTAAAATTGCTGCGACTAAGATTCACAAGAGTAGCGCTTACAGCTCATAATGCACTTTCTAATGCAGATACTGTTATAAAATACTTTATCATTTCAAAGAGCATTTACTTCTGGCAGTGCTTTTAATAGGGGAGATTTTGTAATGGAATCGAACCTACGCTGCCTTCTACTTGCAGGTTGTTATGCAGTGGATATACCTACAGAGATATGATGGACAAGCAAAAAGGATAACAAGATTGAGAAGTGAGAGGTGTGTGCAATTTTTCGGTGCAGGAAGGAACGGAGATTGCATAGTTTTTTAACATAACATTCAAATTCTTAATGTTTGGTGTCGTATGTCCATTTTGTACGTCATCAATAAACAATTCGTACATTACTTTCTGTTTTGATCGACTACATCACAGATGTCAAAACATAGAAAACAATTAAAAATAGATGCAGAATCGTAATTTCGAGTTGTAGTCGAAAAACCACAGGTCTTGGTTCCAGCTAACCTGCCATTTCAAACTATAGTGTATCTGATGGTGTATTCTTAACACTTTACCTTCCACTTTCAAATTAAATGGATGCATAGAACAGATCTAGTAATTCAAAGCATTGACAATAAAAACAAACTCTTATAGGTTGCCTACAGGCAACCTATAAGAGTTTGTGGCAAATAGTCTATTTATTTACTTGCAATAAGTAAAGTGTTACTATAATATATATTTGGTCGTTTTTTATACAATGCTACTACTTAAGAAAGATGTTACACATTCATTTCCTACCATTTTGAATTGGCCTTCAATAGAACCAGATATACATGGAACAGATGTAACACAGGATAGAGGTAAACCAAGCTAAAAAAAGTATTTACATATTAATTTTACACTACAACATTTGTCAGTACAATTTAATATTTAAATCAATTTGGAGAGAAATAAAACATATAGGATGCAATTAAAATCATTGTATCAACATTGTAGGAAAATAAGAATACAGTTCAATTCTCACTGTTTCAGAGCTAACTTTACTGGAATTTTTCACAAGTTAACTTCAGTTGCATTTTGTGTAACATTCTAATATCTATGTGAAAAGCATTGTTGAGATATTTAAGAACACAATTTAAGAAGATGTGCTTCATTATAAACCTTTTAATTTACTCATTTGTGAAGCTTTCTTAAGAAATCCCAAAATATTTAGACAACATTTTATATTAAAATGCAAAATATAATCTATCACTATCTAGGGGGACACAATGACAAAATTTTATTACAATTATGAAAGCTATTAATCAAAGAGTGATTGAGTAAAAAGCAGTGGCACTTTAATTTAACACCATTTTAAAATTAAATAAAATGATTTTACACTAATTTTCAATCTAATAAATCTTTAAGTGTCAGAGAAATATTTCTCAAACACAACAATTAATTTTCCAATTAAATAAATAATTTTTTTTTTATTAACTTTTTCAATACATTTTCGAAAACTAACTTTCATAAGCATGAAAACTAATATCTTAAGAAACTAAGGATAAAATATTCAAGCCAATAAAAATCAAGAAATAGGACATCAACATGAGCAAAAAATAAAGAGAAATGTTTATTGCATAAAATAAATCTCCTGTGACACACATCACACAAAGACTAATACAAAATTTAAAAAATAAAAGTAAGCAGTTTTTATTTGTGAACTTTTTTGATATTTTTGCAATGGAACAACCATGGAAGTGAGCATATTCATTAATTTGCAGTTAGTTATTTTTGGAAAGACAGAGGAGTGATGCTTTGTACACAATTAGTGTTCATTTGGAGATGAAACATAAAATTTGCAAAGGTCATAGGATAGTCTTTCTGCAATAAATTTTTGTTCGATTGTTCTAAATTTGTCAAAATTTGGAGGTTTAATTTTCTAAATACTCTTTGGTTTACTCCTGTCACATTTTCTTGGCAACGAGAGACATCTTCAATGTCATATGCATTTACAAGTACTTTTATCTATTGATGCTTTTATAATTTTTCAGAAAAAAAAACACAATTTTTATTTTACTACTTTTATAAAAAGTAGTGCCATGTCATAATTTACAATTTCTAGCAATTATATCACGATGATAATCATGCAGTACCATAAATATTTGCATTAGTAGAAGAATTACCAAAATTCAAATTACTGTGAAAACGAAACGTAATCATGCATAATTATATACAAATTTGCAAAATATGAATAAAGTATGTTTTTGTGAAGAACAGACTTGCGGCCATATTCACAAGTCTCGAGTTAACTCGAGGATCAGTTGATCAGCGAGTAAGAGTTAACTCAAAGATTATCAAGAACGGTATTCTCAAACAGCGTGTTAAGTGATCTGGGGATTAAAATGAGACGCTTGCTGTGATTGGCTACTACCGTCTCTTCACGATCACATGATATTGTTTATATTGGTTACAATGCCCAAATCTGCATTCATACTGATCAAGCATGTAATTTGCTGTAGAATTGATTCCAAATTGTGATTAAATAAACGCATACAGCATTTTAATTTGGGTTTGGGGAAAAAATGCAAAGGTATTTAATTTCGAATTGGATTTTTATGGAAACCTAAGTTTTGCAAGAAAGAATTGTACACAATGTCTTGACATATGAATGTAATCCGATTACCTTAGTTCTTGTCAGTATGGGTGTGTGTTGGTGGTGTGAAAAGTAACTTGCACTGTCAATTTTCTTTCATCCGTAATAAATCAACAGAATAATTTTTATTCTACGACGAATTTACATCTGCCATGGTCAGATTCTACCTTTTGCTTTTAGCGGACGGAGGTGCCACCATCTATCTTTTCATCAATCCGCTTGTTTATGTTTTCTCAGCTCCCTTCATTTTCATTTTTCTTTTGAATTTCTATAAAATTATGTTTAAAATTTTTCCATTTAAGCAATATTATGATGAGGAGATGAGCTGGTGTGCAGCAGGTGCTCAGTAATGATAGGTCCAATCCAGTCGTCGCAAGAATAATGTAATTTAGCATACAATGAAATGTGTCATCCATTTTCTTTCCTTCGCAAAAAGATAGTACTGCGCATGCGTAACTCTTACTCACGAGTTAACTCGCCGATTTTGGAGGATCAAAATGTAGCACCCAAACGGCAGTTTAAACCATGGATCAAGGCTTGTGAATACAGTTTTTTCGATAACTTGCAGATTATCGTTGATCCTCAAGTTAACTCAGACTTGTGAATACGGCCGTTGGTTTTTATTAAAGTAAACCCAAAAATTAGAAATTGCTAGAAGCACATCACTGATAAATTTATATATAAGTGCAGTTGGCTGGATCTCAGATATTATAAAATTCCTGGTAAATGTAATTATCATAAGAAAACCAACAACTTGAAGTACACTTTTTAGAACCATTTATTTTTCATTGTATTTAACAAATTAGAACTTTTAATTAAACTTTTTTATGTTGCCATTTACAGAAAACTAACAATGTGAAAATTATCAAGAACATAAAAATCGTTGATATTAAAAAAGGGGGGAAATATAAAATAACTAGGGGGCCTGCCCCCAGCTCGCTAACGCTCGCCAACCCCCGGAGGATTGCTTTGCAATCCTCATTGGTTCGCTGCGCGAACCTATGCTCGCTTCGCTCGCCTCAATGAAGACATGTGTCCTAGCAGAAGGGATTGTTTACAAAATATGTTACCAAAAAAATGTTTTTCAAATCTAAATTTGCTGTATTACAGAAAAAATATATACAGTATCTCTAAAATCAGAATTCAAATGAAAACTTTGTGCAAATTTTGACTCTAAATGTGAGCGTTGCTTTGGAAATTGAATACCCAGCATGTTGTTTGTGTATACATTTTCCCAGCACTCAAACGACCCACACTTTTTCATTGAGTTTGTTGCCGAAAGTTGTAGTGCAAGCGTCTTGTTGAACTATAATTGTTGGCCCTGAAAAGATCCTCCGCTTTCTTTGATTTCTATTATAAACTAACTGCAACAGCTCCTTAAAATTTCTTTTTTTTTTCAATAAAATTTCATTTGATAACGCTATAAATTCAATCGATGCGCGAGACTTCGCGATAAACAAAGAATCGTACAGTGTTGCCAAAACACGATTACAAATAAAGTCTTTTTTGCGTGCCACGTAAGAGAATTATATATATAGATTAATACGAGTACAGAAATATCTGAATATGACATCCCAACAATAAGCAATTGATTTTCTTTTTAATTTTGAATTATTTTTTAAACTTTATGTGACTAAAAAATAAAACTTTGTCAAAGAGGCCCACAAAACAATTCAGGTTGGCCAGACCAGCCAGTGAACAAATAAAGGAAGAAAAAACATTTCTGTCAATAAAATACAAACACTGAAGAAATTGATTAAAAAAAATTCACAAAATATCAAAAGGAGGTAACTAACCTGAGCACAGAGGTGTGAAAGATATTTTCCAACGTTATGAGCATCAGGATCACAGTAATATATAACAGGAGGTCGAGTAAATAATGCTTCATAGCCAGTAGTAGTGTAACGCAGATATCTCATGTGTAAAACCATACGTATAACACGTATCAATCCTTCTTTATTGTCCTTACTGAAGTAGGCAAGTGAATCAAAAAACCTGCAAAAATATATTGATTTAGAAAAAAGATAACTTATGAATACTTTAAAAAGTGTGTTAATGCTCAGATCAATTCTGATTAAGTGTACAAACATATTAAAAATTTGCTTGGCAGTATTTACTTATTTTTAGCTGTAAATCATAAAGCTTACCTAAAGATTTTACTGATCCATAAAGTAGTATCGGAGACTACTTGCATAGCGATACGGCAAACAAGATTTTTATCCAAGGAGCTGATGTAAGCTGAAATTGTGTGGGATAATATTGCAGCTTTTTGAACTTCATTGTTGATATATCTTTGAGGTCTGTAAAAAATATTAGATGAACAAATTTAAAAGTAATAATAATTTTGGTTTACAACATTGCAACTTTTCAATTTTTATCACTTGTACATACATAAATTAATTGCTGTACACCAATTCAACACAACAAAACAGATTAATTTCCTTTTCATAGTTTGTAGAATTACAGAGCAAAAGTTCAAGAAACACATGCAGCAGTGGCAAAATTGCTAGGAAACGTTTTTCAAATCAAAATGTAAGTTTATTCTTGGTTTTTGATATGAAAAATTCAAAGATCGACCCAGATCAGTGATGAACTTCAAGGAAAATACAGAGGCAAAGCTAGACTTTTGGTGGCAAATGAGACTGTTCCAAATAAAATTCACTACTTAAAAAGATAAGGAATATTATTAAAATAATTAGAGTGTACTAATCAGTATGTCTTTATACATTTACAAATATTAATTTTTTATTGCAATTTTTATCGCCATTAAGTCTAGCAAAATGACGAGTTTTGATAATGTCAAAGAATTTCAAGGACAGAAGAAAAGTTTCTTTGGTTTTGTACTCTCCAAACATGTGAAATAGAATTTTAGGGATTTGCCTCTTTTCTTCATAAAAATGCAGTGGGCTCTATGAAAAGCAATACATATACCTGTAACGAAACATCGACTTTTAAACCTTGTATCCAAAGATAGAGTACATAAAGACATTCACTTCGCACATAGTACTGAAATATAATTGTGACAAGAACAAAATTATACTAAAAATTAGGGAAACAAAATTCTAGAAAAACTACATGTTTAAATAAATATTTTTTTAATGCTGCCCCTACAGGGGAGCTTGGGGTCCCATTCCCTCAGTTACGTCACTGGGAAAATGTTAAAAAACAAAACCATAAACAATCTAGCACCTTTTGAGTTTAAAGTATTTATCCGACATAAAATAGCATAGTATACGTTTGAATGTCGCGATGATTGATATAAATGATGTTATGCACTGCAGCTCTTCTTCCTAATGACCTTTCAGACCTATTTAAAAATCAACAGACCCAAAAGCAACTGCCTTCTTGTCAGAGCAGAACTATAATAATTCAATCAAGAAACTTGGGTTTCTTTCTTGGTTTCTCGTGTGTTGAAACACCAACGAAAGTGAATTCTTGGTTTCAACACACGAGAAACCATTTCCAAAAGTATTGATTGAACATATTTCCTAAAATGTTCAGTCGGTTTGCAAATTGATTTCATAATCACTCACACAATCAATCACTTCATTCACTCACATTCCCATACTTCATCAAGCAGACTTTGTGTCTAGATGTGGCCCCTCTGGGTCTTCTATTTAAGATATTGAAAGAATTAGTTATCTATACCTCAATCATAATGGACCTCCTTTAAAATCACATACAAATGGATAAAAAATTTCCAATTCTTTTGCACATTAACATCAACAGAGTTGCCACCATAACTATACATGCTTTAGTAGCATGAAAAGTTGAAAAGAGTAGTCGAAATAGTCTCCTCCTAGCGATAATTTAGTTATCTTTTTCGTTATGCTTATATGCTGACTCAGATAAAAAGAACAGGACATACATATGCCATACAGAAAATTTTGAAACATAACTAGACAATTCTAAGTATGAGTTTATAACTTGTATTTTTTTTCTCAAGCCCAACATTTGTTACCTTCAATAAAATTGATCTTATTTTCTTTAGTTCATTAAACTTAAGAAATCAACTGTTATAAACTTATAATAATAAAAAAATTAATATTTTATGTCCTACCTTTTAAAATAACTGTGGTGAATAAAAAATACAATTAAAACAAAGACTTGAATGCTGTTAACTTATACACTATCTACCAATAAGTATTCCGACACATGTGATAGAAAAGAAAAACAAAATTTTTTCATATTCAATAGTTGGTAGAGCCTCTACAAGAGGCAATTTCAGCCTCAACCCTCCAAGGCATGCTTTATTCAAGTTCTTGTATGACAACTAGTGGTATTTTCTTCCACGCGGCTTGGAGATGACATGCAAGTTCCTTCACTGATTTTGGTCGGTTGTTGCACCCCTTAATTTGCCGATCTGACTCGTCCCAGAGGTTATCAATAGGGTTCAGGTCTGGGCAGGTCAGTTCATTCAGTTAACCCCATTGTAATCATACCAATCCATGGTGGACCTCGCAACATGACAGCTGGCATTGTCATCCTGGAAGAAACATGTGTCCAATCCCGTAAAACTGCCACAACGTTGGAAGCACACTGTCATCCAAAATAGTGCAGTAAGCCTTGGACCATGAATTTGGACCAAGGGTCCCAGTCCATACCAGGAGAAACACCCCCAGACCATAATTCCACCTTTGCCAAACTTTACTAAGGGCACAATGCATTCTGTCAGGAGGGGTTCTTCAGGCAGATGCCAGACCAAGACCCTGTCAACCTAACGGTAGAGAGTGAACTTTGATTTGTCGCTCCACCGACCTACAGTCCACTTTCACATGCTTTGCGCCACATGAACCGAGCAGTGCAGTTGGACTCTGTGATCAGGGCGGCAGCACGACCCTGAAAACCAAGCAGATGTGCTTCCTTAAGGATGTTATTCATCGAAACAACGCTCTCGGATACCTGTTGAAACTCCTGGAGTATGTGGGCCATCGGTTGGATGCAGTTCTACTGAATTTCTCTACAGAGCACCTGTCGGTCTTTATCTCCCAGTTTTGTTGGTCTGCCAACTAGGGGGCACATTCCGACTATCACCGCTCACCTTCCACTTTTTAATCTCATAGTCCACTGTCGATATTGGGTAATTCAGCTCGCTAGATATGTCCCTTAAGGATTGACCATTTCTGTGATACCCGACGATTACATCTATCTCGAAATCAGATAGCTCTGCACTTTGCGGCATCTTGCATGCGACTAATGCCAATGTTGTTTCCTATACGATATTTAACGGCGGAGGGCGTGACATATATCAGGACCGTAGATATCGTCATTTGCATGAGTGTCCAAATACTTATTGCTAGATAGTGTATAAATATTAGGCCGAGAAATTGTATGATAAAATCTTTTCTTGATATCGGATTGGATGCAATTTCGCGCTAATGACATTGGAAATCGCTGTTGCCATTTTTGTTAACAAAGTTAATTAAAAATGTATTTGATGCAAACAAAAATTTTAAATAGTCATCTAAAACTTTAAAAAGTCAGTACTTTTTTTTAAATAGTCACTTTTGGGGCTGTTTTAGATGAAAAACGTCGCCATAGTCGCCCAAGGTTAAAAATAGTATCCTTTTAGTCACCAATGGCAACGCTGCCTCAACTATGTCAGTAGATTAGCACATACCTGGTATATATGATAACATCTTCTTCCTCTTCATGCTCACTTTTTGCAATGAGACTTAGTAATGATTCCTTAATTTTGGATAAAACTTTTCCCCTAATCAAATGAAAGGAAGCAAAGGATTAAATTCTGACTTAATAGCAAAAACTTAATGATTTATTCAATAGTATCTCAGTCAAAATAATGTGTTTAGTTAGAAATATACTTTGCTAGTCACTAAAATGGGATAGTATTTACAAATACATAAATTTAAGAATTGAAAGGTTTCCCATACTCATAAGATGGTATACAATGTTTAGCATATCAATAAAATTAATAGAAATGCACTATGGTTTCTAAATTTTTGCCCAAATTGAAAAAATAATTGGCCTAAATATTTCTTAGTATAAAATAAAAATTCTTAAGTATCATTTGTTTTATTAATTTTTATCCAATTTTGGTAATACAGTTAAACCTTGATTTAACATATTTTAAAGGACCGAAAAGAAACAATGTTATATGTAGGAAAACACTAAATCGAGGTTGGATAGAAACAAAACATAGAACATGAAATAAAGATTAATTTAAGAAACATACTTTTTATTTCTTCATTTACAATAGTTTACTGCTTAAAGAAATCTGTTATTTTGGTTAGCGTTTTGCTTCTACTAGCTAAATTATTAACATCATTCTCCACAAATAAGAGCTTTTGTAAGTTTATTTCTGGTCCTTCTCAACTCAAGAGAAATTCTTTTACTATATTCAAAGCCTGAATGGCTTCTGTTGCAGACGGAATTTTATCTATTTCATCATCTTCATCGCTTGAACTATCCGATTCCGAGTCTATCAAATAACTTAGATTCGGAATCTCCGATGTCACAATGTTCATATCAAAAGCCTAGATAATCATGAAACACTATATCTGAGGTAAAGAAGAACTCTTCTATTTCAATAGAATCTTAATTTTCTCTCTCCTCGCTTTCAAATTCATCAAATCTGATGTCCAGAAAATTGCCTTTTACAAAGGAACTTGAGATACATTTTCTCCCTACTTTCTGCAGAAAATTTTATAGCAGATCAATACCTAAAATGTGATTTTCTTTAAATAAATAATTTTTGATTGCAATTTTTATATTTTCTCAGTACGAATTTGGCCGCATTGGACGAAGATATTCATTATGCACAAAAAGCACTATTTGAGGTTTTCTATCTTCGTGATCATTAGAGATAAAGTGAAAATTTCTTGAAATCTGCGGAAAATTTTACACCAGATCTCGGGTAGTCAGGATACCTCAGGTAGTCTGAATTTTATGCGAATTTGCGACATGCCTGTATCATGTCAGGTAGAAGTGGGATTCATTCTAAAAATTATTTTCTTTATATGTTTTCAGTATCAGTAAGGACAATAAAAGAACAGTCATGAGCAACGCCGAGCTGGCCTGCGAGTATCTGACTATTTTAAGAAATGTATCCATCAGTACTTTCTCTTATTCCATACTACAAGCACATTTGCTTTTCTGATGCACCCACTTTGAATTTTTTAAATTAATTCTAGTTTCTCTTGAATTGATAAGACCACTCTTTTCTACTTTCAGTCATTTTTCAATAACTTGTAAACAAAACTAAAATCAAACACTACAGATTAAACACACTCAAACTGCTAGTTGACATGTGCACAGTTTAACAGATATACACAAACTGATGCATGAGAACTGGATTCTAAAAATACCTTCTGCAGCATTCGATCATGACTCATTCATTCATTCTCTCTCAACAGGTGGCTTCAATTTCCCTACATTCTTTGTCTTCACTTACGGTAATGTATGTTTGGCTGTAACGTTTAAATATAGACCTAAGTACCATAATTTATCGTTAAAAAAAATTGACCATGGATAAGCCGAAGGATATTAAATATTTCAGGAAGTATTAGTTTTTCATAATAATTTATTCATCTTTCTAAATATTTGATTAATATTTGATCTATTTGAACAACAAAATTTTTTTTCTGGCAGGCAGAATTGTTAGTTTTGAAGTACTTGCATCACAAAAAGCTTGACACTTTTTCTTGCCGAAAGGCCTTAGTTGATGAATTAGTTTTCTTGACAATTGTTTCTTAATCTTACATAATCAAAACTTATACAGAACTTTTCATCTGTGTCCTGTCCTTGCAACCTAGATTCATAATTCATCTTTTTTTGGAAATTAATGCATGGAAATAAAAAAAAATTCTAGGATTTCAAAGTCACAGAAAATTTTTCCATGACATTAATCTCTGCTAAGCACTGAATTCAACAATGCCAAAATTATAACTGTCAATTTTTAAAAGTCACTTTGAATATTCATATTTGCATTTTGCGAAACAAAAATATGTTCCAATCATTTTAGCAGTACCTTAAATATTATGGACAGAGATATGGGTGTTTCATTATGTGTACAAAAATTACTTCTAAGATTTTAAAACTTTTGTGATGTCAAAATGTTGAAAAACAAAGTAACAGCATACCTACTCCCAACATGGAAACGAAATACTGGAACAAAAAAGCCGATATAAGACCTTGACCGTCAGAATGTTTGCATTCAGATTTGTGCATGGCTAAATTCAGTCTAAAATGGATTTGGGTCAAGAAATTAGGTCTCAAAAACTAGCGCAGTGGGGTGAAAACACTCAAGTTTCAACAATAGTACAAGACAATTATTTTAACATCAATTGAAACAAATACTGTGCCAAGAGACAAAGCATGAATTTCAAATATACAATAAAATAACATACTCCTTAGGAAGTGGCCCTGGAATGCACTTTTCCAGTGATGCCGTATTTTTCCCAGACCTGGAAGCAAAAGGTTGAAATTACTGACATGAATTTAGCTATTTTATGGATTTCTAATTAGTTATGAAATAATCATTTTTTTAATGTTTATTTTACTTTATTCAGACAGATTTTAAAATGCTGCAGGTTAGTAAACAATCTAACATTAAAATGAGAACTTACAAAAGCATCAAATCTACAAATAATTTTAATATGTACAGTTATCAACTTAAAGGGTGATACCAATGAAAAATATTGGGTCTTCCGGAAAGTTCTGCGCGTTTTTTAAGATAAATTTCAACGAAGCACTACAAAAACATAAAAAATGTATTGAATCACAAGCACAATTTTGTTCTATGACTTTGTGCCATCTTTACTGCAGCTGGAAAATTCTTATTTAAAAAAAAATCATTAGGCTTATTTGTATAAAGAAGTTGTCAAGGTGCTATTTGACAGTCTCCAAAGAATTGGAACTCCAGGTCGTTCAGAGAATTTTGAAGTGACCTGATGAGATGAAAATATGAGGGGCAAGATCTGGTGAATATGGTATGTGTGTGTGTGAGAAAAAAACATCTTAGCTGTACTCAATAAGTCTTTGTCTGACATTCAGTGAAATGTGGGGCCGCGCATTGTCATGCTGGAAGAAAACACCTCAACAATGGGTCAGTTCGGGTCGCTTTGCATCGATTTTTGCTTTTAATATTGCCATTTGAGAATTATTTTTTTCCAAATTTATCGTCCGATTTTGTGGCAACAATTCATAATAAACAATTCCTTTCTAGTCCCACCATACAGAAAGCAGTTTACAGAGGATGGTCGTCCAGAGTGGGCATCATCTTCGAGGCTGAAATTTCCCATGCTTAAATTTATCAAACCACCTTCGAAATGTGGCCTCAGAAACAGCAGTATGCCCAAAACAGCACACATCTTACAAGCAGTTTGACTAGCATTTTTCCTTTCTTAAAATAAAAGAGCATAATGTGACGAAAATGAACTTTCTGGTTCACCATTCTTAGCACTGCAGTGAAACAAAATTTATGCCACAACACATGCTATAGTTATGCAGTCTAAGCAGAAAACACCAAATTTAAACATCTGCTTCAATCAAGGTCACTCTCTTTATCAGCGGTAGCAAAATAATAATAACAAAGCTAGCTACAATTTGAAAAACGGGCAGAACTTTCCGGATGACTCAATTATGCCATAGTGTTATATTTCATCCGACTCTTGAATATCAATTGATACATACTGTCGTAAATCCTTGGTAATAAATGACTTGTTTACTTTTTGCAAAAAAAAGCATAAAATAAAGACAAATTTGTTTGGTTTTTACATTTTTGAAAGAAATTTAATTGAATAGATAAGAATTTAATTGGATTGATTAATTAATGTTTATTTCATTAACCAACAGTTAAACTGATTAGTCAGATTTAGATTTTTTCTGTGTAGACCAGGAATGGGTACAGAACATCCATCTGGAAAGTTCCTTTGTAATCACAAGCTCTGTATTTTATGAGGGGTCGTAATTTGAGATGATTAAATCATCAAGTTAGACGAATCAGAAGAATGGGTGGCATGGTTTTTAAATATCTTTCATGTATAGGTGAGTTTTAGAGCATGTTACTACAGACTAGTTATAAGAGGGACTGTTACTAGAAATTTGAGCAGAAAAGTAAACATGAGCAAACATGAAAATGGGTTTCGTTGGTAGAAAGCACCAAATTGTCTCTTAACAGGTGAAGTCGATGCAATTGAAGTGTACATTTAGAAGCTTATTGTGGTAACATGACAGAGGTGTGCACTTTTTGCCATTTGTTTAACAGTCAGTAAACCCATGTGGGAAAAGAAAAGATAACTATAGTACCTCAGGTTCATGAAACCTGCATAAACCAAAAGGAGATAAGAGGAAAGGACTGGGTAAATGTCCAATAGCTTTATACAAATTTTTTTTAACACAATAATTAGTTAAATGTGGATAGTTTAGCTTTAAAGGTTTGTGTGTTGAGGGGCTTATAAGGTCTGGGGAGCCCCTCCAAAAGTAAAGACACTTCTTAAGTTCTCCAATGCTATAACCATAGGACTTAATATATTTTGTTATTCAAAGACAATGGTTTAGTTTAATTCTGAACTCTATCTCTTAATTAAATAAAAAAATTACAGAAAATATTTTGTCATAAGTAATTTTAAGAGCATCATAGCAATATTTCAACTGTTCATTAATTTTTATGGGCATTATACATGCAATCAATGTAAAAATCCATGCAATAATTGTTTAATTGCATAAGTATTACACGAAATAAAACTTGCAATAGTATATTCACTCTTCAAAGCATTCAACAGAACATAAAGTGCTGGTAGTAAATAATACACAATCGATTGATAAAAAATAATTCTAACATTGATTCTTCCAAGCTATCCAGACTTGCTTCAGCTAAATTTTGCAAAGTTTCCAATGATGAGCTATCAACCTAAAATATTAAAATGTTTATTATTAAAATTCTAAAATTCACATATTATGAAATGAAATATTTTGAGGTTTTAACTCTACTACATATTACTAACTATACAAATTTTGGAGCACTGCTTTTTAGTACAAAGCATCATGAATAAATTATTTCAAAAATATTATTAAAATGCCACTTGGGAGCAAAAATATGTATTAATTACTTTCTTTTTGTAAATCAATCCAAATTATACTCATTTCTTCCCAAATAGGCATAAAAATACAATATATTTATGATGCACAATTTTAGTAATTAGCTTATGTGCAGTAATGGATTGGCCCAGCAGAAAATCAGGAAATTCCGGATGGTTTCAATGGAAAAGTAATCTAGTATAAGCTAGAAAAACTTACTGTATACCTACTGTAATGGTAATTAGATAATGTCACACTGGAGCAACAAAATGGGATATACTTTATACTGTAATTTAAATGTCTTTTTTCAATTGGAAAGACAGCAAACTAACAAATCAATCATAAAATCAACTCTGAACATCATAATACGATTATGACATTAGTTTTGTAGTACATGAAAGGATCGAACGTTGCTAGATGTCTCGAGGCCTCTAAGGTATGGTAATGATGTGAGAAATCCTAACCAACTAAGACAAACCATATTGGTAAAGAAGGGTGTCGATATTTGGCACACTGTTTTCAGTTCGAAAGTAGAGACCACATGACAGTTTCTTAGAAACAATTCTTTTCATAAATCTATCGTCCTAAAAAATAACTTGGATCAATTTCATGTCCATTGCTAATATTGAGTCAATAGTTAACCCTTTTAGAAGGAGACGATAAAAGAGGTGTTACCTCCTTATATAAATGTTTCTAAAATTATTTATAAAAATTGATAAGACATCAAATTAAAATTGTTGTTTACTTTTAATGATTCACTTTTGCATACATGAGGCTGGTAGATATCTACATTTTCAAGGACCAATTAACCAAAGTCTGTCTATTTATGTGTACCATGAGATGAAAAAGGAAGAAAAGCACTGTTCTAGATCAATATGTTGAGTTGTCAAATGATGTGCGACACATTTGATATTAGAATTTTTTTATGCAGGGCACATAAGTTATGCATTCTAGATGTCACTTAGGTGAAAATATTTGTTTATAGGTGTTATATACCATTTTTCCTGAACTCATTCTACTTACTTTCAGCTAATTTCTTTAACTTTAATATTCAACCTTTCAAAAACCATGATACGTCTTAGTTATGGCCAGTAGTAAGATTTCAGATAAGTATGTATTAATGGACCATCACAAATACTTTATCATGTTTGTTCAAGTTTGGTTTATTGAGTTTTTAAGATTTCAGGGAAATATTTGTTAAAAATATAGACAGGAAAAATGTTTCTGATACAGAAGAGAATTAGACCCTAGAATTAAACCTGTATTGCTTACAGCTCGAAGGTTCCTAGCCTTGGTTAAATATAGAGCAAAAATAGTTTTTTACAATTATTATTAAAACTAAACTTGAATTGATTGTTAAATTAAATTCTAAGGAAGGTAGGTAGTTGAATTAATGTTGTACTGGAGCAACAGACTATTGTGATGACATCAATATCTGAACATCCTCACAATGTCAACATGAGGATATTAGAAGCCACATCTGATTTAATATGCACCCCACATACACAACAGTCTTTAGTTGGATCGAGTTTCGAAATTGCAACCCTTTGATTGCTAATCCGTTACAATTATAACTGGGCTACCATGAATGCTAAGGAACTGTGCAAAGAAATTTCACTAACAAGTAGATTATATTTCATTGTAATGTTTCAGATCAGCACATGATGTGAAATATAGAAAATAATGTGGTGATCAATAAAACATAATCTAACTTATTTATGAATGGTATGTGTAAAAATTCCTTTAAGTTTCAGGTTGCTTAGTTTTTGATTATGGCACGTTATTGTACATTTATTCAGCAAAATACAGCTGCTGGACTATATTTTGCCAAGCAGCACCAAACTTGAGGAAACAAACCACAACAACAAGGACTCACTCAAATCTAAATTTCAGGTTTCATAGTAGAACAATCTTGAGAGATTAGTCTGGGCTCATAGGTTAAGGTATTAGAATTATTATCCTAAGGTGTTAGAATCATTAAGTCAAATGAGGGTACAGCTTCAGTCTACGCAGTTTATAGCGGTGACAACAGCTTTGGAGTCTTTCTTTTTGGGTGCCCTTCTAGTAGCAAGTTATGACAGGTAAAGGCAATCAATCTGTATTACGATTATTGCGATTTTTATGGCAACCTTGGCAAACGGAAAGTTTAAATTTTCCTTTCGATCTAAAAAGTTCTTTCAAAATCCGTTAAACTGTCGTTTGATTTCATTGGTTCATTTCAACTAATTATTTCCTTGGCAACCTTTTGAGTGTGCCAAAAAAAAAAAACACCAAGGCAGTTGCCACCGCTATAAACGTAGACTGAAGCTGGACCCAAATGAGTACCTCCACATCAATCATAACTTAAAATAGCAAAAATGTAGTTATTAAAACCATGAAATGCAGAAGGAGATGGATATTTTGTGACCTTTCGGCTTCGAAAAAGCAAGTTTTTCTTGAGTTAATGCCGTAAGATAAATATACTTTATGGTATAAATATTAAGCTAGCCTCAAAATCTTCTTGCAAATTCATCAACCAGGACGTTATTCATTAACAATCATTTGAATAGAACTCTGCAATTTAACTTCCCCTACAAAAGCAGCGAATAAACTTTGAAGAAACTCATGATACAATATTTTGACATAATTGAACCTGCGCTTCATATTTGTCAATAGCTCGCACACCCCCAAATAACTCAGAAACACTTAACAGAACAATTAAACAATCAACCAAATAATTAAACTTATTCCATCTTTTTCCACCATATATGCTGATTAACAAGCGTATTTAAAATATCTTCAGAATAAACTAAATATTTACACCGGGCAAATATCAACATTCCACGATAAGATTAAACGTTTAAAACAAACCTCATTTCCAGAAGTCGTAGGTGAAACATCTTCAGTAGTTGGTAAACTGCTATCAATTGGATCGGGTTTTATTTCAGCCATTTAAAATTGTTGTTTCAAAAAATTAAAGAATTAGTTTCTGTTTTCGAAGAATGACAACACCACTATATATAAATATAACACGTCTTAAATGTTTATGAGTGACAGAAACTGTATCACGAGTTGAGATGTATAAAATTTAATTACTTTCGCAATAATGATTCAATTGTAGGTTAAAAGAAAAAAATATGAAAGACATGCAATAATAATTTTTTTACTTTTAGTCGAATAAAGCCAAGAAATGTTAAATATTTGTGGTTTCTAATGAATACAAACTAGCTTGCAAGCAGGAAGAAATTTACTCAACTTCATATATTGTCAACTTTGTTTACATTGTACACGGTTGTCATGGTGTTTTGCGAATGATACAATCAACAAAACCTAACTGAAGATAATTTCTTTGAGGATTACGGCTCATCATGGCTGTGAATAAAGTTGAGCCTTTGTGGCAAGATAGAGACATAAAATTTGATCTCTCGCCCACGGAAATGCAATTCCACTGTGGGGAAAAACTGATTGATAAATTAGATTCAGTTGAAGATACAAAAGGAAACAGTGGCGATTCTGGTAAACTGTTCATCACTAATCTTCGACTGATTTGGCAATCGTATGTCAAACCCCGTGTAAGTTTGTCTGTTGGTTACAATTGTGTAACTAACATGTCAACACGTACTGTAAATTCAAAACTTAGAGGTATGACCGAAGCTTTATACATCCTCACTAAAGTTCATAGTACACGTTTCGAGTTCATTTTCACAAATTTGATTCCAGGTACTACAAGATTAATGACCTCCGTAATTAGTGTGTACAAAGCTTATAACTCTAGCAAGTGGTACCGAGAGTTAAAACTGAGAGGTAGTGTTGTTCTGAGTAAACAATTAAAAGTGCTACCTCAAGAACAAATTTACAGTAAAGTGAATGGTGTCTGGAATTTATCGAGCGATCAGGGAAATCTCGGAACATTTTTCATCACAAATATACGTCTAGTGTGGCATGCAAACATGAATGAATTGTTTAATATAAGCATACCTTATATTCAAATTGTCTCCCTAAAAGTGAGAGAATCTAAATTTGGCATGGCTCTTGTTGTAGAAAGCTCAGAATGCAGTGGTGGATACGTCTTAGGTTTTAAAATCGATCCTCTTGAACGTCTGCAGGAAGTATTCAAAGAGATATCAAATCTGTACCAAGTCCATAGCACAAATCCAATACTGGGAGTGGATTATTTTATAGAGGAAAAAGTACCCATAGATGATGAGCTTCCTCAATGTCCACAAGTTGATGAGGATGTAGAAATAATTAATTCAAAAGAATGTGACACCTTTGCTGCCTACTTTGCGGATGAAAATCATGTCAGGGATCGAGAACCTGTATACTGCGAAGAACTAGGACTTGCTGTTGAAAAAATCAAAGATGGCTTTACTATGAGTAGCTTGTGGGAGGTCATTCCTAGTTCATAGGTTGATTTTTAATAATTAGAAATTAATTTTTAACTATTACTAGTCAAAATATATAATTAGCTTTAATTCTCCTCTCACAATGTGATGAAGGTTATTTCTTGTGAATTTAAAACAATTTTTATTTTTGAAGATTCATAGAGGTTTTTACATAAATTTACAGATTATATTCGTTTTAAGTAACTAGAATAGAAGTAAATGAATTTTGAATTGAAAAAAATCTTGTTTATTTTGTTTTTCAAATGATTTTTGAGAAAAATAAAAGTTATTCAAAAATTATTTATTTCTCGTATTGAAAATATTGCATGTAACACCAAATTCATTTTGAGTAAAGAATTGATGTTGTGTTTACACACTGCACAATTGTTGCCTTTTGATTTAGCAGCCAATAGGTTGACTATGTATTTTAATGTCTCAATTGGTTTTCTATTCCACAAAAATCATTCTAGATAACCTCAATTAAAAAGCACGTTAACTTATAAAAAACTACAATTAAAACTCCCATAAACATAGTTTTTAAATAAAAATATTCCTATCTTAGGCTGCCACAGCACAACACTCGTAAAGTAGTGGCATAAAGTTTTGAATGTTGCAAGTCTCCTCTAATCCCTATTTTAGTAGCTCAGATACAAAATGGGCAAATTAAGTATGAAACATGAAGATCTTGCCAAGTTTAAATTATATATTTTATTAATAAGAATTTCATGACTTGGCATCAAAACTTTGAAATTGGTTTTCCTTGAAACATTTTTTCCCTCGACAAAAAGAAGTTTTTCCATCCGCTATTATCTTTAAAAGTTTACTAAATTTCAGTTGACCTTAAGTGAATTTTTTTTTAAAGTCTCAAATTTTCTAAAATAGGAGCTTTTGAAACAATTTTCCTTCGAACTTTTGAACAATTCCGTTCCTTCCAAAATTGATCTTATTTCTAGTGAATTGGTCAATCAGTTTTCCATTAAATATGCTGAAAACTATGCATCATAGTCACTAAAACTGAAATATTAGTAAGTCACTTGTGGCAGAACTGCTTTTGAAATGAAATCAATTGCTACAGCATTTTGAAAAATCGTACACTAAACCAACCTCAAGTTTTAAGTTTTATTGACATTCTCTTCATGCAATAATTGATTTAATCATGTACCACAAAGATGAGACATTTATGCATGACCATAAACGGATTACGTCTAAACTAGATTTAAGGGTATTCCTACAACTTACAGGGATTTTCTTTTACCACGGACAAAAAGGGATCTAATCTCTAGTGAATTGGTCAATCAGTTTTTCCATTAAATATGCTGAAAACTATGCATCATACATTAAATATTTATTTGTGAGTTCGTTATTAATGGAGCTGTTATAATTTTAGCAGTTAATAATTGTTATAGTAAATTAGGAATAACTAATTAACTTACTTTAAGACAGTTTTGCCAATCTTTACTAGTTGTGCAGTCAATAACAAAATACAATAAAAAATCAATCACATAAACATAACAAAACAAATACATTAAATTATTAGTATCTAAAAAAAATTATTTCTTCACTTTCTTAGAGAAATAAACATACATATAACAAAATTTAATTACTGTCCCAGTAAATGGACAGTTATGCTCTCAAATAAGTAATTTTTCAGATACAAACTAAAGCTTGGTGAAATGAGTCATTCTTCAGAGTGGGACATTGGTCAAAATTTGTATTCAGTCTTTCCTCAGATTGCCTATGTACTTTTGAGCAGACCATCTTAGAGAGAGGTCATCCCAATTTTTTTTTATCAATTTCAAAGTTTTTTAATCTTGTAGGCAATGTTTATTAAACTATCCAGTTTCAACCTCCAATATTAAATTCCTTGATTTATTTTTCAAAAGATAAATCAAAGAATAGCATAGAATCAGTTATACTTCTATGAATATAGTTAAAATTTAGTAACATATACAGAAAATAAACTACTTGCATCAAACGTCTATTCAAGCTAAATATTTGTCCTAGAAAAAAATTCCAAGGTAAATAATTTTCTTCGAATTTTTCCATGAGACACATTTTTTAGCATACCATGGCAGAACATGGACAACTGCTGGTTACAGAAAAGTAAAATAATACAACCAATAAAAATATTTTAATAAGAGCTTTATTGATATACATAATTGTGAACAATTTATCAATGATACAATGACAATAACAAGAATAAATAATTGGAAGAAAACCACAATGTACCACCTTACAATCAGAAGAATGGCTTCTCAGTTTTAAAAACATCTTGGTTTGAATTATGATATTCAAAACTCAAAGGTATGCAAGCATTCCTCACTAAACTGATTTCCATTCCTTTGCTAAAATCCTTTCATTTATTTAAAATAAAGAAAAAATTAACACATCAATAACTGTTTTGCTTTTGGGGACTATCCAGAACTTTGCATTCCTGAGTAATCACAATAGGAAAAGAAGGAGTACTGTTCACTAACTGCACATGCTACAAGAACCTTCCAGCATTTGATTTATCGAGTACATCACCAGTGTTCGCTGATGAACCAAGTTGCATGTGGACAATTACATTGTATCCAGCTGCAGTTTTACTGGATGAAAGGATTCTCTGCATTGGACAGCTGGTTGTAAGTCTGGGGATCATCAAACAGGGTCATTATATGAGTACCTGAATTACATTTAGAGTAATAGCATCCAAGATGCTTTATGGCATCATTAACAGAAACAGGACAAAACATCTAATTTACATGGTAGAATCAATGAACAGTAAAAAAAAAAAATTATAAAATTACTTCCAAAATATAGAATAGATACAAACATAATTTGAAATAATGCTAATTTTTCTAATAAGTGAAAAAATCATGTTACATAAAAATAAATTGGGGTTTCCTTGAAAATATACCCATCTGACACTTTTTTATCTTTATATTTTCACTCTCAAGAGTCGTGAGCAAAATGAAATTAAAAAATAAAAATAGTTCCTTCAAAACGCATTTTGAAATTAGTTTAAATATTTCAACAAAGAAATTTAACATTCAATGCTTTTAACTTGTAATAAAAATAATGCTTTATAGACAAAATTTGGAACTTCAGTACAAAATATGTATAAATGTGTGGATGCAGTTTTCAATATTACCCTCTTCCAAAACAAATTTTTAAAAAGAATTCATATGGGCAAGGGAAACAAAACACATGTCAATGCAATTAAACTAGCGTATGAAGTAACACTTAGAAAAAAATAATATATTTTTCTAATAAACTGCATATCCAACTATATAAAAAGAATTTAGACTAACATCTAAATAGATAGACTAATAATAGATGTAATGGACTAATAACCAAGTGTTGGAACTTGAATAGTTCAACACTTGGTTACTATTTAATTTTTTTTAATAATATCTTTAAATTGCTACAAACAGGAATGTTATATTTGAAAGTACAAAATTAAAATTTCAAGACATTCAATCCCTTATAAGCTCATACTTTCAGAATATCAAAATAGAAATATATGTATCTATATATGTACTTGCGTTAAGAATATGAAATGGGGATATATATACAGCATAAATGAGTATCACGCAACCATAGTGGATTTGTAAATACCGATATATAACAGTTTTGTTTAGAAATGTAGAATACTTCAGCATATTTAATTTGAAAAAATACAGCAAAAGAAGGCTTTGTATTTACTGAAATATCTAAAGCATCTTTTTATACCTCTATACACATTTTTTATACAATTCTAACAATTTCTACGCTCTTATATATAAAAAATAACATAAACCCTATATGGACTTCGATCCACTTAGAAATTTAAAATACGCCATTTACATATTTTTAAAAATATTTAAAACTGATAATGGTTACAAAGTCAAGATGGATAAAATTATCAATATTATGCTCACACAACAGGTCAATCCAGCTATATCAGAAAGATTAACACCAGGATATATCTCCAAGTTTCTTGGAAACAGCCAGTTCCATCTTTGTATATTGTAGATTTGTTTTCAGTGAAAACAGAAGAACAATAAGCCTCAATCATCTATGGACTTTTAAAAACCCACTAACAAACCTAAGCCATGCAATAAAAAAGTTGATAAATCAAAGGTCCTTGGTACACGTCAATAATCAGAATACTAAAAACTATGCATGGACAAAAGGATCATGTTAACTGTTACACTTATCCACGAGTTAAGCTAATCCAACCATTTCGGGAAGGTCGAAATTAGCATCATCTGAATCTTCATCCTCTGATTTGGGATCCCATTCATGAAGCCTCTTCCTCCATATTTTAATCTGACAGTCCCATGATCTTCGGCTGTACTTGATGTGCTTCTTCGGAGTAAAGATCTGATGAGGCTCACGCTCGTGTTTCTCTACAGACTCAACATACAATTTGTATCCTTTCGTATTTTTTCCATAGTCTATTTGCTTTTGGCGACGGTTAAGCACAGCTGGATCAGTTTCGTATTGTTTCGATCTGTCGCTTTCTTCAGTATCTGTGCTGTACATGCTGGAAGAAGTGGTACTAGCATCGTCTGGAAAATTCTTATTTCGGTTCCAGCCCAGCCTTCGCTTCACACCTTCCAAGCTTGGACTCAGAGGCAAATTCTCAAGATTCACAACTTGGTCGGAATTTCGTTCGCGTTTCCGGTTGGAATTTCGACGAGGACTGACTTTAGAGAAATCTGCTTCTTTCTTCTCGGATGGGCTCGTCACACGAAGACCCTTCATAGGTGAACTCATCGAATGTTCGTCATGGGTAATCGGGGCATCGTCGCCCGACTCGTAGGCTTCGCAGCGATCGGCCCAACTCTGATTGCGATTCGAATTAGATGGTCGGTAATCAATGTCGCCGAAAAGGTCGTCCAGTGTTTTTTTCGGTTTTACTTTGGATCTAAGGTCGTACGGTTGTGTGGAAGCGGAATATTCGTGCCTGTCGTAACCATCCGCAGACCTTTGATTTCTGGGTCTTGAACTGTTAAAATAACGGGTTCCGGAATTGCTCCTCTTACTCTTATTGGAACTCATGTCTCAAAGCGTAAAAGGTTCAAGAACACAAAAAGTTTATGAATAGTAGAAGCAATTTCCGTTCCGAAATGCAAGGAGAAACACGAACAAGCAAAAAACTTCAAAACACAATCAATAAGCAAATCAAAAATCGCATCAGCTTTCTTCAGAAAGAAATAGAATACATTCGCGCCTTTCTGTTCGTTTTAGTTGAGATGTTTCATTACTTCTTAATTCACACAGCGAAACGAATATTGGACAAAAATAAGGTAAGTATATATTTAACTAACATATTGTGCTATTAGCGACGATCCGGGATCAATCCCCGAAGGGAAGTATCGAGGACAACACCGCGTAATTTTGAACTACTGTCAGATGACGAGGTCACACCTGAGTTAGCAAAGTTGTTACCTTAGACTTCTAATATATCTCCTCTATGGTTGTTACCCCACTCTCCAAACTTCCACAAAATACCACCTGGATCTTTCCCTAGGGGATTGGTCCCGGGCCGTCTTCAATAGACCATGTGTTGCTTTAGAATTAAAAATTACCATTATCATACTCACCTCACCATCGTGAGGACATTTGAGGCCACGATGTGCACAAGTCCCCTGTGTACACAACGGTCTTTGGTTGAATTTGAACTTGCAACCCACCGGTTGCTAATCAGTTACTCCTCCAACCGGGCTACCATGGTCCTGGACAAAAATAAATTTAATATTTACATTCGTAGGTAGGTATTTAATTAACATCACACTGGAGTAATACATCAGCTTGTTGCAAGCTTAGCCACCATGACTTACGATGCAACCTATATATATAATAGTATAACCCAACTATACCATGAAGGTCTTTTTGATAGACACAGTTGCACTTATTCACTCCGGCTTAATAAATTGGTGACTGACGGACGTGATTTTAACATGCAAAAATTTACAACATCGATGGATGGTCAACGATAGTCATAAATTCATTAACTGACACCATGTCTCTGATTTATGAACGTGTAGCGGTCAATGTAACAAAGAAGCATCTATGAATGCTGAGTATAATCTTTCTTTTCTTAAAGGCTACATCAAAACCTGGCAATACCAATTAAAAAGAATATAAATTCTTGTAAACGAAAGATTGATGTTCTGCTTATGATTCTGATTTAAAAAAAGCAGTTGAGCAGCAGTTCTGTTGTAGTCAATATGTTCGTTCTTTGCATGCTGTAATAAATATTATTACTTGGCGGTATTGCTTGTTTTCATCTCTTTGTCTTGTAGCTCTAAGAGAGCTACAAACTGGTGACCCGGAATAACAATATTTTCTGAATCAGGAGAACGAGCAAAAATGGTTGATACTGATCCCGCCCAAAAAGGAAGCATGGAAACAAAAGTTGACAAAACTGATTTGAACCTGGAAACAAATCGCGTAAGCATCAAAATTCCTCCATTTTGGGAAGAAAAACCTGAAATTTGGTTTTATCAAGTGGAAGCCCAGTTTTCTATCGCGAATATTGTGACAGAGGAAACGAAATTCAATTACCTGGTTGCACAGATGGAACCTAAAGTGGTTGAAAACATCTGGGACATAATCCGAAGTGGTCGAAGTGACAAGTATTCTGCAGCAAAGGAAAGACTTTTAAATACTTTTCAAGAAAGCGAAGAAAAAAGTATCAAGCGTCTACTTACTGGAATTTCACTAGGTGATGTAAAGCCTAGTCAATTGCTACGTAAAATGAAATCGCTTGGCGGAATGAACATCTCCGAGAAGGTTTTACGCACGTTATGGCTCGAAAAATTACCAGAATCCATTCAGAACATTTTGTTGGTGAGCGTAGAAAGCCTTGATAATCTTTCAGTTATGGCTGATAAAATTTTGGAAATGAATCCGAAAACGGAACTTTTTTCTGCAACTCCCAATAACTCGGAAACAACCAAAATCCTCGAAAAAATTTCTTCTTTAGAACAACAAATCTCTGCTCTGAACATTGACAGACAATCTAGAACTGACATTCGTGTTCCAAATATGAGGCGAAATAGAAGTCGATCGAAACAGCGATTCTACCCAGACGGCAAATACTGCTATTACCATTTCAAGTTCGGAGCTAATTGTTATCCAAACAAATGCAAAGGTCCTTGCAGTTGGAAGTCGTCGGAAAACATAAGTCAGCAGTAGAAGGAACGGCGAGCTCTGCTGCTGATGATATTCAAGATTGCCGCAATTACCGTTTATTTGTGAAGGACAAGAACACCGGCTTGCGCTTTCTAGTTGATAGTGGAGCGGATGTATCAATCATTCCAGCTTCAGAAAAACATAAAGTATGTAATTCTTTTAAACTTTATGCAGCTAATGGTTCCGAAATTCAAACTTTCGGACATAAAATTTTGACACTCAATTTGGGACTTCGCCGTGATTTCCAGTGGCCTTTCATTATAGCAAAAGTGGATAAAGGAATAATTGGAGCTGACTTCTTAAATAAGTTCAAATTGTTGGTAGATATTAACAAAAAACGCCTTATTGATGGACTAACTAACCTTTTTGTAACTGGTGAAATTTCATCTATAGAGGCAGAAAATAATTTAAGTGTTATGAATCAGTCTTCTAATTTTTCTGATATCATTTCCTTGTACCCAAATTTGATGAAACCTAATCTGTTGATAAATAATACTCCGCACAATGTCAAACATTATATTGCCACTGAAGGTCAGCCAGTATATTCGAGAGCTCGACAGTTAGATACCAAAAGATTAGAAATTGCGAAACAGGAATTTAAATATATGCTAGACAATAACATAATTCGACCTTTAAAATCGCCATGGGCTAGTCCACTGCATTTAGTGCATAAAAAAGATGGTACATTACGGCCGTGTGGTGATTATAGAAGGTTAAATGCACAAACCATTCCTGATCGTTATCCCATACCGAGAATTGAAGATTTCCAGCATATTTTAAAAGGTAAGAAGATTTTCTCAAAAATTGATTTATTTAAAGCGTATTTTCAAATACCGATTGCTGAAGAAGATAAGCAAAAAACTGCGATTATTACACCCTTCGGACTTTATGAATTTAATGTTATGAGTTTTGGTTTACGAAACGCGCCTTCCACATTTCAACGCTTTATTAATGAAGTTTTCTGTGGATTGAGTTTCGTATTTCCTTATTTAGATGATATTTTGATAGCCTCTTCAACTATAGATGAACATAAAGATAATTTGAAATTAGTTTTTAATCGCTTGGAAAAATATGGTTTAAGAATAAATATTTCTAAATCAGAGTTAGGAGTTAAGAAATTGGAATTTTTAGGGTATTTAATTACACCAGAAGGTTCACGCCCACTTCCTGCTAAAGTTCAATCAATATTAGATTATAAATTGCCTGAAACAATTCATGAATTGCGCACTTTTCTCGGCATGATTAACTTTTATCGTCGTTACTTAAAAGACGCTGCTAATACTCAAGCACCACTCAACGATTATTTACGTGGAGCAAGAAAAAAAGACGCGAGAAAAGTTCCGTGGACCGAAGAAACTAAAGAAATGTTTGAAAAATGCAAACAAGATTTAGCGAATGCCGCATTATTAACATTTCCTAATCCTGATTTGCCTTTAGCTTTATTTACAGATGCCTCAGATTTCGCTGTAGGATCTGTTTTGCAGCAGTTTGAAGAAGGAAATTGGAAACCGATCGCATTTTTTTCAAAAAAACTCAACGAAACACAAACACGGTACAGCACATACGATAGGGAACTTTTAGGAATCTACCTCTCAATTAAGCAGTTTAAACATATGTTAGAAGGACAGAATTTTACTATATACACCGACCATAAACCAATTATATTTGCTTTTAATCAGAAAAACGAAAAGGCTTCGCCTAGACAACTGAGACATCTTCAATATATATCGCAGTATTCAACAGAAATACGCCACATCAGTGGACATGAAAACGTTGTTGCAGACTCGATGTCTAGGATAGAATCCGTAATCGGGTTAGATTATGATGCAATTGCAGATAAACAAATTGACTGTGAAGAGCTTAACAAATTACGCAATAATACTTTATTTGCTTTTAAGCAATATCCACTTCCGTCAGGAAAACTTCTCTGGTGTGATACCTCAACTTCAACCATTAGACCCTTTTTACCTCTAATATTTAGAAGGATAATGTTTGATAAAATCCATGGTTTAGCCCATCCAGGTATCAAAGCAACAGTGAAACAAATGACATCAAGATTTATTTGGACAAACATTCGGAAAGACGTAAGAAAATGGTCGCAAACATGCATCGGTTGCCAGAAAAACAAAATTACGAGGCACACTAACTCACCATTAGGAACCTACAAAGAACCGGATGAACGATTCAGCACAGTTCATATTGATATCATTGGACCTTACTCACCATCTAATGACTTTGTTTACTGTTTAACTTGCATAGATCGCTTTACTAGTTGGATGGAGGTTATCCCTTTACGTGATATAACCTCCGAAACCGTGGCAAGATCATTTTACGAAGGTTGGATAACCCGATTTGGAGTACCTTACGAAGTCATCACAGACCGAGGTTTGCAATTTACATCCGAGCTTTTTAGAACTTTGGCAGCTATTTGTGGAATGAAACTTAAACATACAACTGCATATCATCCACAGTGTAATGGCAAAATCGAAAGACTTCATAGAACACTGAAAGCAGCTATACGGTCACACAATACTCTTCGATGGACATTTGGACATTAAAAAGATTAGTTACATCCTTTAATTCATCACATTAATAGCAGCAGGATTTTAAAGTCTAATATTCCGGAATAAAAAGGAAAGTTGTCATCTCTGCAAAAACCTCAAATGTACAGCCGTCAAAATAAAAAACAACTCACCCGATCGCAATTGCACAATTTACGTCGCAGAGCAATACGGAAAGTGGTAATCTATAGGGATGAATGTATTTACAAATATCAACATTTAAAATTTGTCTAAGGGGCCGTCTTCATATTAAATTGGGTGCTTGCTCCGAAAATTTCAATACGAACCCCCATCTATTATAACAAATTTGGATTCTACACACAATTTTCATGCGGAATTAAAAAAAGTTCATCAATTTTATTGCATTTTTCACCGATTTGTAAGTGTTTGAAAATTAGAACTCCAAATGTTAAATTGGTATTTCACGTTTTTTGTTATATTTTCTAAAAACATTGTATTTTCTTGGAAATTGTTTTTCCCTCCTTCGCTACCCAAAAACTGTTGTAATTGTGATTATATTTAATGTATTATATTTATATTCCATTACTGGTAAGTTTATTTTTGCTGGTTCGCAACATTAAGCTGATTCTTATCTTTTATCTTTTTATGTAATCTATACTTGTAACGTACTTGTGTTTTACGTCTTAAATAAGTTACCCATAATTGTCTATTCTTCTGGCCCCTTTTTATATTCTTCAAATTATATGCCATTAGGTTATGGGCCCAAAACGCTTATAGCGCGTGCTTTGGAAGTCGTGGAGGGGAAGATGCAGAAGCCAGAAAAGCCGATTCTTGGTGTGGACGAGGCAACTCAGAAAAAGTACGATGATGTGAAAAGGTACGATAAAGCCAACAACTGTGTTATGATGGTCCTAACAAACTCTATGACCGAAGAAACTCTACAAAAGGTCATGAGATTTGACAACGCAAGAGTTGTATGTTCGGAGCTACACAAGATATTCGAAGATTCATCTGACAAAACCAGTTGTATAATATCTGCTTACAGTTTTTTAAATTCAGCTGGGGAAATGAGTACATGGCAGCTCATTTATCGAAACTCAAAAATCTGTGGTACGACTTAAATGGAGGACTGGAAAGCAAGAAGGAGAACAGACTTCCAGAGATGCTGTTAATATGCAAAATCCTTGACACACTCCCAGCAAATTATCGCTCTTTTAAGTCCAGTTGGCTTCTTTTGAGCGACAAAAAAAAGGACTTTAGATGAGCTGACCACACAACTTTGTACTCATGAACGAGAACTGAAGAAGGATCCAGGCACAAATGAAGCAGTTGACCAAGAAGCATTAATTGTAAATTCGGAGTTCAAGCGAAGAACAACAAGAAGAATAACAGTAAATGCAACTACTGTCATCTAAGAGGACATTGGGTCAAAACGTGCAAGAAGTGGATTGCTGATGGGAAACCACCAAAGCCTAGTGGTTCCAATTACACCAAAGAAGGGAGAAATCCTGCTTCGGCTAATATGACACTCCTGGTTTTAGATGAGGAGATACACGCTGCTGAGACAAATTTAAATGACTGGTTCATTGACAATGGGGCCTCAAAACATCTGACTAACAATAACAGTCATTTTGTGGTTTTTAACAAATTTGAGCTTCCAAATAACATAACCGTAGCCAACGGAAAGTCATTACCAGCCATTGGTAAAGGTACCATCAAAATTGTTACATTTGTAAACAATGAGAAACAATTTAAACACCTGAAAAATGCGTGGTACGTGCCAGAAATCAGTAAAAATTTATTTTCTGTATTGGCAGCTCAAGACAGAAATCGAAACAGTGTGTTTGAATCCACTTACAAGGACTGTTATCTAAAAATTAATAGCAAAATAGTCTTGCATAGGACACGGAGGGCTGGAGGTGGTCTTTTCAAAGCCGCCATGAAGACATTGGCTCCTGAAAACCAAGTCAACGTAGGCATGGCTGTTGGTGACGTCCTTCAACTCTATCACGAAAGATGGGGACACCAAGACAAACAACATGTGAAATCAATCTTGGAAAATGAGTTAAATGAAAAAGTAAAAAATGACTCAAGATTATGTGAAGCTTGCGTATATGGGAAGGCACACAGATTAAAGTTTGGAACCAGGAAAAGGGCTACAGGAGAATTGATCTCCACAGATATTTGTGGACCATTTGACGAGTCTCACGAGTAGTTTAAATACTTTGCCATCTTCAAAGATGATTTCACAAAATTCAGGTATTGTTTCTTCCTGAAACAAAAATCAGAAATTAAAGATGTGCTTGTGGACTTTATTGTCCATGCAAAGAATTTGGGTCACACTATAAAAGAAATCATCAGTGACAATAGCGGCGAGTTCGATAACCAAGCAGTCAAACAGATCTTAAAGAAGCATGGAATATCTCAAAGGCTTACAGCTCCATACTCTCCAGAGCAAAATGGCATCTCTGAAAGAGACAACAGAACAATTGTAGAAATGGCTCGAACTCTGAAGTACTCAAATGAGGAAATAGATTTCCCCAAATATCTATGGGCAGAATTTGTTAGCACTTCTGTCTATGTTTTAAACAGAACTGGCAAATATCAAATTCCAAGTTCAAGCCCCTATTAACTATGGACGGGTAAGAAACCCAGAATAAAACACATGCGCATCATAGATTCTGTTTGCTATGCACATATTCTAGACCAGAAAAGGAGGTAAATGGACAAGAAGGCAACTAAAGGCTATCTTGTCGGATATGATGGAGACGAAAGATATAGAATTTGTATCAAAGAAAAGGGGATGATCATTTGTTCACGAGACGATATTTTCGAAGAAAAGCCATTCCCAACTGAAAACTCGATTTCATTACCTCTCCAAGATGTTGAAAACAAACCTCAAGATGACAGAAGTGAAGCTGCAACAGATGAATACCCCAGAATGGAGGGAAATATAGAAACGGAAAGTCGACCCAAGAGACAGGTATCACTACCCAAGTGGACAGAAGATTACATCATGGGAGACTTGAATATTGCTAATGATTCTCAGGAAGTCACAAACAGGGAGGAGTTCAGCTGACTGATGGCGTCGAGAGATGAAGAACCCAAGACTTTTCTGAAAGATCCCGAAAGTTTAGAAGAAGCTTTAACTAGTCCTGATGCAGAACAATGGAAGTTAGCCAAAGAAGAGGAACTAGAGAACTTATAAAGAAACGAGACTTGGGAAGTAGTTCCTAGACCGAAAGAAAGAAAAGTTGTAAAATGTAGATGGGTTTTCAGGAAGAAGTATAAAGATGGAAGCGTGAACAGATTCAAAGTTCGACTAGTTGCCAGGGGTTATACACAAGTAGGAGGGAATAGACTATAAAGAGGCATTTTGCCCTGTAATAAAGTCAAAGTCTATTAGAACCTTGTTGACATATTCAGTGGAGCAAAATTGGTTGATCCACCAAGTTGATATCACTGCTGCCTACCTGAACGGAAAACTGAAAGAAACAGTTTTTATGGAACCGCCACCTGTTCATCTGCAAGGAAAACCAGCAGAGGTCTGCTTATTGAAGAAGTCTATTTATGGTCTTCATCAATCTGGAAGAGAGTAGAACATATGCCTCGACAAATTCCTAAGGTCATATAAGCTTACAAGATCTAAGGCAGATCCTTGTGTGTATTTCGACGAAGAAGTTGATTGTAGGTGTATACGTGGATGATCTACTAATAATTTCCAGCCTGGATACTACCATCCAAAAGTTTAAGGAAAGTATTGGAGCTACCTTTGAAATAAAAGATTTGGGAGAAATACACGATCTACTCTCAATTAAAATAGAGCGAAACAAGGATGGCTCAATGACTCTCGACCAGAGAGCATACATAACAGATTTGCTGCAATCAACTGGCATGTTGAATTGTAGAGGAGCATCAACACCTTTGGATCCAGGAATGAGGTACATGTCAGCATCTAGTGACAACATGCTCGATGCTGAAGGAGCATTCAGGTATCGACAGGCAATGGGAGGGCTCTTGTATTTAGTAGGAGGAACAAGACCAGACTTGGCTTTTCCCATCACCTACATGAGTCAATTTAACAATTGCCCTAGTAAAGAACACAGGTCTGGTGTACAGCATATACTTAGGTACATGGCACAGACCAGGGAGATAAAACTATACTTCCAAAAGACAGGAAGAAATCTCGAGATATTCTGCGATTCAGACTGGGCTGGCGACAAAATTGATCGTCGATCATTTAGTGGTTATGCCACCATTTTTGCAGTACTGAACTGAGACATTTTTTCCTGCGTTAAAAAGTAGAGGAAAAGCAATTAATGTTCGTATATGTATAATCCAGTTTAAATTCTGCTGACATGCTCACAAAGAGTGTAACAAGAACAGTCTTGGTGAAACAGAGACTTAGCGTAGGACTAAGGGAAATATAATCAAGAGGGAGGTTATAGTTGTGATTATATTTCATGTATTATATTTATATTCCTTTACTGGCAACACTGAGTTTATTTTTGCTGGTTGGCAACATCAAGCTGATTCGTATCTTTTATCTTTTTATGTAATCTATACTTGTAACGTACTTGTGTTTTACGTCTTAAATAAATTACCCAGAATTGTCTATTCTTCTGGCCCCTTTTTATATTCTTCAAATTATATGCCATTAACAATCTATACACATTTTAACCATCAAACTAAATTTTACTATTTTTATTAATTATGAAATTAATATTCATAAAAATTATGAATAGAAACCTGGGCAAATTTTGACTCCATGTGATTCAACTGTTACTGAAACACCGGAATTCCAAATTTCAGCTCTTTCACATGCATAATTAGTAGCGCAGTGAGACTGTTTGCAAAATTTGATGATTATTATCGTTATTGAAGATTGTTCACAAATTGAAAACAAAAATTTCTGCCAACAGGTCGTCCTGGGATTCGATCAGAATAGATTCTGACTTTGTCACCATCTTAATGGACTCCATACCAAGCCGCCTGTAACAGGTTCTTGACTGCGACGGCCACTACATGTCTTTATTAATATCTATAATATGATTGAACTCCGAACATTTAAACGCTCCCTCAATGGTTTTTATGGATTTTCTCGGTCAATTTTACGCCGTTCAACATTATTTTTTCATCAAATCCGCCTGAAATTTTGTGTAGAATCCAAATCTGTGATAAAAGATGGGGGTTCGTATTGAAATTATCGGAGCAAGCACTCAATTTAATATGAAGACGGCTCTTTAGATAAATTTTTAACATTGATATTTATAGAAAACATCAATCCCTATCGATTGCTACCATCCGTCTTGTTCTGTGATGTAAATTGTGCAATTGCGATCGGGTGAGTCGTTTTTTATTTTGGCGGCTGTACTACATCTGAAATAAACAAATTCTTATAAGTATTCATGTTTCCAGACAGTTATGGGAGATTTGGCAAACAAACAAGACGGTCTACGAAGATTTTCAACAAAATTGCTGTAGAAATTGCAGCTTATCACCATTGGCCTATTGTTCGGACGTATAAAGCGATAACCTGTGCTTGATGAGTTAACCAGAATAGAACTCAGGATTAACAAATAACGAATTTATTAACAAGTAACAATAGAGAGCGAATCTGTGCGTGGTTGGTACTCGGCAGGCAGTCGTCTTCCGAGTTCGTGATAAAAAAAACAGGGGTGGCTACGCACCGTGTAGCGTTATGGGTACTTTTCCGTTAGCTGAGTACCAAAAAAACGCCAAGCTTAAAAGTTGGCGCAGTTATCGCCAATCCTAAATGTTGATGCGAAAAGAATATTTCCAGGTATTTGTGATAAACTCTTTAAAGTTTGTTGGTTTGGCTGAGTTATCGCTGTAATTTGGCGGGTTTTGTCTGGTACCCAGCTAACGGAAAAGTACCGCGTTATGAAAACATTCGAGATTTTCTCTCTTACTTGAATTCGCCATCGATGAGGAAAACGACTGGCGTGTTTATGACCTTGTGGAGAGTACGAATTGAAATTCGTTGTTCTTGTCAGAAGCAGACGATTCGCGTAATATCGCTCTCTTTCTCTCTCGGCGCAAGTTGCGAAGCATTGCGAACGGAGCGCGTATCAATATTCTTACTTCTTAACTTTTCCCTTTCGGTTGTGTTCGTCTTGTGTCTCTTTTCGTCTTGTGGAATAAATTATTGTGTTCTAATTTATGTTGTATTAATTGCACACCAACGAACACCACAACCTTATGGGGTAACGGAAGGTGTTCATCCTCGGTTTTAAACGGTCGATCGTCGTAAAAATGAGGTACAGGCGATGTCTAAGGCAAAGTGACGCTTTGTTCTGACACCTCGAAAAAGAAAATTGTTGAACTTTTGATCTTAAACGGACGTAGAGCTGGTCTGCTCCTATGAAACCGCGGGACTAAAAACCTTTTTTGTATCTTACATATTTAGCCTCGAAATTGCCTTAAATTGTTAACTTTGTAAATACGTTAAATATCTAATTAAATGTGCTGTATATCTCAAAGCTATTTTTAATTACCTACAAGCCACTCACCACTACAATTCATCTTACGACGTTACAACCCCTTTTGACATAAACATGAAGGCGCGGTGACATCTGGGTTGTCCGCTCGCCATATCGTAGGAAAATACTCAATAGACTATATATGGCTTTTTATTTAATTAGCGTTTGCCAATCAACAATTCTTTTTTTTTTAGAATTCATTCTTTTGAATTTTTACTGGCGAAATGTTGGAAATCAATTAGAAAAACAAGCCACTTGAGAGAACGTACACACACAGGAAACATGTATAACCACAGTAACATTACCACCAACTTTTTAGCTTGTCCGAAAATGCCTCTCATACCATACAATCAAGAGAGTGATTAACGGCATAATTTTGAAAGTACTGTATTACACAGTATTTCTTAACGTTTGGAGCTCAGAACTGATTTTTAAATTGGTACTGATTTTTAGTACCATTAGGCATGGGGAATAAATAAATGTCTGCTCTCTTTCAAATTTTCTTCAGAAAGAACGGCAACAGCCTGTTCTCACTTATCACAAAAACCTATTCTTCTCTCTTTTTGTAAAACGAAAACATCGTATTTTGTCTACTTCGAATCTAATATTATGGAATAAAGTTGGACTTTTGTAAAGAAAGTAACTTCTCTTTTGTCAAATTTTCCTTTACTATAACATGCATCATATGCCTTTAGTTAAATTGTGCAAAGTTCGAAACACAGCTGTTGATCATAGTTTTGACTCACTATTTCTTGTTAGATTCTAGGGGCTTCCTAGTAACTGCTTAGTGCCCTCAAACTGTTCCCACCCTGTTATTTGTTCTTCGACTCTTCTGTCTCTGTTCTAGTCTAAACAAAAGCCCTGACTTTTGACGAATTTGTGAGAAGACAAGCAAAATAATGGTGAAATTTTATAGTTGTTACACAATATGAACATAGAGTTGAATTTTTAGTTCTAAAGAAATTTAAAACATTTCTGATAGGGTTTGTTGTCCAGTTTTCTCTTGCTTCTACTCATTTTTAAGATTTTTAATGCTTTTAACTTTATTTTAATGCCGAATAAGTTCAACATCTAGTGTATATTGAACTCCTTGTTAAAACATCTCATTATGAGATCAAATAGATAACCAGTGAGAATTTAGATTCGTGTTAGAATAATAAGTATAAGAAATATTGTTCTTATATTATATCAGAAAGAATAGCAAGACGGACGATTCGCAGCCTTTTTTAATTTGGAAGGAAATCGAATTAGCATTGAATCGAAGTCGATAAGTCAACTATGATTGATGCGCACAAATATGAAAAGTAAAATATTTAATTTCTATTAATTAGATATGTATCTGTTATTATTTTGTTGCTATGTTTGTTGTTAAAATTTTTATTCCTATTTTTTGTAACGTTTTGAAAAAAGACTTCAATGAACGGTCAGCGTTATTTATAAATCCGTTCTTTTCAAAATACGCAAGTATTATGTTCAGTAGATTTTCTTTCTGTTAGTGGTTAAATAGCAAGTTTATTCTTTTATTAGATACCTAACAATTATACAGTAATAATACGTGCTTTTCGTGTCCTCTTTAAAAAAAATTAATTTTATCAAACGTTCTCTTTTCTTGTATTCATCTTCTGACCAACCCCATCTATGGACTTTTTAAATACGGAACGGACCAGCAAGTTTCATTACTTTTTAACATCAAAGTGAGTCACCACTCATCGCCAAGCAATGTTTTTCGATCCAAGATTGTGATACAATATTCGTGAAAAGATATTCAATCGTCGATGAAAGAAAGTATAACGAGAACTAGTTAGGTACTAAATATGAAGTTGCCAAAAGAAGTTGAGATTCTTCAAGAAATGTCAATGAGAGCTCTTTATGGGGTTTATTTAATTTAAAGATTCGAAATTATAAGCCTTCCGGATCTGTTCATTAAATGTAAATGACGTTAGCGTATTGTGGTAGAATGTGTGCATATTCCGTTTAGGGTAACCAGAAGTAAAATCCTCTTCCATTTGTTTCTTAACTCAGAAAATCCTGTCATCAAACAAAATTTCTCACCGCTCTGTGGGTAGGTAAGTAGTAGTGTTGAATTTACGTCGAACTGGAGTAACACAACAGGCGACAGGAGCATAGCAACGGGATATATCCTTAAGGTTAAGACCCGAGGAAAATACTTCGTAATTTTGATCCACGGTCTGATGACGAGGTAATCACGGAAAATGGCACCCCACTTCCCAATATTCTACGCCCCGCCACCACTTAAGGGGAGGTCCTAAGATGGTGCTTGGAGCACATTTAAGTTTTACAGTTATAAGTATTTATACGTAAAATAAAGTTCTACGAGATTCATTTTTTGTCAAACTAAATGTAGGCGGCGGTAGTGTTTCTGTGGAAAGAACGTGTTGTATATACGTATTTCGATGTGCATAACGTCGTTTCCGAATGTGACATCACTTGGCTTGATTACGATTTAAGCATGTCGCCAACAAAAATTCCATCGAATCATTTTCGCGACAGAGAACAAAACTAGATCTATGTAGTTTAATCTAAACGTTATAAAGTAAGGTTGGCAGAGAAACATTTTGTCTAATCACAAAAACAGGACTGGACACAGAGATGGATTTGTTAACACACACAGGTAAAAAAATGTAATCTGTCTTCTGTTTCAGTTGTTGAATCCAAATTTTTATTCGGTTTACAATATCAATATTCCTATTTGACCAGTCGTGCTCCATTTTAGAAAAACACAACCAACTGTTATCGTAAATTCTGGACCTGTTTTAATTACAGTTAGTCATTATTAGTTACTTGATTATCAAATTAAATCGCAAAAATAGATTGTCACCCTACTAAATCTATGTGACAAATTATAAATTTTAAAATGTTATTACGAAAATCCGAGTACATGGTTTAGAAATTGTCATTATATGAATAGAAAAAGTGCGTTCTTATGATAGTGATATTTTTGAGTCCGAGTCTTTTTTGCGATTATATTATATGCGATTTTCTGAGGAACGTATCTACCGTACATAATAAGGGATCTGACTTACAAAAAAACCTAAAAAGAGTTAAAATGCATGTTGTGTGAATCGTGTGTAACATGCATATCAAGTACATAAAAAAGCATGAAAACTTATGCCCATTAGAACATGTGGATGTAAACATTGGAAAAAGAAGAAATGCAGATTCACTTTATTTTAGCATTTATTAAAGACGCATTCAGAATACAGAAATGTATTTGTACATGTATATTGTCTTATGTGCAAATGAGACACCTTCCAAGTTTTTCATTTCTTCAGATTTCAAGCAAGATCTATGAAATTCGTCGATCTCAAAAATTATTAATCTCATATTTCTAAAAAATAAATAACAATTTAAAATATTTCTTAAAGTTTAGTTCTTGAATAAAAAGTAGATATTTTCTTCTCGCTGCAAGAGGACACTAAATATAACGTTCCATAGCTGGTATTTAAATGTAACGGGTCTTTTTGGTAGAGTTAGTTTCAGATTTAAAAAAAAAAAGATTTTATTCTTTGCTATATAGTGATTAGGTAAATTATTCTGCATCTATACAGTAAAATACATCGTAAAGTGTTAACCTATGTTCACTCTAAAACAAATTGGCAACTACAAATAACGAATTTTTCATTTATAACCAGAATGGACTTGATTGTTCAGCAGCTTGACATGCTATGCGCATACAAAGTTTGTGATAGTTACATTTTCCAGATTCGATAAAGATATTGTATTCATCAGAATACAATTATCCGAGGCATCGTGGAATGGGTAATGTGAAATAACAGGTAGAAACACAGAACCTGTTATCATTACAACAAAAATTGGGTTACGAAAGCCATTCGTATTCACGCCGTTACCATTCAGGTTCTTGTATTCGAATGACGAACTGAGCACTTGTGCGTTGTATGATCGAACCTATCCGTCCATTATAGCTTTCTGTAAATTCTAAATAATTTTTCGATGTTCCCCCAAGTTCAATGGAGTCATAAACCAGAGCAGAAAAACCAGAAACAGAATTTTGTTGGTGAATGCAAAGTTCATTTGAGTTTTGAAATCTGCAGTGTGTAGTTAAACCAAAACCGTTTAGGGAAGAAAACTCAGGTTCCTTGTACCATTTTCTTCTATTGACAGGTTTTGGTGAGCTTTGATGTAAACATTCTTAAAATTTGTATTGGTAGATTGATCTTGTAAAAATGTACTTTCTATTCTAGTAAATTGTTTTCAATCCAAACTTAAAAATCGTCGAGAATATTCCTTTTAAAATGTTATATAACGAATTTCGAAAGCCTGATAGCAAGAATCAGTCAGTCATTTCTATCTGGTGGAAGTTATGAAAATAAGCTGTATATATTGGCAAGCTACCAACCACCTTCCAACCTGCAAATTACTCTGCATGACTTCTAACCAATTTTGACCTTATTGACCAATAGAATCTTTCCAAAGGATTTTATTCTAGATAAATGATCAATAGAATCTTTCCAGAGGATTTTATTCTATGGAAACGAGACTAATAGAATATTTCCAAAATAATTATATTCCAAGATAATATTCCACTAATTATATTCGAAGAAAAGGATCAATATAATCTTTCCAACGAATTGTATTATAAAGAAAGGATCAATATAATCTTTCCAAAGAATTGTATTGTAAAGAAAGAATCAATAGAATCTTTAAAAATATTTTTATTCTACAGAAAGGACAAATAGAATCTCTTTCAAAAAAATTCTATTAAAAGGAAAGAATCAATAGAATCTTTCCAACGGATTTTATTCTAAGGATAGGATCAACAGAATATCTTTTCAAGGAATTTTATTCTAAGGAAAGGGGCAATCGAAACTTTCCAAATATTTACATTCTAAGGAGGCGACCAATGGAAATTTTCCATCGGATGCTATTATAAAGAAAGTACCAACGGAATCTTTCCAAGTGATTCTATTGTAAAGAAAGTACCAACAAATATTTCCAAGTGATTCTATTATGAAGTACCAACGGAATCTTTTCAAGTGATTCTATTCCAAGAGGGCCAATAGAATATTTCTAAAGTTTGAAAGAGAATCCGTCATTAGGTGTGGATAAAATCAATATTACACTTCTCGAAATTTTCGTGACTTTCGGTGGTTAAATTCTTTTCTTGCAACGGATTTCTTCCACGTGGCATCAATGCTGAAATTATTTGCCATTAGCAAAGCACCAAATCTACTTTACTCACAGGAGCGATTGCAAGTTTATGAGACTAGAAGACAGTATTCAGATTATCTGACACGAAAAAAAAATCAATAGATATAAGATGTTTTTGCAACATTGATATTTTAAAAATGTTGATAAGACGATCGTTGATGTAGAAGGTTAATCAAGTGAGCATAGATATCCTCACTATTTCAGAATATCTAGTAGATTTCGACAAAAGAAAGGCTCTACACTGCGGCTCCGGTGAGAAGGCAAATGTCCTTGGGGTAACCCATCTTTTGAAAGATAGTAAATACTGTACTGTGCTGCCAAATGTAAAATCATATATGGCGATCGCTGTAAGTGATTACTTTACTCTGTCCCCCTAATTAACGAGTAGACTCGTTCAAAATCACGCGACCTCAGGTGCCAACTCTCCAGAGCCGTCTACAGTATACAAAGGCCTTTCTATGCTTGATAGGTAGGTCGTCGAATTAACGTCGCACTGGAACAACAGAATGGGTCATTGGCGACGGTTCGGGATCCATCCAGAACGGAAAGATCCTCGAACAACTTAAGTTTCGATTGTTAAAAGTTTGAAATTATAAATGTTGCTTCTGAATACTAAATTGAAACACTCTTTGTCGGTTAGTTTTATTGCTTTCTTTCATATGTAATTTAGATTTGCGCAATTTTTTACCCCTTACAACGAGGTCCATTTGTTCCACCATTTAGTTACCAGAGTCAAGTTATGTTTGCCTTTCGTTGACAAGAGATTCGGCTAAGGATTTGTAATAAGTCGTCTTCTTATTGGCATCAAACTCGGGCGATCAGGCGTCGCAATACAAGGTTCCGTCCATCCGTACAGTCAGGTGGTGGTGAACCTTTTTGTCTGGTGGCAAAGGGGGCGTCATATCTGGTGTAACGGGGTCGTGGGTGACGAATGTGTAACTTTGATAAATGGCTCCAGAGGCGGTGTACATTATGGATGAAGGTCCACTTTGCTCCGCGGAAGGTTCTTCTTGTCGGTGGTAGCTGTCATCGTACCTAGAGTGGAAACCAGAACAGTATATAAGCCACACAAACGCATGAAACGATAAGCATCGTAGTAGTACAATCCACCCGAAAAATATAACTTTCACCTCCTGATGGTTCACAAAACGGACAAGATCTTGATGGATGGGATACCTCAGCCATCAAGTATGAATAAAACTGACAAGATCTTAATGGATGGGATATCTCAGCCATCCAGTATGAATAAAACTGACAAGATCTTGATGGATGGGATATCTCAGCCATCAAGTATGAATAAAACTGATAAGATCTTGATGGATGGGATATCTCAGCCATCAAGTATGAATAAAACTGACAAGATCTTGATGGATGGGATATCTCAGCCATCCAGTATGAATAAAACTGACAAGATCTTGATGGATGGGATATCTCAGCCGTCAAGTATGAATAAAACTGACAAGATCTTGATGGATGGGATATCTCAGCCATCAAGTATGAATAAAACTGACAAGATCTTGATGGATGGGATATCTCAGCCATCAAGTATGAATAAAACTGACGAGATCTTGAACTCTCTTGCTTCTGCTAATGAAAATACGAACATACGTAAAAATGAAGCCATAGGTCTGGACAATATGTCAAATCATATTCGCACGTATCTGAGGTAGGTAGGTATTTTAATTAACGTCGTACTGGTGGGTAACATAACGGGGTATTGACGACGGTCCGGGATCAATCCCAATACGTATCTGAGGAAAATTGACTTTTACTTACAATTTTTACTTTATTTGATGAAACTGATTAAAATGTGACATTTAAACAGGAATTTTAAAATTGAAGCGCGATTTGCTATTTTTGAAACAGGAGTTTAAACTGGAACCGCGAACAAAAATAGTTTTTTTTAATAGAATAATAACATAGGTAGATATTTAATTAAAATCGCACTGGAACAATACAACGGGCTTTTGGCGACTATCCGGGATTGAATATAAGAATATAGACGAAAAACTGGAAGTTAATATGTTATATTTACCCATGATGCTGTGTCGGTTGCATTGCTGTTGCGTCATCTTGACTGACTATAAGGTACTGAAAAGAAGCAAGAAAAACAAAGATCAATCGTGTTCACCAAATGTGAATCTTTTACCAGTTTAGTTACATTGCATGACTATTTACAGGGTTAAATTCAGATCATGGAGGATTTTTATAGATCTACGGATTAGAACGATACTAAAAGGAATGAATCCATCAACGTGATTTTATTAACATGTTGATGGATTCATTTTCAAATACATTCATTTACTAGAGTAAATAACACTCAGCATACAGAAACACGACCAAATAACACAATTTTCCTCCAAGTACTCGCTGAGATTCCTTCTTTCAAACAACTTCAACTTGACACGTGTGAAGTAGATAACGCTTTGATTTTGCGATGCAATGCCAACCAGCGCCTTAAGGGGGGCCGAGGCCCAAAATTATAAAATCTTCAATTTTAATATTTTTGCTCACAAATTTTTCTGTAGATATACGTTGTATTTTGCAATTATAATAACTATTTTAGATTTTCAAAACTTACAATTTAAAAAAAATTTTAATTGAAAATTCTTGACGGGAAAAATTGATGTATATTAAAATATTTTATAACAAATCCCTTCATTTTTGCATTAATTAACTCCTATAAGTTCATACTATAAACTATCATCGTGATTTTTGATTAAACAATTAGAAAAAATTAAAATATTTTGTTCAAAAACTACATAAAACACATACACTATCTACCAATAAGTATTTGATCTCCCATGCAAGTGACGATATGTGCGGTCTTGATATACGTCACGCTCTCTGCCGTTAAATATCGTGTAGGAAACAACATTGGCATGACTCGCATGCAAGATGCCACGAAGTGCAGAGCTATCTGATTTCGAGAAAGGTGTAATAGTCGGGTATCCCAGAAATGGCAGATCCTTAAGGAACATATCCAGCGAGCTGAATTATCCAATATCGACAGTGGACTATGAGATTCAGAAGTGGAAGGTGAGCGGTGATTGTCGGAATGTGCTCCAAGTTGCCAGACCAACAAAACTTGGAGATAGAGACCAACGTGTGCTCTGTAGAGAAAATCGGCAGAACTGCATCCAACCGACGGCCCATATACTCCAGAAGTTTCAACAGGCTTCCGGGAGTGTTGTTTCGATGAATACCATCCGTAAGTAAGCACATCTGCTTGGTTTTCATTGTCGTGCTGACGCCCATAAGCCTTTGATAACAAAGTCCAACCGCGCTGCTCGGTTCATGATGTGCAAAGCAAGTCGAAAGTGGACCGTAGATCAGTGAAAAAGGGGAAGCGAGCTCTGGAGCGAGAGATCAAGGTTCACACTCTACCATAAGTTCTGGGTCTGGTGTCTGCCTGTGGAGAACGCCTCCTGCCAGAATGCATTACGCCCACACTATAGTTCTGTGGAGGTGGAATTATGGCCTGGGAGTGTTTCTCCTGGTATAGTCTTGTCCAAATTCATGTTAAGATCAAAGCCGAAGCCAACAGCACTATTTTGGATGACAGTGTGCTTCCTACGTTGGACCCATGTTACTTTCAGGACGACAACGCCAGCTGTATGTTGCGAGGTCCACCACGTATTGGTATGGTGACAATGGGGTTAACCGAATGGACTGGCCTGCCCGGAGCCCAGACCTGAACCCTATCGAGAACATATGGGACGAGTTGGATCGCCGAATTAAGGGGTGCAACAACCGTCCAAAATCGGAGGAGGAACTTACATGTCTTCTCCAAGCCGAGAGGAAGATAATACCACTAGCCGTCATACAAGGACTTGTGGAAAGCATGCCCCGGAGGGTTGAGGCTGTTATTGCCTCTCGTGGAGGCTCTACCAAGTCTTGAATATGAATAAATTTTGTTTTTCTTTCCTATCACAGGTGTCCAAATACTTATTTGTAGATAGTGTCGAATACAAAGTTCGAAAAATTACAGAAAAAAAAATATATGTATACGCAATTGCTAAAGACAAATTAAAGAAATATATATTGAAAGTAACTGTACAAAATTTCATTCATTTAAGACAGTTAGTTTTTAAGTTATGTCCATTTTTCACTATTGAAATCCCCAGTAACAGAAAAGGAAAATAAGAGTGTTTAAAATTATGAAGGCTCGTTTGATTTGCAGCTGTCATGTTCATAAAAGTTGAATATTTTCGGTTCTACTTATGGTAGAAACAAAATTTAGGAAATATCTATATTATTTTATTTTTATACAGAATAATTTAATTTATAAATATAATACAGAAATATCTATATTATTTTTTAAGATAATAAAAAAAAATTGAACCTTTTTTCATATTTTGAGTCTTAGACCCACATAAACTGCAATTCAAACTGTACCCTAATCGTGAAAAAATCAATTTAAATTTACCCTTATGCCTGACTATGAAATGGTGCATGTTCCCTAGATGCAATTTGTTTCAAATCCATTGCATTTAAAATGTCCAGAATACCATAACGTGAGAACAAATTTGCATTTAAATGATATTTCAGTCTGGATAATAATGAATCCCATCAAATAAATTAATCTGGTGCACCCAAAGGATGGATATATCGCTCAATCCTTTCAACAACGGCATATCTCAAAATTCGCGAATTTTTCAGGAGTGATTTTAAAGTTTAAAAGTAGAATAAAATGTATTAAAAATAAATATTACTTGTGCCCTTTAGAGGCTCAATATTGAGTGGTGAGTTATGACGATCTTGCAGGGACTCTTTCAGGGCATTCTGAAGTCATAACTAAAAATCGCCGATTTTTGAGCTATTACGTTGTTGAAAGGAGAGAGCGATATATCAGTCATCGAGAGCCAAAAACGAGACGAACATTTCCATCAACCCAATACGCGAAAAGGGAATTCATTTTGTGAAAGTTTCAAAACACTCCTCCCTTTTCTGCTAATATGTCGGCCATCTCATTTCCGTCAATACCTCAATTATATAGCGTCAACTTAATTTTTTGACTGTGGTTTTCTCGAGTTAATTTTACAGCTTTTAAGTCTCTGGAATAATTACTTGAATTGCAGATATTGAATCAGACAGTATTAATCACTTTTCCAATTTCGTGGAACTGCATTGTTACAAAACGAAAATGTTAAAAGGTCTTTGTTGAAAACACGTTGAGTTGCGGGGAAGTGCGTCAGACTGAATTTAAAATTGTGTTTGTGGTAAAGGCAGGGTCTGGCCCGTCTGTTGGAAAGGCTCTAAGGGGCCCTATTGATTGGTTTTTACGAGAGAACGCTTAGAATAGCGGCAGGGAAGCTGCATAGACCAAAGATGGAATGTGTAAAATGAACTTACTCGTGCCTCTCCCACAATACAAATGATAAAACTGTCTATGATAAATTCTTGCAACATCACATGTGGGGAAAGTACGACCATAAAATAGCATTGAAAATTATTTTTAAAATTACATCAATAGGCAAGTTTTAACAAATATGAATGTAAATATAAAAGTAAGTAGTAAATATAAAAGTAAATAGTAAATATAAAAGTAAATATAAAATTAAATAGAAAATTTAAAAGTAAATAGTAAATATGAAGATGAATATTAAATATAAAGATGAATAATAAATATAAAAGTAAATAGTAAAAATTTCGCAAAAGTGTGGCAAAAATATGAAATTTTGAAAAATTACTGAGGACAATAGTAGTTAGTTTAATATCAGCTTTGAAAATTTGTATTCGCACTTGCCACACCTCATCTTTTCGTAATGAACGTTCTTAAATGAAATGAACTCAATGAATAAGGTTTACCATCAACGAAGCGGAAATTATATAATCTGTACAGTCAATACACAAACAATTTAGAAACATAGAGCAGATAATATTCTATGCATGCACGCGTCTGCAAGTAGAAATTATTTTAAGATAAAATAACTGTAATTTTATTTGAAGAACATACAAAATTATTTCATGCATTTATTTTATTAGTAGGTAATTTTAAAAAGAAACCAACACTTTCGGAGGAAATTCGTGCCACCAGAGATCCATGACACTGTGTGACTGGGGTACAATTACGGTTTACCGAAACAGGAAAGAATGAGATAAGGCAAATATAAGTTTCAGAAAATGAAATTTTTGAATCAACTAATTACCTGAGCAGTTTGCTGGTAGTTATAGGCTTTCGTTTCATTTCTGGGAGACTGATTCCACGTTCTTCGGGCCTCGCAGGAATTATTCCCTTGATAGAAGCTGAAATATACGAATAAAAACCTTTTTTGAATCATGAAGTAGCAGTATTTCTATTACAAATGACATTTTAAAAATATTGGGGAAGGCGACCTAGCATGAGATACTTGCCTAATCTGAGACACTCTTGTATATCTACCGTACAGTGTCGTCATTTACAGGAAGTGTCATGAACTATTAGCTTGGGAGACTCTAGAGTCATTGTAAACATAACCTTCCCCATCGCAAGCCGACTCATACTTCAGTAATATTTTTCTTCTTAGTGTTTCTCTTTATAGTAACAACCTCTAGAGGCACATCCCTAGGCCTCTAGTGGCTTTTAAGTGCTTGGAAGACTTCTTTTTGACAAGTCTTTAGACGTATAATGTAAGTTATTAAGTTAATTGAAAAGTTTTTAAATCTCTACTATTATAAAAGGAAGTGTTTGTTTGTTTGTCTGTCTATTTGTCTGTCTGTTTGTTTGTTTCGCGGCCGCTTAATCCTGACTATCAATGGCACTTACAGCAATGAGATTTGGCACACAGGTAGTACGAATTTTTTGCAAATTTTGAGGAGAGGCGAAATTTTAAAATTCAATCTAGAAGATTTTTAAATGTATTTAATAGTTTTATTATTCCCTTGTTTCTTCAAACGCGTTTCGTCCGGGCGAAGGAAGAAACCCCCTAAAACGAACTTTTCTACCCACGTGACCTTTTATATTTTCGCAAGAGATTGTGACGTCACGTGAACTTTCTCTTTCCACAAAAAATCAGATTGCATATTCTGCCCTTCGCGTTAGATTAAAAAAGAGAAACAGATTACATTTCCTGTCCCCTTTTCAGCGAATGAGAGCAAGAAATAAAAAACATATTGACTGGGATTGTTCAGTTTTTTTTCGTAAAATCGGAATCGATAAAGATAGATAGAAAATTTCAACGGATTTGAAATCTACGGAAAATTGCACTTTAGATTGATACCTAAAAATATGATTTTCTTTAAATAAATAATTTTTTAATTTAATATATCTTCAACGGATTTGAAATCTGCAGAAAATATTACACCAGATTAATACCTTACGCAACCGGCACGGGTAACGCCGAGCTAGCCACGCAGTGGCTATAATATATAAATTTTACTTTAAAAAGGTTTTTCTCACGCTTGTATTCGTTATCACTGAATGCACAGTATGGTATTAAGAAAGATCGGTGTCTCATATTGGGCAACCTCTTCCTAATTCATAAAATTTTATAAAATTGCTTTTTTTTTTTAGTATATTTGCAATGTATATTTTTTCTAAAATGTCCATCAACATTTCGAAACAGCTTTAGTAACACTGTTGAAAATCAAAGATGCCAGTTAAATTTTTCATTGGACAGTCAACAACGCAATTTAAAAAAAAAGGATATCATATTAGGTCACCTTTCCCTATCATTACTTATTTGTGTTGTTTCTAGTACAATAGCTTTTAACAGGGCATACATAGTATGATACCATATTTTTTTACAGAGACAAACTTAATTAAAAGTTAATTAATATAGCCCCCGAGAAAAAGCAGTCGAGTCACGTGGTTTTGGACGAGTTCATTCTTTAAATAAGGAAGGTAAGTAGGTATTTTAATTAACGCAGGAGAAACACGAAGGGCTAATGGTGACGGTCCGCGGTATCAATCTCGAAAGATAAAATCCGAAAAAAACACCCTGCAATTTGGAACCATGGTCAGATGCCAAGGCACACCTGAGCTGGCGCCCCACTCGACAAATTTCAGCATACCTTTCAGGCCACCACAGATTTAACGTGCGCCAGCCCTCTTCGTACACGACGGTCTTTGGTTTGGATTCGAACTCGCAACTCTTCTGTTGCTAATAATCCATTACTCTTCATACTGAGTCCACATATTTACCCCGCATATTTTTATGGAATTATAATTAATAATATATTTACCTTTGATAGCATTCTCCAGGCATCCACCCTGAAGTTGGATCTTCTGAAATTAATAAAGTGATAATTATTCCTATATTTTGTCTTGTTAATATCTATTTACGAATTAATAAGTCTAATATACGAGAGGCATTTTCTGTCAAGCTAAATATAGGTGGCGGTGGTGTTCCTGACACGATGCGTCTCTCCTTTACGTATTTTGAGCGTGACGTCACTTGACATGTTTACGGAATACGCTTTCAACACTTTTTATAATAAAATTTCAAAAATAAGTTTTAATTGATGTATAATAGTTGATTGGTCAACACATCAATTAGGTTAAGCTAGAAAGTTGCCAAATATAAACTTCCTGTTAAAGTAATTCCGATATGTATCACGTTAAGCATTTGGATTTCAGTTGTAAAATATTCGCTGACTGTCTGGTTCGTTTCTTTGCACTGAAAAGTGGAAATCCTTTTCAAAGAGATCGATACTAAAAACTATTGTTTTCGGATTCCCAATTCTAACAGACTATCGATAAGAATCACGTCCAGTTGATGATTCATCATATGATTGGTCCACGTGACATAGAAGACTTCAGCGATTTCACCATTTTTGTTGCCACTATAGGAATGAGTATTCACGCACCTGTAACCGGAAAGTTCTGCGCGTTTTCAAATGGAAGCTAGCTTTGTTATTATTATTTTGCTACCGCTGATAAGGAGTGACCATGATCGAAGCAGATGTTTAAATTCGGTCTTTTCTGCTTACACTGCATAATTATAGCATGTGTTGTGGCATAATTTTTGTTTCACTGCAGTGCTAAAAATGGTGAGCAAGAAGGTTCATTTTCGTCATATTATGCTCTTTTATTTTAAGAAAGGAAAAATGCTAGTCAGACTGCTCGTAAAATGTGTAGCGTATATGAACATACTGCTGTATCTGAGGCCACAGTTCAAAGGTGGTTTGCTAAATTTATGCATGGAAATTTCAGCCTCGAAGATGAGGCCCACTCTGGACGACCATCCTCTGTAAAGGGATTTATGTATGGTTTGACTTCAAAGGAATTGTTTATTTTGAATTGTTGCCACAAAATCATACAGTAAATTTGGAAAAAAACAGTTCTCAAATGGCAATATTAAAAACAAAAATCGAAGTAAAGCGGCCTGAATCGACCTATCGTCGAGGTGTTTTCTTCCAGCATGACAATGCGCGGCCCCACATTTCACTGAATGTGAGACAAAGACTTATTGAGTATGGCTGAAATGTTTTGTGCCAGCCCCTATATTCACCAGACCTTGCACCTCAGATTTTCACCTCTTCAGGTCACTTCAAAATTCTTTGAACGACCTGGAGTTCCAATTCTTTGGAGACTGTCAAATTGCACCTCGACAACTTCTTTACAAATAAGCCTAATGATTAAAAAATAAATAAAAATTCCAGCTGCAGGAAAGATGGCAAAAAGTCATAGAACAAAATAGTGCTTATGTGATTCAAAAAAATAAATAAATTTTTTAGGTTTTTGTAGTGCTACGTTGAAATTTATCTTAAAAAAACGCGCAGAATTTTCCGGATGACCCAAAATTATGTCCCCAAATCCACCAAACAAGTCAATTTTTCATAGAGCAGTGACGTGACTACTAGTCGACAAGTTGAGCACACCTTTTGTAACTACTGTCAACTGTACTGCTCAATCTACTTATATTTCATGCCTGTGGTTTGATACCGAAATTCCAGCTCATATAAAAAAAAAAGACATGAACGTTATAAATTTGACAGAATGGGACAAACACACTGAGAAGAATTTAGTTGAATGCAAAATACCCGAGGGCGTCTCTTCGTATTGCGCTGTCGGTGAATCTGAAGCACATGGAGCATAATTCTGATTCTGGTGCAAAGAGAACGAGTCCATACTGTCCATTTCTACGTTATTCGATAAAGTCTGAAAATCTGCGAATCAGATAGAAAACATTAAATACTATTAAATAAAGTCATAATAATTATTAAATTAAATTATATAATTTAAGAACTACTGTGAAAAACTATTAACCCATCTGGTGGTTGTCTCAGCAAGGTATCTCGTTTTTTAACCCTCCAGGTGGTTTATCTTCGCGTTGAAGACCAACCCTGCAGTGACCAGCCTCTGGTGCAAAACCTGTTTCAAACTGTCACCAGTTCTTAGGAAGAAACAATTTGTTTTTCAATTTCGTGGAACTGCACTGTCATTAGCAAAATAGGTCAGACCTTGGTAGACGAGACATTTTGTCGAAGCCCCTTGGAGCGTTAATAAAACTATTAAATATGTTATTTGTCAATATATAAAAATCCATAATCATAAGCCGCAAGGAAAAACATTACGAAATCAGTCCAGAGCTTGAACCTAGTTATCGAGTTGGGTAAGGAGCTGCATGATATTGCTAGAGCTGTACGGAAGAGCCTATCAGTGCACAAATGAAAATCCCAGCAGTTTGAGACTACAGAAGGTATTGAGAAATCGGAAAGATAGAAATTAGAGCAGAACAGAAAGTATGAACCAACCCGCAATTAGGTTAAAATGTAAAAATAATTTCGAATCGCGTTTGAACAAGTGAATGTGCTCCAATTGAGACAATTGCTCCAATTGAGAATGGACATTTAGAATCTGACTGTGGGAACATGATTGAGGTGGGAAAATTTTTTACCACCAGTACATTTTAAAAATGTAAACAAAATGCATTTTATACTTTTGACTAATTTTTTATTTCATTTGGAAGGTAGTTAGTTAATTAACGCCGCACTGGAGCAACGCAACGGGCTATTGGCAACGGTTCGGTATTCATCCCGAAGGGAAAGATCAAGGACAACGCCTCGGATATTTGAACCTCGGACAGATGGCGAGAACAGCACCTTAGCTGGTCCCCCACTCTCCAAATTTCCAAACCACACCAACTTGAGGACATTTGAGGCCACGGCAAATTTAACATGCAATAGCCGGAGCATGCCCAGGACTTGGGCTGGACCAAGTTTCGAACACGTACCCATCAGGTTGCTTATCCGTTGCTCTTGCAACAGGGCTACCGAGACGCCTTATTTCATTTGAACGTGTGTGAAATGTGCATTTCGGTTATTTCATTTATAATACACTCTATAACAAAAAATCGACGCACCAAGAAGGAGTTGTCCGATTGCGATAAAAATGAGTGGATGTGAAGAACATACATACAAAACCAAACAAGTAAAATTCCAGAACAATTGAATAATTTATTTCAGAGTTTGACCGTTACAAATGGATGAAGTCAATAAGGCGTTAGTTCACCTCTGGTCTGGATACAAGCTGTCACCCGACGTGGCATAGACTGAAAACGTCCCAGGATGGTGTCATGCGGAATTTCTTGCCAAATTGTCTCCAACTGTCGGGCTAAAGGGTCAACATACCTGGATGATTGCAATCGCTTTTACTCTGGGCATTATCTTGTTGAAAAATAAGTCGAGGTATCGCAAAAGGAACGGTAACACACAGGTCATAGAATATTGTCTACGTAACGCTGTGTTGTAAATGTGCCAGAAAGGACTACCAAAGGGGATGGCTATCAAAGGAGATGGCACCCTAGACCATAACGCCTTGCTGTGCTCGATAGCAAGGGCAGGATCCCCATGCTGCCCTGGACGTCTCCAGAAACGTCTATGGTTGTCGTCAGGACAGAGTTGGAAACAGGACTCGTCTCTAAAGACTATAGGTCCCCAGTCAGCGCCGTTTCAAGTGGATCGAGCTCGGCACAACTCCTGGACAACTCCTTGTTGGTGCGTCGATTTTTTGTTATCGAGTGTACATAGGATTAAATGAGATATGGAATGTTAGTAATGATACTTTTATCAGTAGATATTTGCAATTAAGAATCTTTAGCACAGATGCTAGTCGTATTTGAAATCTTCAGCTACTCCATAGTCGAAAATTGGAATGAGGTTACACATTTGGGGAGAAAGGTTAGAAATTACCTGTGAAAGCAATTATCTGTGGCGGAGCATCGTTGATAAGATTTCGCATGAAATCCTTCATCTGGTCTTCCGTCTGTATGGTTTCTACGAGGAACAGAACATAATCATCGAACATGAGCCTCAAAAGATGAAAAGAACCTACAGAAAGGAAAAAATAATATGCGCGTATAAATAAATGAATGAATGAAAGCAAGCAGAGCTACACATTTTTTTAAATCTAAGATTTTTCTTACCGAAACTGGCTGCACTATGTAACGTCATATCACGAATGACTCTAGTTCCAAATGCCGACCACAGGAGTAAAAATTGACGAGCTAATCGGCGTCTTCCACCTTTTCTTCTGCCCGTTGCCTGCGAAAATATATCTATATAAATAAGAATGGAGTGTTTGTTTGTACATTCAATATTTTCGACCCATTTCAAGTTTTCTATCCGTTTTGGACCCTTCTGATGCCGAATCCGCCTTTTTCTCGTTTGGTATCTGTCTGTCTGTCTGTATGTTGTGCCCTATACACGTCCACGCGGTTTAAGATATTTTCATGAAAATTTGCATACAGTGAGTACTTATCTTCATTTAGTGAGTGGCATTGGTTGCGAAAGTCTGTCTGTCCGTCTTTCTGTTCTATGCTCGATTTTGTGTTTCTGTGTTTGTGTAGACATCATATGAATTGTATTCCAGATATTTGATTTCATTGTATTTTATTTTATACATTATCTATTAGTATAGTGAATGCAATATTAAACATTTCTTTATTGTTATATTTGGTTGAGTTTCATGCTAAAACACCTGAGTAAGTATACTTAAATCAACCATAATTTGGTAGTTTTGGAAAAATTGGAATGTCTATTGAATAGGACGATTACTTCGATTGCTTTACCAGTACTGCTAAAAAAGTAATTATTCTTCAAAAAATTATTTTTTTTTATGGAATTTCATCTCTGATACTTCATTTATTTCGAGTCTTATTTTTATTCTTTGCGCAATGAAAACGATTTCCGAATATTTGTGGGACAGACGATATTTTTCATTGAAACGAGAATGAACAAGATCGCGCGAGCAGTGATATTTTTTCTGGTTCTTTCGCTCTGAATTAATTTCACATTTCTAAATTTTGTACACTTTTAGTTGTAAGTTGTGGCAACTGTGCGAGATCAAGGGATAAAATTGAATCACAAATTAATATCTTTAGAACAATTTTTTGCGGCATCTTTTATTTTGTTTTACTTTGCTGTTTCCTGTTTTAAATATTTATTATTTTAATAAATGTGTTTTCCTTCTCATCACACGCAACAGCACCACAAAGCATTAGACTTAAAAATGTTAGGCAAGTCAGTATAAATTTCCAGTAAATTTTAAGTGTAGTTATGCCGTTATTTAAAGAATAATGCCGTTATTGAAAGAATAATAATGTTTTTTAATCCAAACTTGAACTTTTTCCAACATTAAAAAATTCGTTATAATAATGACAGGAGAAGATTGCAAAATTTCACAATGTCGCATACCGGAGGCAAGAGTGCCACAAGTAAAAAAATATTGTTTTGTTGACTATGAGTGCGAGAGCACTCGCCGTAAATCGTAATTTTAATTAATTGAGTTGAACATGAAAAGAACTTAAGAAAGGGAATTCAAAATCTTCCTATAAATCGTCTTTTACAGTAGTAACCTTAGTATCACCTTTCGTCATTTTGTAGCTTTGTCATACAGCAATTGTGCGATGTATGTGAAATGTATTACATGAATGGATATGCATGTGTAGGATTTGTGTCCAAAGTAAGTTGTAGAAAATATAAAGATGGCGAAAGATGTTAAAATAAATTTTTATTCTACAAAAAACGTAAGTCATTATATATTTTGATTATCTCTTCAATCTAGAGTAAACCAATTCAAACCGAGTAAGGTCGGGTATTTTGCTAGTAACTTATAAATAAACTTATCTATTAGAAACAAATTCCCAACAATTTAGAGCAAATTCGTGTCTTATATTAACTGTTCCAAGAGCTCCGATGTTCTCTATAATGTGCATAGAATTCTCTCTCGCTACATGTATGCAAAATTCTTTGTATAAATTTATTAGAAAGGGAATAAGTTGCCAGCAAAACAAAGATGACAGGTAAGAAACCACAGATGAAATATTCCATAAAAATGTAAAGACCTTAACTAGATTTAAAAATTTAAAAACAGTTTCCAATAGTTAAAAATATTAACTTTGATAAAAACAAATCTCAGATGTGGTTGTTTTGGGGTTTTATGACACAAGGGCCATGTATCGCCAAGCAGCGCCAAACATGATACAAGATAAAGTAAATATGTTGTAAAAAGGGTGAAAAAAGAAGGTATTTAAGGGTATTTTTTTTAACCTTTTGACTACGGCTGTAGATATAACAAGCTCAATTATTTCTAGGCGTGATTCTTATAGTTATCAAGGTACAACTGATGTAATGGCCGTAGTCTAAATTCTTTCTCTTTGCGCGATTCTTATAATTTTCAAAGTGCAAGTGGTGTACCAACATTTGTCTAAATTCTTTCTGTTCACGATCGTGGTACAATTACAGCACTGTCCGTAGTCTAAAGGTTAATTATGTGTGTATGTGATTTATTAACGTCGTATTGGAGCAACACAACGGACTATTGGCAACCGTCCAGGATCAATCTCCAACGGTAAGATACGAGGACAACACCGCGTAATTTTGAACTACGGTCAGATGACGAGATAACACATGAGCTGGCACTCCGCTCTCCAAACTTCCACAACACGCCAAGGGAAAAAGAGGGATTGGGTAACAGTAGTGTGGTATGAAAGCATGAAAAGATAGCTTGGGTATCCTGGGAGTTCAGCCCCATTATTTTCTCTCTTTAAAGCCAAGAAATATAATTGTTTTGTAGTACTAGAGCAATACAACGGGCTATTGATGGTCCAGAGATGCCAACCTGCGATGGAAGTTTTCAGTAGTACCAAAGGGAAAAAAACCAGTAGTTTTAAGAATTTTCCAGTAGTCAAAATTCAACAAATCGGCTTACTTAACACGCATATATCATTAATTTAAATATTTAATTACAAATTTGAAACATATGCAACACATTATATTATTTATAATTACAGTAAGGTATATCCTACATGAAAGCCGAGAACCAATAATTGTGTATGAAAGAATTATATCACATTATATATATACTAAAAATTGAAAATTTTGTTAAAAAAACATTTAATAATTAAATGTATGCACTGTTCTCCCATGTACCAAAAAAACCCGATTAATAATTAAAAAAATGAATAAATAAATAAATAAATAACTGCAAAAAAATTTAACTTTTGTAATTAAAATGTAATTCTATGAAAGGCAAGATAAGTAAGTTTCAACTTAATTTTTCAGCCCCTAGCAAGCATTATTAATTCGAATAACTTCCAATTAAAGACATGTTAACATTTAAAAATATATATTAATGATTAAGTTTAATTTGTATTCACTTAAAAAACAATTTATATTTAAAAACAATTAAAAACTTGGGAATCAAATTTTAATGAAAAAACAAGTTCCCCCAACTGGTTTCTAAAAAAAGAAATAGGGAGGACCAACAAACACTGGGGTGTCGGCCATCAGTTAAATTATTGGATTGGGTCATGGATATATACAAGGTCAGGTTCATTGTTTATTCTTTTTCTTATGATTACACAGTTAACACGTGTTTCAAATTTTTCGACTTCGTTTTTATCCGAAATTTGCAATCCTCGAAATTTTAGATTTGAGACTCTATACCGTAAAAATTGAAATAAAAATTGATGTGTTGTGAAAAATAAATAAAATTGCATTTTTTCGTAGAAAAAAATCATCGATTCCGTAATCCGTAGAACCAGATTCACTTCCGTAGAAACTACGGAGAATCCGTAGTAGCTGGCATATCTGTTGACGACGGTCCGGGATCAATCCCCTAAGGAAAAGATCCGAAAACTATTCCACGTAATTTTGAACCACGATGGCACCCCACCTCTGCAAACTTCCACACCAACCCAACGTGAGAACTTTCGGCCTCGACAGATTTAAGGTGCACCAGCCGCCTTTACTCCATGCGTTTATATATATCCATGCGCTGACCCGGATTCGAACCAAAAATCTTCCGATCTTGAGGCTAACACAACCACAGAACCGGTTGGGCGGCTATAGCCAGGAAGCCCCATTGGAAAAGAAAAGATCACTATAGTACTTCTGGACCACGAAGCCCGTACATGCCAAAAGATGCGCCACGAAGGCTTCAACTACGGATGATGGTGTTCGAAATTGTGTACTTTGCATAAATTAATTCTAAAACAATAGCTCGATATAATAATGGCCATGCTTTTCAATGCATTAATATGCTACTTAATTTGTTCAATTCAACAGTAAAATAGCATTGATCTATCCAATATGACATTATTGATCAGGCTTTCGTTTCATAGTTTTTCTGAAGATAAATAAAATTTTAAAACAGCCTTAAATACTTTAGAATATGTTAATAGTTATTTCTTAAGTCAGGTTTTACAGAACTAGTAATCTTAGTGTGACTTGATGAATGAAGAAACTACAAATCACTTATTCCGTCTCGAAAATATAATTGCGATAGAAAAATTCCACCGCCAATTTAAATTTAAATAATCATCTAAAATGAAAATAAACTCTTGTTGAAATTAAATATTCACAAAAATTGTGCATTATTAACGTACTACGGGGGTTGACGAAGGTGTCAGTATACTCACATGAATGGCACATTTGTTGACTAAAGATTCTAACCACTCGATATATCCTTCGATGGGTGATTCTTCTTCTAATAAAGATTCGAAATCTCGACCCACTAGAATAGAAAATACAGATGGTTGAATGTCGTGAATAATTTTTTCATACATATTTAAAGAATGTATACTGAGGTTATTTGTATACATTTACAGTTAAATCTATGTATATAATTCTCTTTACGTGGTAGACAAAAAAGACGTTATTTGTTATCGCGTTTTGGCTACACTATATATGATTGTTTGTTTACCTCGAAGCCTCGCGTCTTAATTGAATTTATAGCGTTATCAGGGCCCACAATTATAGTTAAACAAGACGCTTGTACTGCAACTTTCGATAACAAACTTAATGAAAATGTGTATGGGTAGTTAGAGTGCTGGGGAAATGTGCACACACAAACAGCATACTGGGTATTCGATTTCCAAAGCAGCGCTCACATTTCGAGTCAAAGCTTGCTCAAAGTTTTCAGTTGAATTCCGAATTGTTGGAGTTCTGATTCCAGAGATACTGTACAACGTTTCTGTTTGCAACAAATTTATTTTTAAAAAAAATATTTTTTGGGAATATCGTGTTTTGTAAACAATCCTTTCTGCTTGGACATGTCTTCATTGATATGAGCGTAGCGAATAAGGAGGATTGCAAAACAACCCTCAGGGGGTTGGCGAGCGAGAGCGAGCAGGGGCGAGCCCTCTCGTTCTAATATATTCCGATGGAAACAATTTAACTAGCAACACCTCTGAAGATTAGTTTGTTAGATTGGGATATAGGGCGTAAGGAGTGGGAGGGGCATATATTTAGTCATTCTGCGCCAAACACATGACAGACAATATCAAGGGATATATACATATACAAGGAAAACTTTACTAACATAGATGAGAGAAAGACAACTAAAAGGGAGGGATTGAATACATTTTAAGGAGGGTGGGTAAGGAAGAGGTGTAGTAAGATTAAAAAATTGTGAACGAACAAGCTCCACAGTTACTGGTTAAGCAATGTTCAGAATTACGGAAACACCGGTGGTTAGATTTCAGTTACCACCTTTTCAAAGATGAGCAAAAAACTAATTCAAAGTCTAGCAAGTCTATTCAACCCAAATCATTATGATGGTCAACTGGACGAGATATATTTTCCACCTGGCGTTATGCAATATTTAAAAAATAAAATGTGGAAAATATGTTTATTTTTATGTATTCATCTTCTTCTACAAGTTTGCTTCAGTAAGACGTTTCCTTTTCTTTACTATCCCTAATTGTTTAGGTATATTACAATAGTCGTTGAATTTCCTTAATCCTTTATGAAACGTTCTTTTTAATACTCCAAGTGGTCTCGACGAAAAATCTCATCCGTCAAGATCTGAACAATTTTGCAACATTTATTTGAACAAGGTAGGTAGGTATTTTAATTGCGTCATACTGAAGCAACACAACGGATCAATCCCAAAAGGAAATATCGTAGACAACACCAGTTAATTTTGAACCACGGTCACAAGACAAGATGACATCTGAGCTGACACATCACTCTCCCAACTTCCACACCTCGCCAACGTGAGGACATTTGAGGCAACGACGTTCCCCAGCCCCCTTTGTACACGACGGGCTTTGGCTGGATTCGAACTCACAACCCTCCAATTACTAATCCGATGCTCTTTTAACCGGGCTATCACGACTCTGCTTATAACAAGATATTTCGTCAATGAAGATCTTTCCCATTTTTGATGATGATGAGATCAAGATTTGGTCAGTTTTCTTACAATGATGTCATAACTTGTCCATAAAGATCTAGCCAGTGTTGTTAATGATGTGAGATGCATCTTCGAGACCCCCCCCCCAGAAGGGTTAATTCATCATGAAAATACAAAAAACACATTCCTAAAAAAATCCTGACACATTTAGAACAACCGAAAAATGTATTTCGTAACCGTTAAGATCTCTGCAAACTTCTTGATAAATGATTTTATTTCGCGTATTAATTAAGGCTATCAGAAAAAAAGTGGCTTAACCCACAAGAACCAAAAAATTTTACTATTACTTATATTAGGATTAAGACTTTTTTTCAAATGTGCAAATTCAAGTGTTCTGAAATTACAAAATATTTTGTTGATCACTGAAAAAGAGTTTTTGAATCTCAAATCATATTGTGGATAAATAAAAAAATATTTAAAATATGGTGGCAAGAAAACCACATTTATTTCCATTGGGTATGTTAGAGGGTTCGATCACTCTTGGCTGTACATCACAGGATAGCCTCAATTAATAAGTGAAATAAAAAATATTGAGCGGATGTCTTACGTTTCAGTATCAGTTGACAGGTGGTGGCATTGTGCTCCGTGCTAAATAACGTCTCTCGGCATATAGCATCCAAGTCGAGCTGCCTCCAGTCGTGAAGCATTTGGGAAGTGATGTCGCTATTATGGACCACCATCCTGGAGGCTTGGGCCAAGTGGTTGAGGGACATCTGCCTTCGGAGGGTGTGAGAGAACCTCCTCGTCACTGCAAGTACATCCTGCATTCAATAAGACTCAACACTTCTAGATTCACATGGATTGCTGATTTCGAAAGATCACTTACTTTCCAGTTTGACGACTTTCAAGTTGTCCGGAAGATGAGAGACAGCAGACTTGAGCCAGCACTCCAGTTCTTCGGTGAATTTCCGGACCACTTTGGTCAGACTAATCAGAAGACATTTAGAAGCAAAAATCATTCGTCGTATAACATGTAAAGTAATACCATACACGTGAAATTTAACTGGACTAAGCATTACTATTGAGAAGAGCTTCAAAACGTGTGACCAATATGTCGACTAGTAGTCACGTGACTGCTCTGAGCAACATTGACTTGGTTGGCCTATTTGGCATTGTTAACGCCTCATTCCGAATTATGAAATATTTTTATTTATTTCATGTTCTTTTCTGAAATCTCACCCAATATTTCATGTTCTTAATCGTATCAGAATTCACGCATTTTCATTTATCGATGTTCATTTACTGGAATAAGTAGCAACAAGCTCAGTCAGTAAGAGCGTCGGGCTCGCATCAGAAGGGTTGTGGGTTCTGTCCTCGGCGGAGCCTACAATTCTGATGATTGCGAGATCGGCGCTTCGACCTGGCTAAAGACCGTCGTGTTAACTAATGGTGACTGGGGCACGTTAAATAGGTCGTGGTCACAAAGTCCCCCATGTTCCCATACCAAATCAATACCTCTGGGGGTATCTGATCAGGGGGTTATCAGCCTCTGATTGGGATCTAAATTACGATATGTGTGAGTGAATGGATGTATGAAAGGGACCTTCCTGTAAAACGGATGGGTCATGTATGTCGAGCAAAAAGTCGGACTTCTTCCCAATGGGGCTCAATAACATGGAAGGCGCACCCCCCTAGCCTCTTGCCGTCTTCGACGGGCCTGGCACTCTTCTGGTCTGCCAGTGTAGGCATGAGAAACAACAACAACAGTAGCAACAAGAACAACTGTTCTTGCAACCTATCGCACTCGCAGGATGGATGTAGTCTGAGTAGTATCTCGTAGATCTTTTTTCAATAAAGTTGTGTTTGTAACTACATCGCATTCTCTTCCCTCAAAATCATCACATCTTAACAAAGGGTATGTGTGTGAATGCTAATTTCCATAGAGTAGCGACAAAAGTGGTGAAATCGCCAAGCTACTACTATGTCGGGCGGACCAATTATATCAACTAATGGATGGGTGTCTTCTCTCGTCCCATTGATCTATCAGATGATGATTTTTAGGTTCCACACAGAAAACGAATGTAATCTAAGGGTCACATTGATGCTAGTTTTGGTCGCATGATCCTGGGAACTTAAATTGTTATCATGTTGTTGTTGTTTCTTATGCCTACACTGGCAGACCGGAGGAGTGCCAGGCCCGTCGAAGACGGCAAGAGGCGAGGGGGTGCGCCTTCCATGTTTAGAGCCCCATTGGGAGGAAGTCCGACTTTGCTCGACATGCATGGCACATCCGTTTTACAAGAAGGCCCCCTTTCATACATCCATTCACTCACACATATCGTAATTTAGATCCCAATCAGAGGCCGATAACCCCCTGATCAGGTACCCCCAGAGGTATTGATTTGGTATGGGAACATGAAGGACATTGTGACCACGACCTATTTAACGTGCCCCAGTCACCATGAGTGAACACGACGGTCTTTAGCCAGGTCGAAGCGCCGATCTCGCAATCATCAGAATTGTAGGCTCCGCCGAGGACAGAACCCACAACCCTTCTGATGCGAGCCCGACGCTCTACTGACTGAGCTTGTTGCTACTTATTCCAGTAAATGAACATCGATAAATGAAAATGCGTGAATTCTGATACGATTAAGAACATGAAATATTGGGTGAGATTTCAGAAAAGAACATGAAATAAATAAAAATATTTCATAATTCGGAATGAGGCGTTAACAATGCCAAATAGGCCAACCAAGTCAATGTTGCTCAGAGCTTTTTTACCTCTATAATAAAATATTCATGAATTAATGAAGTTTAAATTACTTAAATATGTTAACTATATATTCTACGTTTTTGTTGTTGTTGTTTCTTATGCCTACACTGGCAGACCAGAGGAGTGCCAGGCCCGTCGAAGACGGCAAGAGGCGAGGGGGTGCGCCTTCCATGTTATTGAGCCCCATTGGGAGAAAGTCCGACTTTGCTCGACATACATGACACATCCGTTTTACAGGAAGGTCCCTTTCATACATCCATTCACTCACACATATCGTAATTTAGATCCCAATCAGAGGCCGATAACCCCCTGATCAGGTACCCCCAGAGGTATTGATTTGGTATGGGAACATGGGGGACATTGTGACCACGACCTATTTAACGTGCCCCAGTCACCATTAGTGAACATGACGGTCTTTAGCCAGGTCGAGGCTCCGATCTCGCAATCGTCAGAATTGCAGGCTCCGCCGAGGACAGAACCCACAACCCTTCTGATGCGAGCCCGACGCTCTACTGACTGAGCTACCGCGGCTCATTGTTATCATTACTCACTGTACTTTTATATTTCCTCTATGAGTAATTCATGCACAAAATGGAAGTTCCTTACAAACTCGATTCTAGTTCCTAAGATTTTAGGTTGGTTGGGTTTTTGTCCGTGCTACGTCAAACACAAGACAAACAAGTATTGGCCATACACACCAAGAAAGTTTTAATGACACCGAAGAGAGGAAATACAACCAGGGTGGAACCGAACCTTTCCCGCTTACAACTCGCAGGTTGTTAGGTAAACTCACATCGTCATGGCGACAACTCCTAAGATTTCAGGTAAAGTACGCACAAATAAAATAAATAAAGTATAAAAAAGAAAATTTTTGGCACGGTCAAAATGTATACTGTTACAAACAAATATAAATAACAGCATTACAGATAAAATCTACTTAAATAAAAAAAAAAACGACTTGAAACACACACAATTCAGTGAACGAATAATACAATTTTGACTACTCGATTCAAGTAAAACTATATTTAGATTGAAAATGGTTGATTTCGTCGAAAAATTCGAACAATTTATAATTCTTGGCAGTTCGAGTAACACACGCGAATTCTGGATTTGTTTGGACGTTTGGTAACTTAATTCACGCAGCAAACAATTATTTGCTGATAAATGTAAATATTCGTAAAAGTATTAAATAATTTTGAAGAGCGTTCTTAATGCTAAATGTTAATGTTAGGCTTTTATATACACATTAATAACATTTAACATAATGTAATGTTCTTGTGATCATTAACTCTTCAAGTGCTTTCGACGAGTTATCTCGTCCCTTAAGATCTGACTGATTTAGTTTGTGGTAAGATCTCTGGTCATCAAGAATTTCAATTGAATTCATAATGATGGCGATATTGCCATTTTTGGATGACGAGATACCTCAGCCATCAAGATCTGGTCAGTTTTGATAATGACGAGATAACTCGTCAAGACATGCACCAGGAGGGTTAAAGAAACTAGATCTAATTAGACTGAGACCCACGGCTTAAAGCGGAAAAAAAATACATCCCAAATGAATTGGGTTTGTTGGGATAGTCAAGGAGGAACTAAAACTTCTTTGTGGAACAATATTCTTTTCGTGTTGCAAATGCGATTCTAACTTACCTTTCTGGTAATGTATGCAGCATAGAGGGCAGTAAAACGTTGGATATAGTGCGGTAGAGTATCGAATCACAGACACCGACTAAATTAACCAAGGAATTCGATTCCATCGCTGGCAACAGATGGGGTGGAATGCCTTGCCAAAAGTGCAGTAAAAGGTTCTGAACCTGTATGTGAGGGAAATCATACATATAGGTCCACAAGCATTTGGAAAAGTCCCATTCATGTAACAGACCGTGGAAAACCCAGCATTGTCAAAAACCTACCTCATCGAAGCTTGCTCTAATAATGGTGTCCAGCAGTCTCTGGCAGTGGGTTCGGTACATCATAAGAAAAGTGCTCATCTGCAAGTAAATAAGTCGTTCAGATCTCGTTGTTTCATTACGTATTTTTAAGAAATAAAATAAATAAACTGAATCGGGAATTGGAATTTAAATAAAAGGAAGCATTTCGAATTACAAAAATAAATATAATCGGTTGTGCAACCGATCATCAAAAACAATCCATGAATATACTTCGTTTATCACAGTAAAATTATTTTTTTAATGCACTGAAATTTGTATACACTTTTTTTATATTTTTGAAGGAGGATGTTCAATTTTACTGCGGAAATCAAACAATGATTTTATTGCAACAATAGCTTTTAAAAGGATTTTTGTCGATATATATATTACTTGGGGGCCCGCCCCCTGCTCGCTAACGCTCGCCAACCCCAGGAGGATTGCTTTGCAATCCTCATTGGTTCGCTGCGCGAACTTATGCTCGCTTCGCTCGCATCAATGAAGACCTGTGTCCTAGCAGAAGGAATTGTTTACAAAATATGATATTCTAAAAAAATATTTTTCAAATCTAAATTTTTTTTGCTGTTTTTCAGGAAAGATATATACAGTATCTATGGAATCAGAATTCAAATGAAAACTTTGAGCAAATTTTGACTCGAAATGTGAGCGCTGATTTGGAAATTGAATACCCAGCATGTTGTTTGTGTGTACATTTACCCTGCACTCGAGCCACCCACGCTTTTTTATTGAGTTTGTTGTCGAAAGTTGTAGTGCGAGCGTCTTGTTGAACTATAATTGTTGGCCTTGAAAAGGACCTTTTTTAAATTGGCCCTGAAAAAATCCTCCGCTTTCTTTAATTTCTATTAGTAACTGCAACAACTCAACTAAAATTCTTTTTTTTTTTCAATAAAATTTCATCCGAAAACGTTATAAATTCAATTGAAGCGCGAGGCTTCGTGATAAACAAACAATCGTACAATGTTGCCAAAACGCGATAACAAATAACGTCTTTTTTGCGTGCCACGTAAGAGAATTATATATATAGATAACTATATATCGACAAAAATCCTTTTAAACCTTTTTTTAACTTGGATATTATATATCAAAGTTAGCCTTTCTACACAAAATGATGTCTTGATATTTGATAAGTTTCAGCTTTGAGAGATTTAAGTAGTGAAAAGGTTGATGCAAAACTTTACGAAAAATTTCTATGCAATTCTATAAAAATTTATAGAGTAGACTGTGGTCTATAGAATCCGATAGAAATAGCTCTATGATGCAACTTATACATAGAAAGTCTAGAAAGCTCAAAAGAACGACTGAAGAAACTTCTATAGAAGTTCATTTCGATCGTTTCATGACTACTTTCTTGTTGAAGTTCTTCATAGAATTCTATATACTTTTCTATAGAATCAAAGCTCGTTGTTTTTGTTGTTGTTTCTCATGCCTACACTGGCAGACCAGAGGAGTGCCAGGCCCGTCGAAGACGGCAAGAGGCGAGGGGGTGCGTTTTCCATGTTATTGAGCCCCATTGGGAGAAAGTCCGACTTTGCTCGACATACATGACACATCCGTTTTACAGGAAGGTCCCTTTCATACATCCATTCACTCACACATATCGTAATTTAGATCCCAATCAGAGGCCGCTAACCCCCTGATCAGGTACCCCCAGAGGTATTGATCTGGTATGGGAACATGGGGGACTTTGTGAACACGACCTATTTAACGTGCCCCAGTCACCATTAGTGAACACGACGGTCTTTAGCCAGGTCGAGGCTCCGATCTCGCAATCGTCAGAATTGCAGGCTCCGCCGAGGACAGAACCCACAACCCTTCTGATGCGAGCCCGACGCTCTACTGACTGAGCTACCGCGGCTCACTCAAAGCTCGTTTTCTCTCTGTAGAAATCTCTATCGAATGATGAGAATTATAAAGAAATTTTTGTAAGGGAAGTATTCAGCCATTACTATTTGTTAAATCAGGACAAAAACGATAATCGAAACGAATACTTAGAACAAGACAGCATATTTAATTCTAAGACAAGACCTTACATGAAGAACAGACACGTAGAAAGAAAATGACTGAGTGCAAACTTAAGTTTCAGATCTCAACCTAGGAATAAAGTTTTATTTTTGACCTATTAGGTTCTTTGCAGAAAGACTAGTACTACAAAATTACGTCTGAACAGAAAATATTTAGAAATTAATGAAGTGCAAAATAAATTATAGAAAAATGTATAATGTTGGAACAGATTAGACCAAGCTTCTTCCAAGACCAACCTGTGTTCCATGGAACCTTTGGGTTCCGGAAAGATTGAAAGGGTTCCTCCGCGTTTATGGGACAGACTACTGAGACGAAATCCAACAATATTATTAATGAAACAAATATACATCAACGTCAATACCACATATATTTTAGGTATTAAATTTGTTTTGTGCTACCTTGCATTTGTCTGCTTTCTTTTGTCCTTGTGTTTGTGTGTAATAATTTGTTTTGTAATTACGTGTTTCATAGAAAATAAAGTTGTATTTCGTATTTCTTTTTACTTTCTAAAACAGTGTTTCTCAAAGAATTGTCTACGGCTACATTTTTTCCCGGGGGTAGTCTACCCCCATGGTTTTTTGTGACAGGTAAAAGCATGTGTAGGTGGAACCTTGAGTAGGTAACACAAGTTTGAAAAACAATGTCTTAAATTGTTATCTAAATTCAGGGTTCCTTGAAGAATATTATAAACTAGTGGATTCCAATGTAGAAGGTTGAGGACCCTTTGGATTAGACAACAGAATTAAATATACAATATCACGAACAGAAGAACGTATTCTTGTTTAGGAATGCCCCCATTCCAGTGGGGGTTCTTGCTCCTCCAAGATTTTACTAATTGGATTTTTTTGTGAGTATGAGGTACTTTAAAACAGAGGAGAGAGTGAACAGAAAGGAAGATTAAGGAACAGCTTTTGAAAAGAATATGAATAGAAAAGAACTACACCACAAAAAATAGTATTTCCAAACGCCTAATCATAATCACTAAAGAGTTATAAAATAAATCTAGAACATTTGGTATAAGTATAATATTAGGGAAATAATAAAGTTACTTTTTCGACGTCCACGGTGGGAGGCAAATGCAGGTCTTTCACGCTAGGGAATTCTGGTAGAACCGTTCCTGTTCTAGTTCGTGTTGGGTATAGTGGAGCCTGTAAAGAATCAGAACTATATCTTCGTTTACTCTTATCAAACTTTGCATTCTTGTTCCAACTTTCTCCTGATTATAATGGAGTAGATCATTCGGGAAATCCTTATAAAAAGTATTGGATTTATACAGTTTCAGAAACGAAATGCAAAGTAAATTCATGAATCTGTTAGACAATAAATCTTTAGTATATATTTACATCGAGGAGTTACTTCTTAGAGCACTTATAAACAGAAAATTTGAGCTTGGTAGTCAATTTTAAATATTTCAGTTGCACTTAGAAAATACATAAAATAGTGGTTATTCATTTTAAAGTTCGTTTCAGATTAATCTAATATAAGAAAACAATTTGAGACTTGTTAGTGACCACCATGAAATACAAATTTTAATTTTCAAGACACATACAAAAGTCTTACAAACCAGCATCGATTAATAAAGATGCACGAAGTGAATTTATCCAAGTTCATTTTAAAACTAAATATATCATGTTTTTTCACTTCATTCTTGCATGATTTTAAATACTTGGCTTCAAGCTGTAAATAAGGCTTCAAGCTGTAAATAAGGCTTCAAGCTGTAAATAAGGCTTCAAGCAGAATATTTTTTTAACGATATGAGAAGATTGAGGTGATTACATAGTCCCAGCTTTGATGTTAAGCCATATCGTTCCCTGAAATTTAAATCGTGACAGTATGAAAGGCGGTATATCCTCATGTAAATCGATGTATCAGCTTTCTTTTTTATAGCAGAGGCTGTCTTTGAGTACGAAAGATGTAATACGTCTCATGGAAACCTTTTTAAAATTCGGATTTTGAGAATTGACGTTGAAAAGAAGATAGAGGAGATAGGGGCTTGTTGGCATAAAGGGTAAATTGGAATTATATTTTTTACCACAGTGATTTCAGAGCGGTAATATCGCCACTATTTAACTACACATGTATGTTGCATCATCCTCTCTAGTTTTAGTGTGATCGAAGCTTCCAAAGAGAGACAAAAAACGGATTTGTGTTTTTTTGCCAAGTAAGTTATTTTTCTTAATTGAAGATTTTGGTGTTTTATGAAGCCCTATCTATGTTGAGGTATTTCAATGGCTGTGTTGGAGAGATTGAGCAATAATAATTGCATTCATGTACTGGAAATGCTTGTAAAACGTATGTGGAAGAATGAGGCAGACATTTTGTCTCAAAAGTCCAGGTGGGGCAAGTTGGCATTTGAGTCGTAAGGTATGTTGACAGAAAAGGTAGTGGACATCGACGGCGATGAATTTTATCTTTCCACAATAGTGAAATCACACTTACTTTGGAGATGGACAGAAGTCGCGGACATAATAATGGTATAACCGCAACAAAATTTTTCGAAAATTAAAGGCCACCAATCCAAGTGGACTATCTCCCTACTTTTCTGGTGGATATGAAGCGTTAAAGATTTCCTTGTTCTTTTTGTTTGGGTTTCTTAGTTTACCTTATTTGTATTAAAATATAAGTTTTACAGTGATTAACTCGCATTATTGCTTAGATCTTATCACAATGTTAAGCTATGCCAACTTACCACAGGCGTTATGTCAACATAAGTTGGCATAGTTTCTACACTTTCATAAACAATATTTAACGAGTAAACTATACTATTTTTAGTGATGTTTTCTTCCGTAATTTGTTGTCAAGGAGTTTCACTATTAGCAGCATTGGTTGTATGAACTGAAAGTATTACTGAAAAAAATCTAAAACTATGCCAACTAGCTCCGGTCTCCCCTATATGATTTAAAAACTACCTTAAACTTATAAGTATAAATCTGAAGTTTGGAAAAGCTTTCCGCGAGTTACTATTCATTACAGAAGGGAAGAAGAAAATAAATGTTTCGATTCATTCAATTCTTGGTTAAGCAATATCAGGTATTTTAAATTAAATACATTTGAATGAAAAAATACTTTCGTTAGATTTCAGTTTAAGCTTTAGTGAATTAAATCACTACTGAGAATTTTTAAATACTTCTCCTTACGAAAAATTTCTATACGATTCTATAAAAATTTCTATACAATTCTATAAAAATTTCGATATAATGTGGTCTATAGAATCTAATAAAATTATGGCCCGTTTTTCTACAAGTTCTATAAAGTAGCCTCTATAGAAAATGTCAAGCTCATTTTTTTTCGTTTCAAAACTTTACTTTTCTATAGAACTTCTTTATAAAACTCTATAGAAATACATTTCTATAGAATCAAAGCTCGTTTTCTCTATAGAATTCTGAGGAACTCTAAAACATTTCCGTAAGAGTTATGACATCTAAAATACTTAATAATAAATTAGAATGAATAATATTTACAGTTATATTTTTATTAAACTTCATATAAACATATCTGCATATAAAAATATTTATCACTACCAAATTGAATATTTTCTAAAGGTCTAAACACGCATTTTGAACTGAATGAAATGAAACGACGTGTGCATTCTGAAAAGTTTCGAAACCAGTTTTGCGAAAAGCTTATTGGATAAATTTATGGAATTCAAAACTATTCTCACCTGCTTGGATGCATCCTTCCGCGGCTCGCAGCTGAAAAGAAATTATTCAATGTGTAGTCTCAACCATTTCCATTCTATTTGAATTAAAATACCGTTAAGAAAATATTTTAGAACAGAAGAGGGCATTTTATCCATGGCAACGGAAACTCGGCCGAGAGCAGCTTTTTAAATATATTTTGATGCACTTTTTTCGCTACTCTCGTTCCCGGGAGACGTCCAGTCTTGCGCAAAGTATTTATTCTTCGAAATAACAATATCGTCCTTACCCCGTGGCTCCCTTCTTGGAGAAGGATACTTGGAAATAGCTCGAGCTTTCGCGGATGGCTATTCCGTAGTAGTGGTATCTGAAAGTGGATATTAAAAACAGGAATCAGTGTGGCATAATCTGAAAATAAGAGCTTGCGTATTGGTTGGAGGGTATTGAGTTTGCAGTACCTGGATTGGCCTCTTGTCCCCAACCTTCTCGTCGTCAGTTGAGGGAACTGTTGTCGGATTATCTGCAAGATAGATTACATTGAGATCAATAACGGTTTCACGTTGGATTTAACTTTCTGTTATGCTTCCTGAAAATTTCTTTCAAAATTACCGGAATATGCTGGTAAGATTCTCCGAGCAGGTATGCGAACTAGGAGGAGCCATTTGATCATCTTCTCTTTGAACAAAAGTGGGGGTTCGCATGAGAGGCATCCGGGCACTAGACCATTATTTGCACTAGACAGGGGGGGGGGAATTTCAGCGGAAAAGAAAAGAGAGAGAATTGTACTCTAGAGAAGGACATGAGGACGAAGGCTCATTCGCTCTAAGGGTGGGCACCTTCAGTCAAAGTATGGATATTCTGGATTGATCCGTTTCGAAGCACGTAGTATGTATACACCTAAAATACAGGACAAACTGAATCGACATCCAATATCAATAAAAAACGATCCTTGTTTCACAGTAGCCTTTGGTTTCTAGAGATAGATTTGCTTATTTTCAGGGGGTCCTTTTAGGTCAAAGTATCGATATTCTGGGTCGATCCGTTTGGAAGAGAGTGGTATTTATACAACGAACAAAAAGTGTCGGTATTCGGTATCAGCAAAAAAAGGGCACTTTTTTTACCATTAAACCCCATTTTCTTCTATTTTCTCCTCTTATTCGTACTTTTGGTTCACATGGCTATGGTATAGGACTAGGATTCCCAAGGAAAGTATGGAAGCAGTCCTGGCAATTTCGAACGAATGCCGATCCGAAACCTGGTTTTGAGGTATGAGTACTTTAAGATAATCGATTCCCTTACCGGTACGAATTGCTTGATATCCAACCAATATTGGATTGAATCAACTCTGTATCAGAACAGCATCTCCTTGGAGACTCGGTCCGACCCGATTTGAATGAATGCCAGTCCAAAACCTTGATTTCACAAAATGCATCGATCCACTCATTGCGGATCAATCCAAAATATCGAGAATGAAAGTATCGATATAGTGTCACCCATCTCTAATATATATCTATAGATATATATCCCTTCCATCAAATACGTACTGTTAAGAAGGACATCAAATACGTACTGTTAAGAAGGACGTCAAATACAAAAACGTATCCTTCGACTTTAAACCAATATAACAACATTATACACACAATAAACACTGTAACTACTAAATAAACCATCTAAAAACTCACAGTAGCGCATTGTTTTGCTTATTCTATTATAATTACGTAATAGCAAAATAGAGGAATTGAATTAAAAGTCAAGAGGGGATCGACGGTAAGAAACTCTTGAGGAGATCAACGGTCAAAGAAGTTTGGCGACCTCTCAACTAGAGCGTCTTCAGGGGAATTACAACCGACTCGGGATTCAACTAGTTCTATCTCCCGACACTCATTATGCGATATTCGATTAAAATAATTGTTTTAATACAATCTATGTGTGTGTGAACCATGTATATTAAGATGTCTTCGCTAGACACTGCAATCTGGTACTTTCTAGAATTGTCTTACCTTTCCAAATGACGCTGCGTTAACAGGTTGCATATAATTCTTGGCACAGAAGTCTACGTAATGCATGTACAGCGTACTCCTAGGTATGCAGACACCTTCGGCCGTTTCATAATTCTCCTCCAACCTGTTGAAAAGACATCATCATCACATCAAACAAAAGCATTTCAAGAATGGGAGGTAATTGAATTAACCGTATGTATCCTCTGAAGGTGACATAATCAGAAGGTTTTTATTTTACGAACATCACAGGACATACACGTTACACCGACAGAGGCACAAAGAACACTAGGGATGCGACATCAATGTCGATGTTTTATAAAAAAAAAAGCATCGATGTATTAGAGCCGATGTTTATGTAATGTATTATTTTTAAATGTAAAAGTACCATAGCAAAAATTTAAAAAAATAACCAAGTTAATTTATAACTAAGATTTTTTTTTTAAACTTTCCAAACAAAGTCAAAAAAATTAATAATATCAATTAACAAATATTTTTCAAATTGAATTATACAAGAGAAAATACTATTTATAACAATTTGAAATTGGTTCTTCTAACTATAAGTATAAGTAGGTAGGTACATAACAATAATTATTTTTAGTTATTATTAATTATTTATCAAATTATGAGGGAAACATAAACTTATTTTTATGCTCTGCAAATAAAAAATATTGGGGCCTAAAATTATTATATGCCCCAATATTTGTTCTTTACAGTTTGTAAAAAAAAATAAGTTTGTTAACTTTCTCTCCCTAAGGTGACTCCTTTCTTCACTGACTGTTCCACCAGTTAGAGGAAGAGCTCTTTCTGATGGGACGAATGTCGCCATCCCTGACAAATACTTAGTTGCACGGTTATTTTAAAAAATTTTACCAATGGTACTTTTTTATTCAAAAATAAAACATCAACAACAACGTAAAAACATCGATGTTCAACAAACATCGGCTCCAATAAATCGATGTCATTTTTATAAAACATCGATGTTGCTTCCCTAATTCTCACTAGTGATGCGACATCGACAGCAAAACATCGATGTTGATAATCCATCGTCCCAAAAACATCGATGTTTTAAAACTTTTTCCCCTATTTCTTAAAACTGGTTTAGAAACTCATGATGCGACATAGACAACAAGACATCGATGTTCAAAATTAAAACATCGATGTTGATAATACATCGCGCCCAAACCATCGATGTTTTTAAAATTCAGTTTATTTAAACTTTTTTCCCCATTTCTTAAAACATGTTTATCAACTAGTGATGCGACATCGGCTCCAATACTTCGATCTTTTTTTATAAAACATCAATGTTTTGAAAACATTGACATCGATGTCGCATCCCTACTTTTTAGACCCTTCACCCATAGCCACTTTGGTCTAAAAGTATGTTCAATTTGCTGATTATAAAAATCCTGCTACTTGGTTACTTTTTAGATTTTTATAACGGTACTTTTTTCATTGAAAAATAAAACATCGACAACGTAAAAACTTCGACAAGTATGAGCATCGATGTTACAAAAACATCGATTCCAATACATCGTTGTTAAAAACATCGATGTTTTGAAAACATTGACATCGATGTAGTATCTCTAATTATCACCAGTAAGCCTGTTCAAAATGAAGGCGCTTTTCAAAACACCGCACCCCAATAAAAAGTCTAGAACTCTTTAGAAAATGTCTGTAGAAAACACCATAGAATTCCATAGAAGCTTATTTCTTTCGTTTCACGACTGCACTTTTCTGTAGAACTTTTCTATAGAAATACATTTCTATAGAATAAGGTAGTTAGTTAATTAACGTCGCACTGGAACAACACAACGGGCTATTGGCGACAGTCTGGGACCCATCCCGAAGACAGAGCAGGTTCGATTTCGTTACCCTGAGTTTATTTCTCTCTTCTGTATCAGCAAAACTTTCCTTCCGCGTTTACACTACCCTACAATAATAATGGACCGGACGCCAGCGAATTTGCATAAAATCCGACTACTTGTTTTGGGGTGTTTTTCGTAGAATGGCCTGGGACCTTTGCATGTTGCTCCTGGTCAATTGAACGCCGACGCCTACATAAACACTTTGGACAGTCAGGTTCTTCCTACGCTCTGGCGATGTTATGGAATGGACGAATGTTACTTCCTGGACGATAACGCTCCATGACATGTTGCAGCCTGTCAAGCAGTGGTATACATCGACAGCAAAACATCGATGTTCAAAATTAAAACATCGATGTTGATAATACATCGCCCCAAAAAACATAGATGTTTTTAAAATTCAGTGTATTTAAACTTTTTCCTCCATTTCTTAAAACAGGTTTAGCAACTAGTGATGCGACATCGGCTCCAATACATCGATGTTTTTTTAAATAAAACATCAATGTTTTGAAAACATCGACATAGATGTCGCATCTCTACTTTTCAGTCCCTTCACCCTTGGACACTCGGGTCTAAAAGTATGTTCAATTTGCTGATTATAAAAGTTATGCTACTTGGTTATTTTTTTAATTTTTATAATGGTACTTTTTTCATTGAAAAATAAAACATCGACAAGTATAAACATCGATGTTACAAAAACATCGACTCCAATACATCGATGTTAAATACATCAATGTATTGGTTAAAAAACATCGATGTTTAGAAAACATCGACATCGATGTCGCATCCCTAATATCGAGATATGGATGTAAAACGTCTTCCCCGACCTGCTCAGAGTCCCAACCTAAACCCCATAGAACATTTGTGGGATGAGTTAGAGCGACGCTTACGGACCAGGGAACCACGTCCGAAGTCTATAACTGAGCTGGGGACATTATTGCAGCAGGAACGGACACAAATATCCATAGCTGTGTATCAAAACCTTGTTGAAAATATGCCCAGAAGGGTTACTAGTGAAATTGCAGCACGTGGAGTACCATTCCCCTATTAAAGCATGTATTATTTCCCTTATACTATCACATCTTGTTGTCCGGTCCATTATTGTAGGGTAATGTAGGTCCATTTCTTGACGTTGTCTGTCAAGGGTTTGGCGATGATGCGCCAAATACTGACTTTTAAGTCACTGAATACCAAGTAGATTGACAAAAACACACACAATGGAAGTTTTACGGACACAGAAGATAGAAATACAACCAGGCAGGAATGAAACCAGCGCCGCCTACAGTTCGAAGATTGATAATGCGCAGTGAGCATACCCATTGAGCCATTAAAAGAATTTTAGAAATTAAAATTTTCTGTTTTGCAGAAAACGTATCATGGAGGATCCTTATTTCACCAGCAATCGGCAGGTTAGAATTTAAAAACTAGGTCCAACTAAAGGTCGTGTCCAGGGGAGCTGGTGCACTGTAAATCTGTCATGATCTCAGATGTACTCTCGTTAAAGTGGTGTGGAAGTTTGGAGAGTCTGGTGCAAATTCAGACATCCGACCGTAGTTCAAAATTTCGTGGTGTTGAGCTTCCTTAGGGATTGATTTAGGACAGCCACCAATAGCCCCTTGTGTTGTTCCAGTACGACGTTTATCATTTATCAAGCTACCATCTTTATTTTACAACAGTATCTTTCCGTTTCCAAGCCAATCCCCCCCCCCCCACCTCCCAAAAAAAAAAAAAAAACTTTGCCGTGCCTAGGGGATTGCCATTGACAACCCCAAGCAACTGTAAAATGCGCTGGAACAAAAAAATTCCCTTTTTGTAGCAATTTCACCCTTCTTCACAATTGATTCTCAATTTAGAAACTGACACGTTTAAGTGGCGTCAGTTTTGAATAGCGCTGAACAGCTTCAGCTTAGACCGCACCATCTTTATTTTACAACAGTATCTTTCCGTTTTCAAGCCAATCCCCCCCCCCCCACAAAAAAAAAAAAAACATTTGCCGTGCCTAGGGGATTGCCATTGACAACCCCAAGCAACTGTAAAATGCGCTGGAACAAAAAATTCCCTTTTGTAGCAATTTCACCCTTCTTCACAATTGATTCTCAATTTAGAAACTGACACGTTTAAGTGGCGTCAGTTTTGAATAGCGCTGAACAGCTTCAGCTTAGACCGCGTTCAGCAATTCAGACAGGAATCGGAAGCAGGGTTGGAGCTAAGGGAGGGTGGTGGGAGAACTAGCGTAAAAAGAGGAGGCATTTTAGAATTATCTACGAAAAAGTCGTTTTCTTTTTTATGGAAATTTAAAAAAAATTTAGTTTTAAGCACAACTTATATATAATAGCAGAAATATTTTCCAGTGCAATGGCGTGAAAGGAATACACTTCATCTTTACAGCACTTAATATTCTATTTTTTATTTAACGTATGCCTTTCCAATTGATGGTTGGTAGGTAAATTTTCGTAGTACTGGAGCAACACAACGGACTATTGGAGACGGTCCGGTATGGGGAAAGCCTCCAGGGTTACATCTCATTTAACACATCCGCTGCCGGTCACATTAGGATGAGTTGATAGTAATTCCCCCGCCGTAGAAATGGGTTTTTCCAAGAATCCAACATTCTTTTTAAACAAATATGATTGAAAAGTGCGCAGATACCAATCCAATTCCAGAATAGATTGTCGAAAGCTCAGCCAACAAATTTCCAGTTTTATCATCCGTTAGAGGCTTAATAGAAACCACATACCTTTGCAACTAGCTTCTAACCTTCACTCTACGCCAATACCACGCCAACACCTAACATATAATGCAAATTGAAGCGGAGAATAAATGTTGAGGCGCAGCTCTTCCCGCGCGAAAGCGTGACTGACTACTGAGACATCACTCCACACCACGCGCTGCCGCGTGATTGGCTCTTTAGCGTTGACGCTACGTCACGCGCTGAAGCGAGATCGTGTTAAGTGTGTACGGGTTTCACAGACCCGAGATACTTTAGTGATCGTTTCTTTTCAAATGGGGTTTATTGTCTTTTGTAAACACTGGTGTCGCCATCCTTAAATACCCAAGCGATCTTTTTTCTGCTCCCCTCTTATTATTCCATTTCCCAATCCCTTGTTTAGTCCTAAAACTATATTTTATTTACTTAAAGCTGTCTGTGTAGCTCTGGTTCGCCCTTACGCCACAAGACACACACACACACCAAAAAAATCACCCAAAGCTCGAAGGGGGAGATCCGAAGTCAACACCTGAGCTGGCACTCCAATCTCCAAATTTCCACATTTAAGGCCGTTGACAGATTAAACGTGCACCAGCCCCCACGGACACGACGGTCGTTTGGTTGGATCGAGTTTCAAAACCCAACCCCCCGGGTGCTAAACCCCTACTCTACCAACCGAGCTTCCTTAAGCCCACTCCCTTTCCAGACAGGCGCTGCTCGGATGACTTGCTTCTAATTTTGCAATCTCTTCTCAATTGTTACAACTTGTGATTTTCTTAATAAAACATTAGTATTGTCTTTGGTTGGATCGAATTGGTTGCCAATCTGCTTCTCTTCCAACCGAGGCACTTCGTTTTATTTTGGACAGAAAGGATTGCTTCAAATTCTAAAAAGTAGTGATGGGAATATTCCAATACAAAAGTATTCGTATACTCGATACTTAAAAAGTATTAGTTGTACTCGATTTTTTCTAAAATATTCGTTGTACTGTATTCTTTTCTAAAGTATTCGATGTACTCGATTCTTTTTAAGGAATTCGCTGTTCTCGGTTCTTTTCTAAAGTTTTCGGTTACCAAAGTACTTGGTTACAAAAGTATTCGAATGCAAGAATTCGTAACTTAAGTACCCGACTACCAAAGTACTTGGTTACCAAAGTATTCGAATGCAAGAATTCGTAACTTAAGTACCCGACTACCAAAGTACTTGGTTACCGAAGTATTCGAATGCAAGAATTCGTAACTTAAGTACCCGACTACCAAAGTACTTGGTTACCAAAGTATTTTGATACAAGAATATACAATAAGGATAAGCAAATATCCGGAGTATTTTTTACTCATCCTAGGCCTTTGGATACAAAGTACTCATCCCATGTTGTATGTCTGCTCCTTAGTAAACTTCGAGTTCGAGGCGAAGGTTCTATTTCTGTCAGGTGCATTCATCCCTGGGTGCATTTCTCTCATCTGTGTCAGTAAAACTTTCGTTTTGTGTTCATGTCTATTACTTGATATTGCATATCTTGTGTGTGGGCATGGCCAAATAGGCCATAAAACTCTAAAAGATACACAACGTCCCGTGTAGTCGAATACCAAAGCATTAAATATTGCCATTGATTATGGGCCGAGGTAGTCTGGTTGAATTAAGAACGGAGTGTTGCGAGTTCGAATCCAGCCAATGACCTCTGTGTAGAAAGAGGCTAGCGCATGTAAAACTGTCGTGACCTCAACTCTCCTCACGTTCGCGTGATGTGGAAGCTTGGAGAGTGGGTTATAGCTCAGGTGTCACCTCATCATCTGACCGTGGTTCAAAAATACGAGGTGTTGTCCTCGGATCTTTCGGGCGTCGATCCCGTACTGTCGCCAGTTGCCCGTTGTGTTGCTCCAGTGCGACGTTCATTACCTAACTCACAATCGATTAATCATGTTTTTGGTAGAATATTCGATATATATATGCTTGAAAGAGAGAACTCGGATACAATGAATTCGTTTCACAAAAGTACTCGATTCTGCCCATCACTGCCCAAAAAGCATAGCTTCGCTCATACCCACCTATATTACTATTAATTAATCGTGTTTTTGGTATACTCACTCATTGCTTGAAAGAACTCGAATACCATGGATTCGTTTATCAAAAGTACTCGATTCTGCCCATCACTGCCCAAAAAGCATAGTTTCGCTCCTACCTATCTATCTTGCTATCAATTAATCGTGTTTTTGATAGTATTCGACTACACACTCATTGCTTGAATGAACTCTGATACCATGGATTCTTTTCTCAAAAGTACTCGATTCTGCCCATCACTGCCCAAAAAGCATAGTTTCGCTCCTACCCACCTATCTTACTATCGATTAATCGTGTTTTTAGTAGTATTCGAATACTCACTCATTACTTCAAAGAATTCGGATACAGTGGATTCGTTTCACAAAAGTACTCGATTCTGTCCATCACTGCTCAGAAAGCATAACTTCGTTCCTGATCTGAAGTGCCTCGAGTTCTACAGCCATGACCCACCAACACCCGAAGTGCTGACATATTGCTGCAGCCACCACACGCCCACATTCAGCCCTCCAAAATTGGTTTTGGGGGGAGGGGAGACTCCAGACACCCGATTTTTCTATTAATCCCCCATCACTCTTCATCAGCGGGCTCACCTAGGAGCTATCGCTTCCCTCGCTTCCGCGGAAGGAATTGTTCAATTATTCCATCCCTCCCAGCACGTGTCGGTCGCGCAACAATGCCCAAATGCGCTTGTAATAAGGGATTTGTGTCGCACAAATAAGGCAAGGAGGACCACTTCACACGATGGGTGGGGAGTGTTCCGAAGGGAAGCATTCAATGCGGGGATTTGCGTGCTGAATGCTGCCCTGACCTTTGATCCGGTTTAATGGTTATTACACTCTGCTGGATTGTTTTGTGTGACGCGCGCGGTAATTGCCTCCTCTTTTTAATTTGGGAGAATCGACGTGCGTTTGAGATGTCCGAGTGCGATGAGGTCATGCAGATTATTTTCGGGGAACGTGCGATTAGAACAGTGATGGTGATGGCGAACCTATGAAACGCCAAAACATTTTAGGTGCACGCATCGTTTACGAACGGTGAAACTTAAATTTTTTAGCGAGATTTAGAGACTGAAACTTTTAAGGTATCCGGTCACTTTGGAGGCCCTTTTTTTTAATGTGGCATAGAAACATTTTAAAGATATTTGTGTGTTTAGTGTTATTAAAAAATAGCATTGGACTATAAATATTTAAAATATCTGTGTAATTAAGAATGGAATGTTTGTTTGTACGTTGAATATTTTCGATCCATTTCAAGTTTTCTATCCGTTTTGGACCCTTCTGATGCCAAATCCACATTTTGCGCGTTTCGTGTCTGTCTGTCTGTCTGTATGTGCCCTATACACGTACACGCGGTTTAATATATTTTCATGAAAAATTTGCATACAGTGAGAACTTATCTTCGTTTAGTAAGTAAAAGTGGTTGCGAAAGTTTTTCGGTCTATCTTTTTGTTCTATGTTCGATTTTGTGTTTGTGTGTTTGTGCAAGCATCACATGAATTTCATTCCCAATATTTGATTGCAATGTATTTTATTTATACATTATCTATTAGTTTAGTGAATGCAATATTAAACATTTCTTTATTGTTATATTTAGATGAGTTACATGCTAAAACACCTGATTAAACATACTTAAATCAACCATAATTTGGTAGTTTTGGAAAAATAGGAATGTATATTGGGACAGACGATATTTTTCAAAGAACGGAAATAAAACAGAAACGCGTGTTTCTTTCGCTCCGAATGAACTTCGCATTTCTAAATTTTATACACTTTTTAGTGGTAAGTTGTGGCAACTGCGAAGCAAAGAGTTAAAAAAGAATCACATATTAATATCGTTAGAACTTTGATCTTTTTCCCGACAACCTTTATTCGTTTTATTTCGCTGTTGTCTTTTGTTTTATGTTTTAAATATTTATTATTTTAATAAATTGGCGTTTTCATCACACGCAACACTACCATAAAAATTCGACTTAAAGTGGCAGGTAGGTCAGAATAAAGCAAATTTTAAGTATAATTATGCCGTTATTGAAAAAATAATGCTGTTATTGAAATCCGAGCTAGAACTTTTCAAACATTAAAAAATTCTTCGTCATAATGACAGGAGAAGATTGCGAAATTCCACAATGTCGCATGCCGGATGCAAGAGTGCCGCAAGTAAAAAAATATAGTTTTGTTGACTATGAGGGCGAGAGCACTCTCTGAAAACCGTCGTTTTTATAAATTTAGTTAAACATGAAAAGAACTTAAGAAAGGGAATTGCAAATTTCCCTCAAAATCGTCTTTTGTAATAGTAATCTTAATGTCACCTTTCGTCATTTTGTAGCTTTGTCATAGAGCAAGGGTGCGATGTATGTGAAATGTATTACATGAATGGATATTGTAGGATTTGTGTCCAAAGTAGGTGGTAGAAATTATAAAGATAGCGAAAGGTGTTAAAATATTATTCAATTCTACGTAAAACGTAAGTCATTATATATTTTGATCATCTCTCCAATTCAGAGTAAACCAATTCAAACCGAATAAGGTCGGGTATTTTGCTAGTATATTAATAATTTTGTAAAACTGCTAATTATTTATGAAATTTTAAGGAAATTTGCAAAAACAAATATGCTACATGAAAATCTATTCAACCAATTTGAAAAACGATGTTTCCAATATAAACTACTTGCATTTGTCTAAGGAATAACTAAAATCAAAGGGATATTTAAATATACAAAATTTTTTCAAGCGATCGAAAAAATGAATGCGAGATTTTTGATAGTTTTACAGTCATTTTTGTTAAATATGGCTATAATTTGAAAACATTTTAACTCAGCATGATAATTCTAGTTCATTCACTAGACAACATTATAAAGAAAAAGTTCTTGAAATTTTACTAGAATCCATCAATAACTTTTTGTGTTATGACATTTGAAGTGAGGAAATAATGCAAAATTATTAATTTAGAGTAAAAGCAGTGTGAAGTGTATCGTTTGCTCTATCTTCCTTTTACTGTTTGTGTAAACAATTTTGTTTTCCACTTCTCTTTAAACATATTCACAATATTTCCAAAGAGAAACCTTTTAAACATTTGTAAAACCCTTCTAAAATTAAAATTGCAAAAAAAAAAAGTAAGTTTTAAATTAAAATTTTGATAGGTTTATGGTCTTTTAATGGTCACTTCCAGTGGTTTCCAAACCTACTTCCGGTTTTTCCGCCTTGATTAAAATATTAAAAACTGTTCAACCAATTAACTTAGAGAAAAAATCAAATATACTTTGAAAAGTCAAATAAATTACTCTATCAAATAAGATCAAAAAACTGTTTTTGGAATTTTTGGTCAAAAATGACATTTTTAACGTGTTCAGATACCTTAAGTACTTTCCTCGAGTAAAAAAAGTGTTTCGGAAAGGCCAGCACAATTGTACAAAATGAAATGGAGCCCATGCTTGTGAAGTACCATCATATTGTGAATTCGTTACTTGACCAATTTGGCGAAAGAAATTTAGAAGTCTGGAACAGACAATTAAAACAATTAAGTATCCGGATTTAGTAGTCTACAGTACTTTGAAATTGAAAGGTTTCCAATAGATGTGCAGAAAAGTCACTAATGTAAAGAATTATTTGGTTTTGCATTTTTAATAAATAAATGTACCAAAAATATAACTTTATTACTAGAGCTGCAAATATCCCAAAATTATGGATATTTCCAGATGCGACACGGCACCCTAGTTAAGCTAGGTTTTTTTCCGGTTTTCGACACATCTAGCACAAAAGGTTTGCCATCACTGGTTTAGAGCTTTAGTTGGTTGTTGTTGAAAGCAATGAAATACAGTCGAACCTCATTGAAGATGAATTTTCCCCGCTAAAAAGTTCATATTAACCTCAGTTATTCATATTCTGGTTGAGAAAACAAGCATCAATGAACAAAATAAAATATTAATGTCGTTATATTAGGTGCTGATGGGATCATGGAGAACATCTCCAGTACTGACTCAACTACTCAATCTCCAGTACTGACAATAACAATTATACAAATAAAAAATGATACCTGTGACTTGAAAAATGGATTATATACCAGTGGATTATTCCACTAGACCTAATTGTATATACTAATATACATAACTATTTATACAAATGGGTTATTACTATTTGGATTGATACATACCTTGATAAATGGGCCTGCCTTGGGATTTGGGAATCCTAATAAATTCGTAGATTAAGAAAAGAACTGAAAAAAAAATGTTTCGACAGGTTTTCTTTATTATTGAGGTTTTTTTTATTCTTTTCCTAGTGCAGCCCAAAGCTAATTTCTTTAATTGAAATCTTGAAAAATTTGAGTTTTGATATGGATGTCTTTACATTATTGTACAATTTTTAGTTCATAGAAAAATGGTATTTCTTCATCACAAAGGGTGAGATGATTTTTTTATTATACAGAGGATTAGGATACATAATGCTTTATGACATAATGATTCCTAATTACTCAGATATTCACTGATTACGCAATTTTGGTCTTGAAATAATTCTACTATCGATTTCTGCGTTTTTAGTGCCATTTTTTAAGTCTTGCATGCAGTCAATATTGTTTAAATGAGCAAATGAATTTACAACAAAACCTAACAAAAAGCGACGAAGTAGTAATTTCTTTTTTAAAATACGCTTATTATTTCGTTTCATACGCTTATTATTTCATTTATTATTCCTTATTTCATTTATTATTCCTCTCTTCCACAAATAAATCAGTAATTTCGGAGTCAATGATTTTGATAATACGATCGAAACGAAATCGTAAGCCCTTAAGTTTCGAAAATTTCTTGAATATACATTTTGACGGGGATTGGAATTTAGTTTGTATTATCAGTAATTTCAAAAAGCGATTTCGTCTTAATGAGTTTTGACAGCATTAGTATTTATTATGTGGCACCACAGTTAAACTAAATCTATATATATAATTATCTTACGTGGCACGCAAAAAAGACGTTATTTGTTATCGCGTTTTGGCAACACTGTACGATTGTTTGTTTACCACGAAGCCTCGCGTCTCAATTGAATTTATAGCGTTATAGGATGAAATTTATTGAAAATATATAGATATTAGTCGAGCTGTTGTAGCGTATATACAAACACATGCTGGGTATTCGATTTCCAAAGCGGCGCTCACATTTCGAGTCTAAATTTGCTCAACGTTTTCATTCCAAATTGTTCGAGTTCTGATTCCAGAGGTACTGTATAACTTTTCTGCAGTACTTCAAATTTATGTTTGAAAAATATTTTTTTTGGAGTATCGTATTTTGTAAACAATCTCTTCTGCTAGGACGCATGTCTTCATTAATGCAAAGGTTTGCGCAGAGAACCAATGTGGATTGCAAAGCAATCCTCCGGGGGTTGGCGAGCGTTAGCGAGCAGGGGGCGGGCCCCCTAGTTCAAATTGCTTTGCTTTCTTTTCCATAATTACAATCCTGTCTATATGTGTGTATTATATCCTACATAGATAAATCTCGTTTATTTAATTGATTACTCCCACTTTTTTTCAAAGTTTGTATAAAGTAGATCTGGGCAGCAATTGTTTTGGCGATTAATGCTGCTAGTACACTCTTTGGTTAAGCTGTTCCATACGAAAAAAATTATATAGAATTCTACAAAGAAACGAAATATCACATCTACAGAAACAAATTTTATAGAATTCTAGAGAGATTTCTACAGAGAAAACGAGCTCTGATTCAATAGAAATTTATTCGTATAGAATTCTAAGAGTTCCATAGAAGAGTAAATTCGTGAAACGAAAGAAATGAGCTTTTATAGAATTCTATGCTGGTTTTTACAGAAATTTTCAATAAAGAGTCTTACACATTTACTATTGAAGATACTTTATAGAGCTTATAGAATATCGGGTCACGATTCTATAGACTACATTCTAAAGAAAATTTTCTTAAGAGGCGCCATGAAATGAGTGTGGAAGCAAACGAAAGTATCTTTTTTTTTTATCTAAGAACTTTTAAACCAAAACTGGCAGCACTATGTAACGTCATATCACGAGTGATTCACGTTCCAAATACCGACCATAGGAGTATGCATTGACAGGCTAATCGACGTCTTCCGCCTGTTGACTGCGAAAATATAAATAAATCTCATTTTAATAAATACGAAACTAATTACCAATAATTTAGGGCAGTTTTAGAAGAATATCAATTGCTTTCGTGAGTTCCGATGTTAGCCATTATGTGCATAGAATTCTATCTCGCTGCATATGTAAAATTCTTTGTAAGAATTTTTTTTAAAAGAAAAGGTTTTACCACCCAAAACATTTTTTTCCCTGACAAAATTAAAATTCGGGTTAAAAATATTTTAAGCTATACTTCAGTTGATCATTACTAAGCGCTTAATTGAGAAACTACTGGAAAAGTAGTGTGCGAAAATGATGTGTTCACCGAGCACGAGTAAAAAGAAATTGAATCGTGACTAAATGTTAATAGAACCGATGATGTCTCTTTGGTCACCAAAATTCCGAACTGGATTATGGCTTTTTTACGTAATATTTAAAGAACATACCACACAAGTGTTGCTGGAGTCGAGTGAGGTCGAAGAAGAGAGTGAGCTTGTTTTGGACCTGAAATAGACACCAAGAAACGATATGAAGCAGTTTCAAAGCCGTACTAAAAGTATCTTTAATTACAATGTGTGTGAACACAACGTGCATTAAAATTAAAAAGCAAACAAAGACAGTGTAACAGATCTGACCGACATTAGATGTTACTACGGAACACAATCTTGCAGTTTGTGATTTATTACATACATATGTACATGCAAGGTATTATATTTGGTACAGCTTTGATAGACGTATACTTTTAGTGCAACGCTATTGGCGCACTTTCTAAGTCTCCAAGGAAGAAATTCTTAGAAAAAAAATCGTTTTTATAACGGAAAATAATTAGCAGAAACAGTTAGAAAATAGCGGTTAAAATATCTGTTTAGTTTTCAAACTGTTTTAAACTCCGCCCAATCTAAATCTTTAACAATTTCTAAAAACTTGTTGAATAATCTATTTCAATAAAAATAAAAGGCAATTTAAGAAAATGAAAATAACATTCTGGAATATCTATAAATAAGAATGGCGTGTTTGTTTGTACATTGACTATTTTCGACCCATTTTAAGTTTTCTATCTGTTTCGGAACCTACTGATTCCAAATCTGCCTCTTCCGCGTTTGGTGTCTGTCTGTCTGTGTGTATGTGCCCTACACACGTCCACACGGTTTAATGTATTTTCATGAAAATTTGCAGTCAGTGAGCCTGCAGTATAAAACCCCTAAAAGGAATCCAAGTGGCAGAAACGCTCTCAAGGACGCCCCAAGGATCGCTGAAATTCCTCCTTTCAAACAATATCGAAATCTAACACGTGTAAAGTAGATAACACTTCGGTTTTGCGATGGAATGCATGTTCCGCTAAAAACGGGACGAGCTTTTACATCAACCCTATTTTTTTATAAAGGGCTCACAGTCAAAACCTATGTTCTAAAGAAAAGCACCCTGACCTCGCATATTCGAGAAACACAATAGTATCAGGATAAGCTACTTACATTAGCCTTACTGGCAATTCAAAGAACTATACCCTAAATTATGAAAAATTCAATACAAATTTGCCATTATAGCTGATTATGAAGTGGTGAATGATTCCTAGATGCAATTTGTTTCAAACCGTACATTGAATTTAAAATGTTTAGGATATCATAACGTGAGAACAAATTTGCATTTGAATGATATTTCAGTCCATCTAATAATAATTAATCAAATCAAATTAATTCTAGTGCATCCAATGGATGAATATATAGAGTAGGTGTTTCAAATATTACCCCTGTGCTTAATATCGCCTACTCGTATCTACTATCCGCGCCATCTATGAGTTTATGTAGTCACCTCGACGGTGTAGGGTTTTGCCACACGTAGCGCCACCGGCAAATTTCCTATCAGTTCTATCAAGAACACTATTGCATCTGAAGTATTTGAGGCTGTGATCAACGTATTTTTTGTCTCCAATCCATTCAGGGAATATCCAGGTAAGTGTTTCCAAATCATAATTTCGTTTATATGACTTGAAAGTACATTAATATACTAAAGGAAGGTAGGTATACTCTACTAGCAACATTTTTTTAATAATACCTCTTCATTTCGCCTGGTGGGTGGTAATAGGATCAGGGGTAGGTGATATTAGGAAGCTATTCTTGAAAATTCTTTTGAGAAACTTTTTTAAGTCTCACTAGAGTTATCTTAAACTGACATAAGTAAAGAAGGTATATGATCTCTGGAAACCAAAGGAGAATAGTTCCTAGTGATATTCATTTAGTTTCCAGCTTGATTTCCCAACCCAGGTGGCTGAGATGCAGAGAAATAATTAGGGCAGGCGATATTGCGAACACTTACTCTACGTAACCTTTACGCTGAGGCGCTTAGATTTTTTTCAATCGCCTCACAGAACGGCTCTTTCGCCTGCTTGTCCGACCCCTTACCTAATTACCTAACTTGAGCTATAGAGCCTTGAGTAGCATTTACGACTGACGCTTTCCTTTCATAGTATTGTGTGTCGTATCGTTTGGTGTGAGAGAGATATCCCCGGAGCGACCTTCTGCCTTTTCCCAAAAGCATTCACACCTCACGGTCTACAGGGTAGGGTACCCAACAATAGAAGGGATCCTCTAGAAGGTCAGTCGCTAACAACTCGTAAATGGTGATCGATGCCAGAGGTCGCGTAAAAGGGGGATAACATCCACCGTACACAGATCAATACCATGCCGCTAGTATAAGCGAAATTTTAGTGGTAACAATTGTCTACCTGCCGCAGCGTAAAGGTTAATGCATAATCATGCAAACAATATTATCAAGACAGTCAAAAAGCAAAATAGAAAAGGTACTGACCACTGAGTAGATGTTCTCTGGCGCTCTCTGGCCACGAATCTGAAAGAAGAAGAAGAAAGGATTTATTGTTTTGGATCGCCATTACAATATCACTTTGATTCTGGGAGAATTTTCTATCTATAAATCTGTTTCTTGTGGGTGAGTAACACTGATGTAAGTCACGGAAGTGTTCACAAACTTCACTTTTGCTCGCATACTACGAGTTTTAAATAAGTAAGTAGTTAATTAACGTTGCACTGGAGCAACACAGTTGACGACTTCCGGGATCAATCCCGAAGGGAAGATTCGAGGACAACGTCCCGTTACATTGAAACACGGTCAGATGGCGAGAATAACACCCGAGATGGCACCCCTCTCTGAACTCCCACACCACGCCTACCTGAGGACATTTGAGGCCACGACCGATTTGACATGCAACAGCCAACGTGGTTTTTGACAGCACCTAGTTCCGAACTCTCCGGTTGCTAATCCAATACTCTTCCCTCTGGGTTAACGCGGTGCGTGAATTTTAGAAACCCTCGTGTACAGAATCACTAGCCACTGCGTGGCCAGCACGACGTTACCCGTGACAGTTTTTATCGGGGGGTCAGGTGGGACCACTGCTCGCTAACCCCCGGTGATTGCTACGTATTCCCATTTGGTTTGCTTCGCAAACGAACTCCACATGCAACGCCGCGATGGCCTCGAAATGGCTAATGTCAACAAAGTAAATCAAAACACGATAGAATCGGAAAACTTAGCATGGTTCCAAAGGCTGACGTCAGCGGTCGAAAATCACAAAATTCGTTCCTTCTTCATTCGAGGTTCGGGTGACGTCACATTCCGAAGGAAAGAAAGAATGGGGAAAAAAGTAATAAATTAATTTTAAAATGCTCTAGATTAAATTTTTAAATTCGGGCAGGACACAAATATTGCAAAAAATCGGCCTACCTGTGTATCCAATTTCATTATTGTACTATTATATTGTATTGCCATAGATTCGTCAAGATACTGCGTAGCGATGGACAAATACTTCCTTTTATAATAGTAGAGAAGATTGAGGTGTTTATTAGACACTTATTAGACACTTTTAAACAATTTTTCGACTCAAACTTTTATTGGAAAACAACGTTATTAAACAATCAAGAAGAATTTTACTCTACAAAAATTAAGATTATTTACAAAACTATCAAATATCATGTACTTTTGCAAAAATAATATCAAAAGGGTTAGATTTTACTTAAAAGCTTCAGACTTAAATTTTACTATAAAATTACAGCTCAGTGAAATTTATTTTCATGGTCACCGATCATGTCAGAATTTTCATTAATAATAAATTGCAGCGAAGAAACTAGTACATTTCTTAGCATGTCACTTTTGAGTGCATCAATAAATGTGAAAAACATTATCCTAACTTCAAAACTGGTAAAAGAAACAGAAACCTGAAATATTTTTATCCATTTATCAGTAAATTTTTGTTTTACAAAAGCACATACTAAATCATTTTACCTATTAATTATATTATATTCAGAAATTTTCAAATTAGTTAGAAATTGATCATTGACGATCCGCTGTTGTACCATAGGGACAGCATCGTATTTAGTCCCTAGGTACACTAGGGCAAAAGTAGTACACTAGGTAGTAGTACACTCTAGTAGTAGTACATTAGGTAGTAGTACACTAGGTAAGTAGTACACTAGGTAAGTAGTACACTAGTAGTAGTACAATATGTAGTAGTAAACTAGCAGTAGTACACTAGGTACACTAGGGAAAAAGTGCCACTTGGTACAACAGCTGGCCATTTTGAATTAAATCGTTAATATGCCAGGGTTGAAGTTGGGTTAACGGTCCATAAAATATATGAATTAGCTCTTGAAAAGCAGTTAAATTGATTTCTAAGCAGTGTGTGTCTGTAAAATACACTGAGGAATGATGAAAAATCTAGGAAACCTACTTCAAAATCCTACTTTAGGTAGTCAAAAATAGAAAAATGCAAAATACGACTTATTTGTTGGAGTCACCACCTTCAAACAACATGAGTGATTGACGGCATCCTGGTCCAGTGTTACCAACCTGTTCAAAAAAATTCCCTTCTCTTTTTCTTTTATTTACAGGTACCTGTACCTTAGGTACAACAGTCTCCCCTATTCTAGGCACGACTCGTTGATAGACAGGTTTTAATAGGTCGCCAATAGCCCGTTGTCTTGGTAATAATAATTTGGTAATTATTAGTTAACGTCGTACTAGAGCAACACAACGGGCTATTGACGACGGTCCGGGATTATTCTCTTAAGGGAAAGATCCGAGGACAACACTTCGTAATTTTGAACCACGGTCAGATGACGAAGCAACACCTGAGCTGGCACCCCACTCTCCAAACTTCCACGCCAACCCAACGTGAGGACTTTCGGCCACGACAGATTTAAGGTGCACCAGCCGCCTCTACACCATACACTTACAAACATCCATATCCGGACCCGGATTCGAACCAGGAACCTTCCGATCTAGAGGCTAACACCTTAACCACTCTACCGGTTGGTCGGCGTTTTGTGTGTTGTGTTGGACCAGTGCGGAGTAATTGATAATTTTTAATTTACGTCGTACTAGAGCAACAAAACGGGCTATTGCTGACTGTCCGAGGTCCATCCCGGCTGGAAATATCCGAGGACCACACCGCGTCATTTTGAACCACGATCAGATGACGAGGTCGAAAACTGAGCTAGCAACCCAATTTCCAACTTCTACACCGTGCCTGTGTGAGGACATTTGGGGCCACAACAGGTTTAACGTGCACCAGCCTCCATGAGCACGACGGTCTTTGGCTGTATCGAGTTTCGAACTCGCAATCTCCCGGTTGCTAATCCGCTACTCGGGCTACCACGGCCCCAACTTGTTTAGAGGCACCCAACATTAATTCTAGACGAGCAAATATTTATTCCTTACCCCCGGACTTGAATCAGGAACCTTTGGATTCATTATCCCGACCAATAAACCTATTGATCGACTGCTTTAGTGAATGTAATGAGAATGATTTTATACTATTCACATCGCTTAATAGTAAGGTTGAAATAGCAGTTGGGGCATAATTCTTGAGGACTTACACCGACGAGTACAAAATTTCACCGGGAAATATTTCAAAGTTATTGAGTCGTGAAATGTTTAACGTGATAAAGGATCTGTCTATGACGGGGTTTACTACAAATTGCACTGTCGAATGATTTTTGAAGTAATAAGCATTAATAATCCCTAAGGGTCACGGTAGCCCAGTTGGATTGACAACCGGAGGGTTGCGAGGTTCTGATCTCGGTCCAACCAAAGACCGTCGTGCAGTCGGAGGCTGGTGAGCGTTAAATCTGTCGAGTCTCCAATGTATTCACGATGACGTGGTGCGGAAATTTGGAGAGTGGGGTAGCAGTTCAAGTACTGACCTCAACGTCTGGTTTAAAATGAGCTTCTGTCCTCAGATCTTTACTATTGGGAATAAACCCAGACGGTTGTCACTAGCCCGTTGTTTTGTTTCTCCAGAAGGAAGGGACGTTAGGCAACACCTCAGCTGGTACCCCACTCTTCAAACTTCCACACCAACTCAACGTGAGGACTTTCGGCCATGACAGATTTAAGGTACACCAGTCGCTTCTACACCACTCTCTTACAAACATCTATGCACTGACCCGAACCAGGAACCTTCCGATCTAGAGGCTAACACCTTAACCACTAGACCGGTTGGTCGGTGATGTTTAAACAAGACCTAAAGCTTCTGATATACAGGGTGTCCCAAAGGATCAGTACTACTTCAAAAATGTATTAAACAAAAAAGAATGGGCCAACAGCAAAACTAGTTACAGCAATAGATAGAATAACTCAAAAAGTTTTTTCTACAGTATGTTTCTGATCATTCCCACAGCATTGGATTGGCAGGGATGGCCCCATAGCATGGCCGACCCGGTCTCCTGACATTACTCTACTAGACTTTTTCTTTCGAGGTTTTATGTAAAAGATGCTGTGTACAGAACAAAAGTTAACAGTATCGTGGAATTGGAAACAAAAAAAAAAGATACAAACAGCTATAGCTACTGTTGATGCTAAAACGTTTGTGGATTGAATTGGAATATAGTCTTGATATTCTTCGTGCTATGAAAGGATCTCATGTGGAACTTCACTAAGGTAGTAGAAAAAAAATTTTGAGTTATTCTATCTGTTGTTGTAACTACTTATGCTGTTGGCCTATTGTTTTTTTTTTTAAATAAATTTTTGAAGTTGTATTGATTTTGTTTTTTAGGACACCCAATATATTACTATATATTACTAGCATGAGTGACACTATGGAAAAAAGTAACACACATTACCTGCTTATAAATATGATGCCGATATTTTAACTATGTCAAAACTAAGCATTGATGTTTGTCCTTTCAAGCTCTAAGTTTCCAGCAGCCGCGTCGAGACGAGAACTATTCTTAGACAAACCTTTCTTTAAATCGATCGGAACTGTTTCAATTGGCCGTTACTTTTCGTCAAAAGAAAAGGGCCAGAGTTACCCCACAAAAGGGTTTTTAAATTGGCAGAGGCATTTCCGGGAGTAGAAAAGAGGAAATCTCTGTCGCGCCGAAGAGTTGTATCAGCGGATTCCGACGCCTTAATGGAGGAGCAGCAGGATAAGGGAGGAAAATATCCCATGAAAAATTGGTCACAGGGTGGTATTGGTATCACTCGTTATTACGTAATTTTTAATTTTGAACAATAGAACCGCACATAAACCAATCACTAAACCCAATTCTGATTTGGAACATCAGGTCAATGGATGGAGGTTTGTGAGTTCGAAACTCGGTCCAGACAAAGACCTTTGTATACAAGGTCATTTGGTAATATTTAATTAACGTCGTAATAGAGCAATGGGCTGTTAAAGACGGTCCGAGATCAATACCTAAGAGAAAGATGCGAGGACAACATCAAGTAATTTTGATCCACGTTCAGATGACAAGGTAACACCTGAGTTGGCACCCCACACTCCAAACTTCCACACCATGCTAACGTGAAGACATTTGAGACCAAGACAGATTTAACAACCGCCAGCCCTCTTTGTATACGGCGGTCTTTGGTTGGATTCGAATTCGAAACTTACCGTGGTCCGACGCTTTCGGGAGAGAGATATCTTCTTTTCTCTCGGAAATGCCTTTACCAGTTTGAAAACCTTTTCATGGGGTAACACGGGCCTTTTTCTTTGAAGGAAAAGTATCGGTCAATTGAAACAGTCAGTGCGATCTACGAAGATAGCTTAACTACTATTTTATGCAGTTTTAGAGATGTCAGCAAGTTAGAGATATCTTGTTCACTTTTTTCCCACCATTGTATCACGACGTCATTCTAACGCCTATCCATCATTCTAACGTTTGAAACTGTTCGCTAAAATAACGCGAAACAGGTGTGTTAAATCCATTGAAAAAAGGTATCGGCGTTGTCAAGCTTACACGAATGTTATAGTGATGGCGCCTTTGAACAGCTGTTGACAAAATCATTGCAAATGAGTTATTGTAAAAAAAAAAAAAACGATGCACATTTTACTTCTTTTTATACTCTATTCTTGTGTTTGCGCCTTAACTCCCCCCACACATATACATAGCTGTTAAAAAATATTATTTCAGGGTGCTCTAACACCCCTTGCAGTTTGTCACATGAGTTCCGAATCACTCTGTGCAATACAAAGTTGAAAAGGTGCATTTAGATAGACGGATTAACTAAAGAACAACATCGAAGTACATGTCACATTGGGCAAAAAACTTTTTTTCTAGTCCCCAATAAATCTTAAGTTTGCGAAAAATCTCAATAATCTATATAAATAAGAATGGAGTGTTTGTTTGTACATTCAATATTTTCGACCCATTTCAAGTTTTCTATCCGTTTTGGACCCTTCTGATGCCGAATCCGTCTTTTTCTCGTTTGGTGTCTGTCTGTCTGTATGTTGTGCCCTATACACGTCCACGCGGTTTAAGATATTTTCATGAAAATTTGCATACAGTGAGTACTTATCTTCATTTAGTGAGTGGCATTGGTTGCGAAAGTCTGTCTGTCCGTCTTTCTGTTCTATGCTCGATTTTGTGTTAGTGTGTTTGTGTAGACATCACATGAATTGTATTCCAGATATTTGATTGCATTGTATTTTATTTTATACATTATCTATTAGTTTAGTGAATGCAATATTAAACATTTTTTTATTGTTATATTTAGTTGAGTTTCATGCTAAAACACCTGAGTAAGTATACTTAAATCAACCATAATTTGGTAGTTTGGGAAAAATTGGAATGTCTATTGAATATTACGATTACTTCGATTGCTTTACCAGTACTGCTGAAAAAGTAATTATTCTTCAAATTTTTTTTTTTTTTTATGGAATTTCATCTCTGATACTTCATTTATTTCCGAGTCTTATTTTTATTCTTTGCGCAATGAAAACGATTTAAGAATATTTGGGACAGACGATATTTTTCAATGAAACGAGAATGAACAAGATCGCGCGAGCAGTGATATTTTTTCTGGTTCTTTCGCTCTGAATTAATTTAACATTTCTAAATTTTGTACACTTTTAGTTGTAAGTTGTGGCAACTGTGCGAGATCAAGAGATGAAAAAGAATCCCGAATTAATATCTTAAGAACAACGTTTTACCCGACAACTTTTATTTTGTTTTTTTTTTCGCTGTTTTTTTTTTCTGTTTAAAATATTAATTATTTTAATAAATTGTACTTCCTGTTCATCACGCGCAACACAAATACAAAGCATTCAACTTAAAGTGGCAGGTAAGTCAGAATAAAGCAAATTTAAAGTGTAATTATGCCGTTATTGAAAGAATAATAATGTTTAAAAAAAGTCCGAACTAGAAGTTTTAAAACTTAAAATTCTTTTTGTCATAATGACAGGAGAAGATGGCGAAATTCCACTATGTCGTACACCTGATGCAAGGGTGCCAAACGTAAAAAAGAATTGTTAGGTTGACTATGAGTGCGATAGCTCTCGTCGTAAATCGTCATTTTTAATAATTGAGTTGAACATGAATATAACTTAAGAAAGGGAATTCTAAATCTCCTTCAAAATCGTCTTTTGTAGACTAACCTTAGTGCCACCTTTCGTCATTTTGTAGCTTTGTGATACAGCAAGGGTGCGATGCATGTGAAATGCATTACATGAATGGATATTCATGTGCAGGATTTATATCCAAAGTAAAGTTGTAGAAATTATAAAGATGACGAAAGGTGTTGAAATATTAATTTTATTCTACGAAAAACGTAAGTCATTATATATTTTCATCATGTCTTCAATCTGGAGTAAACCAATTTAAACCGAGTAAGGTCGGGTATTTTGCTAGTGGGTTATATAAAGTTTATCGATTATCAGTGAAACTTTTTGTTTGCGCATACTGGAAAGTTTTGTTCACAAAACGGAAACAAGCTTAGCTTTTGAAGGATAAATTAGGAATTTTCACATTTCAGGAAGAAGTTTTACTCCGGCCATAACAAGTAAATTGAAATGAATTAAATTTCAATAGTTCATAGTATACAGGGTGGTCCCGAATTCATGGTACAAACTTTAATGGTAGGTACAGGACATTGTAACAATGATTTATTGTATAGGAATGTATAGTCGCAAGTGACGCGGTGAGGCGAAAACAGGGGAAATAACGGCCGAAAGGAAAAACAAAGATTTTATTGAAAGCGTTGTTGACAAGTGTCATGTTTACAGTAATTGTTCAAAATTGCGTCCACCAGTATCGATACATGCTTGACAGCGTCGGTGGAGCGATTGGCGTACACGTTCAAAGATGCCTGGTATTTCACGCACACCTGCAGCAGCTACAGATAAGCGAGCGACGAGATCCTCATCTGAGTCAACTGGAGTCTCATAAACAAGATGCTTTAGATGTCCCCATAAAAAGTAATCGAGGCTCGATAAATCGGGAGATCGGGGTGGCCAAGGGACTGGTCCACCACGCCCAATCCATCGAGTACCAAACGTGGCATTCAGGTAATTCCGTACATCAATGCTGAAGTGTGCTGGCGCCCCATCGTGCTGAAACCACATGCGGTTACGAATGGCGATCGGAACATCATGCAGCAGTTGTGGTAACACTTCTTTCAGAAAAATAAGATAGCTTCCGCCAGTGAGCCGCGTGGGTAGTAAGTATGGGCCAATCAAAAAGTCGTTCACAATACCAGCCCACACATTAATACTGAAACGTTGTTGAAACGCATGTCGACGCGTTGCATGTGGATTATCGGTTGCCCACACATGGGAATTGTGCGCATTAAAGACACCCTCGCGTGAAAATGTCGCTTCATCTGTAAATAGCACATGATCTACGAAATCCGGCTGCAACGCACATTGCTGCATCACCCACATTCAGAAGTTCACGCGGCGAGGATAATCTGCCGGATTCAATGCTTGTACTTTCTGAAAATGGAAGGGGTGTAAGCGATTTTCGTTTAACACTCTGCATACAGTCTGATGACTCACACCTACGTCACGCGCAACAGTTCTTGTGCTTGACTCGGGTCTATCAGCCACAATGTTCAAGATGCTTTCTTCCAGCCTTGGAGTGCGTACAGCTCTTACTCGACCAGCGCCATGTCTGTTGACGTCGAACGCACCTGTTTCACAAAGTTGACGATGTAACCGTTGAAAAATTCTATGAACCGGCATTCGTCGATCAGGATACTCCGCGCGATACATTCGTAACGCAGCTCTGCCGTTACCATTTGCACGGCCGTACATGTAATGCATGTCTACTTTTTCTGCATACGTAAAGTCACCCATCGTCTACGGCAGCACAATTGTGAATGGCGCTTTTCCCTACTGCGATGCATCATGTTCAACAGCGGCTAGACATCTACTGCCCTCTACCGGCAATGATACCAACCGATCACTCCATTTCTCTTTCCGTTTATTTCCCCTGTTTACGCCTCACCGTGTCACTTGCGACTATACATTCCTATACAATAAATCATTGTTACAATGTCCTGTACCTACCATTAAAGTTTGTACCATGAATTCGGGACCACCCTGTATAACATGAAAGAAAGGCAACATGCATATCGCATATGGTGGTGATTTTTAAAGAGGCCTAAGAAAGATATATTTTCTGTTTCTATACATTTTAAGATGTGGGATTGTATGAATTTACTCTTTGATGTATTAATAAGACATAATTTACCATTGCAATCTGCTGCATTTCTCTAATGATTTCTAAAGTTTTAAACTTCGTGACCAATGTGTCTTTCCTAGGATTCTATTCTTTGGAAAGAAGCGATATAATCTTTCTAACTGATTCTTTTATAAAGAAATGATCAACATAATCTTACAGAAGTATTTCTTTCTATGGAAAGAAATCAATGGAAACTTTTCAAATGATTCACTTTCAAGGAATTGAGCAGTAGTAGAAAAAGCGTACTAAATAATTCTATACCTCTATGGAGAATACCAATACAATTAAATAAAAGTATAAATATTTATAAATTAGTAATTCAAGACAAAAATAAAAGATAAATTGAAGCCTGTAAAATCTATATAAATAAGAATGGAGTGTTTGTTTGTACATTCAATATTTTCGACCCATTTCAAGTTTTCTATCCGTTTTGGACCATTCTGATGCCGAATCCGCCTTTTTCTCGTTTGGTGTCTGTCTGTCTGTCCGTCTGTCTGTCTGTCTGTCTGTCTGTATGTTGTGCCCTATACACGTCCACGCGGTTTAAGATATTTTCATGGAAATTTGCATACAGTGAGTACTTATCTTGATTTAGTGAGTGGAATTGGTTGCGAAAGTTTGTCTGTCCGTCTTTCTGTTCTATGCTCGATTTTGTGTTTGTGTGTTTGTGTAGGCTTCACATGAATTGTATTCCAGATATTTGATTGCATTGTATTTTATTTTATACATTATCTATTAACTTAGTGCATGCAATATTAAAAATTTCTTTATTGTTATATTTAGATGATTTTCATGCTAAAACACCTGAGTAAGTATACTTAAATCAACCATAATTTGGTAGTTTTGGAAAAATTGGAATGTCTATTGAATATTACGATTACTTCGATTGTTTTACCAGTACTGCTGAAAAAGTAATTATTCTTCAAAAAATTATATTTTTTAATGAAATTTCAGCTTTGATACTTCATTTATTTCGAGTCTTACTTTTGTTCTTAGCGCAATGAAAATGATTTCGGAATATTTGAGACAGACGATATTTTTCAACGAAACGAGAATGAACAAGATCGCGTGAGCACTGATATTTTCTGTTTCTTTCGCTCTGAATTAATTTCACATTTCTAAATTTTGCGCACTTTTAGTTGTAAATTGTGGCAACTGTGCAAGATCAAGAGATAAAAATGAATCACAAATTAATATCTTTAGAACAATTTTTCCGGCATCTTTTATTTTGTTCTATTTTACTGTTTTCTGTTTTAAATATTTATTATTTTAATAAATGTGTTGTCCTTCTCATCACACCCAACAGCACCACAAAGTATTAGACTTGAAAATGTTAGGTAAGTCAGTATAAATTTTCAGTAAATTTTAAGTGTAGTTATGCCATTGTTGAAAGAATAATGCCGTTATTTAAAGAATAATGCCGTTATTTAAAGAATAATGCCGTTATTTAAAGAATAATGCCGTTATTTAAACAATAATGCCGTTATTTAAAGAATAATGTCGTTATTGAAAGAATAATAATGTTTAAAAATCCAAACTAGAATTTTTTCCAATATTAAAAATTTTGTTGTAGTAATGACAGGAGAAGATTGCAGAATTTCACAATGTCGCATACCGGAGGCAAGAGTGCCACAAGTAAAAAAATATTGTTTTTCGCCGTAAATCGTAATTTTAATTAATTGAGTTGTACATGAAAAGAACTTAAGAAAGGGAATTCCAAATCTTCCTATAAATCGTCTTTTATAGTAGTAACCTTAGTATCACCTTTCGTCATTTTGTAGCTTTGTCAAACAACAAGGGTGCGATGTATGTGAAATGTATTACATGAATGGATATGCATGTGTAGGATTTGTGTCCAAAGTAAGTTGTAGAAAGTATAAAGATGGCGAAAGGTGTTAAAATAAATTTTTATTCTACAAAAAACGTAAGTCATTATATATTTTGATTATCTCTTCAATCTAGAGTAAACGAATTCAAACCGAGTAAGGTCGGGTATTTTGCTAGTTTTCTATAAAATTTGGATTTTAAAGATCACGCCGCAGAAAGTGGCAGAAAACATTTTGGGCAGCAGTTGCCCAGTTAGATATTACCCTAACTTTCCAAGCCCCCATCCTTCACAACAATAGGTAAGTCGGTAGGTATTTTCTTATGTAGTAGTGTGATGATGGGCGTTAACTGTTGGCTTGAGGTCTTTGCTGGAGGCCCGCAGAGTGACGTGCTGTATTATGTGAGGCAATTGTACCATTGCCGAACTAGGAAAAGCACCTTAGCCCAGAAATATATGCGCTGCGGTTCAGTTGGTGGAGGCAGATGCAGGTTATTATTCTGAAAGGGAGGTGTAACCTGAATGATTAATTAACCGTCCTATGGTATGAGTTTTTAGAAGAAACCTTCGGGTTACGGAGCAAGTCTCCAGGGACAACTGTCCACCGACTCCGGCTGACCACGTTCATGTCCTGGCTAAGTCAATCAAGGCGGCAATGGACCTTTGAACGGAGCGTCAAGGGCCTCTCTGTTTTCCTACTCGGGGCTCTTCCCTGCTCTAGCAGCAAAATCTGATATACTCCAATACGGGGTGACACGGAGGGAAATGCGTTCCCAAACTACTGGAACTGGAACTAGCCCAGTTAGATGAGCATCGGATTAACAACCGGAGGGTTGCGAGTTTAAAACTAGGTCCAACCAAAGACCGTCGTGTTCCCGGGGACTAGTGTACGCAGAGATGCCAACCTGCAATGGAAGTTTTTAGTAGTACAAAAAAGAAAAAAATCGTAGTTCTAAGAATTTTTCAGTCGTCAAGTAAAAATTTAAGAACTCGGCTTTAATAACACGCATATATCATTAATTCAAATATTTAATAACACATTTGAAACAAATACACATTATATTATTTATAATTAGTAAGGTATATCATACATGAAAACAAATATAAAACGAATAATTGTGTATAAAAGAATTTTTTTTAAGCATTTAAAAATTGAATTTAAGCACACTCTCCTATTTGCCAAAAAAATATAATATAATGGAAAAGAAAACGACATAAGTAAACTAATTGATCTGTTGGGGAAAATAAATAAAATTCAATTTTTCCGTAGAAAAAAAAATCATCGATTCCGTAATCCGTAATACCCGATTTACTTCCGTAGAAACTACGGAGAATCCGTAGTAGTTGGCATCTCTGTGTACGCTAAATCTTTCGTAGCCTCATATATCTTCACATTGGCGTGGTGTAGAAATTGGGAGAGTGGGGGTGCTGCTCGGTGTTGTTCTCATCATCTGGCCGTGGTTCAAAATAATGAGGCGTTGTCCTTATAACTTCCACACCACGCCAAAGTGAGGACGTTTGAAGCCACGACAGATTCAACGTGATCCAGCCCCCTTGCACATGGATTCGGTCTTTGGTTGGACCGAGTTTTAAACTCGCAATCTTCCAATTGCTAATCCGTTACTCTACCTACCGGGCTACGGTGGTCCCATGCAGAATTTATATTTTTTTAAATTACGCCCGCCATCGTCTTCTAAGACCTGAGGCTACTTGCAGTCCAATATAGCAGAGGGGTGGCCCCAGGAAGGTCAAGAGCTCCAAAGTCATCACAAGAGCGAAAGTCAAGCAGGGAGGAGTAACTGAAAAAGGTGCTCCCCAGTCATGTGCATAGTATTGCAGAGTAGGCAGAATATGGATTTACACTACATTTCTTCCATATAATTGATATCCAACAAGACATTCTTAGCAGAATGAAACAGGTTTGTATGCTTAGGCATTTTGAGTTTATTTAATTTTTCGCAGAATTATTTGTGCTTATTTATATATTATGATTATAATTTTAATTATTTTTAATTAATCTATGTATGAAAAAAAGGATGTGTGTGTATATTCTCTATACAAATCTACACCGTTTGACCAATCCACACCAAATTTTAACACCTATACTTTAAAACACTGCGGAAAACATTGGCTATATTCTCCTGTCCTTAGACCGCCGACCAACCGGTATAGTGGTTAAGGTGTTAGCCTCTAGATCGGAAGGTTCCTGGTTCGAATCCGGGACCGGATATGGATGTTTGTAAGTGTATGGTGTAGAGGCGGCTGGTGCACCTTAAATCTGTCGTGGCCGAAAGTCCTCACGTTGGGTTGGCGTGGAAGTTTGGAGAGTGGGGTGCCAGCTCAGGTGTTGCTTCGTCATCTGACCGTGGTTCAAAATTACGAGGTATTGTCCTCGAATCTTTCCCTTAAGGGACTGATTCCGGACCGTCGTCAATAGCCCGTTGTGTTGCTCTAGTACGACGTTAACTAAAATTACCATTACCTGTCCTTAGACCAAATCTGTACCACTTACAACCATGAGAATTGGCACACAGATAGTCCTAAAAGTGCCCCTCGAATCCCCAATTTTAAAATCTAGTTAGTTTTTTTTTGCAATAAATGGACACGGATACAAGTAAACACGTTCTACAGGGTTTATGTACTTATTCGAGTTACCACAGGAAAATGTCGCTGTCATATTTTAGGTCTAATTTGAAACCTGTGCAAAAAACGCCGGGTTATTCAGCCAGTAATAAGTAATTAGCACACAAAAATGCTCGTATACAAATATGATCTAATCTCATTTTATTTATATGAATACAATACATTAATTCGTGCCAGATAACTTTTGTTACTTTGATAGTGTTTGCCCTACTCTTTGCCATCAAATATACAATCACTTCAAATTTGGGATACTAAAACTGGATAACAAATTGATTCCGAATTAATTTGCCAAAACAGATATGGTATGATCAATTTATAGAGTTTAATGTTTTTATATCGAGTTTCATCGTCGTTTGTATAATTTTGTGACGTTTTCGTTTAATTGTGACGCGCAACTTTTTTATGTCGTTTTTGTATAATGTATCGTGTTGATATTTGTAATACAAAACAAATGATCTACCCATGTCGGGCAAGTAAGTACTTAGTTTTGAAAGAGGCACAGGGAATCAGGAATGAGGACCCAGAAAAGCATTATTCTCAATCATGGAAAAGGGCATATTGATCTCTCTCTGAGCTTCCCTACTTCATCACCCTCCTCGTATAAACTCCACCCCCTTCTTTTTATAGGACCCCATCAGATCGAATATTTAATTAGAGAAGCTTTTAGAGTTCAGCTCCCACCCCCGATCGTTCGCAAGGAATTCGAGGAACATGGGTTCTATGCAGTGCTCTTTATTTCCAATAAAGTACTTTGTCCCGACCTCGTAAATAGGATTCATGTAAATAAAAGGTATGCGCATTTATTAAGGGAAAGGTAAGATTATTTGAGCAAATTAAAAACCCCGAAAAAGCAAAACCAAATTCAATTGTATAAAATTTTCTATGACAAATGAGAGAGGAATAGGGGTCTTAGATGGGTTCCTTGATGTCTAAGATGGTAGCTAGTTAATTTACGTCACACTGAAGCAACAGTTCGTTGAAAGAGTATCAATGTGTAGTGAAAATGTTAATGAAATTTCAATAAAGTACTAGGTTAAGAAATTTTTTTTACTACACAATGAACTCAAAGTTGGTAGATAGTTGAATTAACGTTGCAGAGAAGCGACACAAAGGGCTACTGGCGACAGATTTATCTGGAAGGGAAAGATCCGAGAACAACATCTCATCATTTTGAACCACGGTCAGTTGACTAGAACAACACATGAGCAGGCACCCAACTCTCCAAACTTCCATGCCGACCAACCGATCTGGTGGTTAAAGTGTTAGACTCTAGATAGGAAGGTTCCTGGTTCGAATCTGGGTCAGTGCATGGTTGTTTGTAAGCGTATAGTGTAGAGACGGTTGGTGCACCTTACATCTGTCGTGGTCGAAAGTCCTCACGTTGGGTTGGTGTGGAAGTCTGGAGAGTGGGGTGCCAGCTTAGGTGTTGCCACGTCATATGACCGTGGTTCAAAATTACGAGGCGTTGTCCTCGGATCTTTTCCTTAAGGGATTGATCCCGGACCTTCGTCAATAGTCCGTTGTGTTTTTCTAGTACGACGTTTATTAAAAATTACCAATTACCAAACTTCCACACCATGACAGCCGATCAACCGGTATAGTGGTTAAGGTGTTAGCCTCTAGATCGGAAGGTTCCTGGTTCGAATCTGGGTCCGGATAGGGATATTTGTAAGTGTATGGTGTAGAGGCGGCTGGCGCACCTTAAATCTGTCGTGGCCGAAAGTCCTCACGTTGGGTTGGCGTGGAAGTTTGGTGAGTGGGGTGCCAGCTCAGGTGTTGCTTCGTCATCTGACCGTGGTTCAAAATTACGAGGTGTTGTCCTCGGATCTTTCCCTTAAGGGACTGATCCCGGACCGTCGTCAATAGCCCGTTGTGTTGCTCTAGTACGACGTTAACTAAAATTACCAATTATTACAAAAGGTAATGGTAATTTTTAGTTAACGTCGTACTAGAGCAACACAACGGGCTATTGACGACGGTCCGGGATCAGTCCCTTAAGGGAAAGATTGAGGACAACACCTCGTAATTTTGAACTAAGGTCAGATAACGAAGCAACACCTGAGCTGGCACCCACCTCTCCAAACTTCCACGCCAACCCAATCTGAGGACTTTCGGCCACGACAGATTTAAGGTGCACCAGCCGCCTCTACATCATACGTTTACAAACATCCATGCCCGAACCCGGATTCGAACCAGGAACCTTCCGATCTAGAGGCTAACACCTTAACCACTATACCGGTTGGTCGGCGCTTAGATTTTGGAACGAAAAGGTAGGTGGAGAGTAAGCAACAAAGCAGGTTTGGACGATGGTCCGTGATCAAGTACTAAGAGAAAGATGCGAGGACCCCCCCTCATCATTTTGGCCACGGTCAGTTGACGAGGTCAACCCTTGAGTTGGCATGATATTTTTTGAGGCCACGACAGGTTTAACGTGCTCCAGCCCCTATGTATACTACAGTCTTTGGCCGAACCAAGTTTCGAACTCTCAACCGGTTGCTAATCCGCTGCCCTACCAACTCGACTACCGTGGCCCATTGTAGGTAGATATTTTAATTAACGTATCACTGGAGGAACACAATGGGCTATTGACGACGGTCCGGGATTCATGCTGAGGGAAAGAACCGAGGACAGCACCAGGTAATTTTTAACCACACTCATATGACGAGGTCAACACCTGAGCTGGCACCCCAATCTCTACATCGTCACAATACGCCATTTCGAGGGCATTTGAGGCCACAGAAGATTTAACGTTCACCAGCCCTCCTTGTACATGACCGGTCGCGGATTGAACTCACAACCCTCCGGTTTTTAATCCGTTGCTCTTCCAACTGGGCTATGAGTGGGGTGCCAGCTCAGGTGTTGCTTCGTCATCTGACCGTGGTTCAAAATCACGAGGTGTTGTCCTCTGATCTTTCCCTTAAGGCACTTATCCCGGACCGTCGTCAATAGCCCGTTGTGTTGCTCTAGTACGACGTTAACTAAAATTACCATTACCATCCAACTGGGCTACCGCGGTCCATGGAACAAAGAGTACTTGGAGAACCCACCGAACCATCCGTGGACCCACTGAAATTTTGACGTCGACCCCACTATACATTTTGATCTACTGCCTGAATTTATTTGTTGAAAGAATCCTAAAAATAAATATACTAGCCAAAAAGTCTGGGGCTGGTTTGAAGTCATTCAAGAACTGCAGGCTACATTTTGGAATGAAGTATGCCTGACCCTCGGAGAGTAAAATCCAAATCAGTGTCAAAGCAGAGGTTTAAAAATAAATCATTTAATTACTCAAATATTCAAACCTTGCCTTTGGAAATTCACTTTCTGGAGAGTCACTTGTTCCTTTTTAGGTTTTATGGCGCAAGGACCATATTTGGCCAAGCTGTGCCAAACACAAGACGACGTCAATTAAAAATTGCGACACCTCAGACTTAACTTTTCAACAAGTTAATGCCCATCGGCACACGGTACGTGTTGCTATGAATCGTCTTAAAGCTTTCCCAACACTTCCTCGGCCAGCTAGGTCTCCTGAGCTCTCTCCCATAGGGCACATTTGGGACGTTACGGGAAATTAAACAGTAAATTAAATGTCAGGGAGAAGTTTTGAATACGGTTTTTAATTCCCTCAACTTTCAAGTGGGCACATGGGCACAAATACGATGCATTGCTTTGACTATCTTAGTCACTTAAACTGGTCTTAACATTCCTTTGTAAAAATTTATCAATTAGATTGGATTTTGAACATTAAAAATGCACCCATTTATTCTACAGCAAATCGATTTTTAGTCTAATACTAATTAATTGAAGCTACAAATATTAAGTACAATGTTCGTAAAAGTCACTTGAATTATTTCTCGCTCTTGCCAATACGTGACGAAAAAAGCAGTCGGTTGCGCTGTCAATCACTGCTTTTTTTCGTCGCTGATTGGCCGGCGCAGGCTGCTCCGTTGCTCTAGCGCAGTGGACGGCAAACTCATAAGTCCCAAAAAGAGCCAAAGATCAGCAGAACAACGATTAAAATTTCTTTTGAGAGTCAAATTTCTTTTCAAGAATCATGTTTTTAGGAGTCGGTTTGAACTAGCTGCTAACATTAAATAAAACCAGATATCATAATAATAATAATAACCTTATTTATTGACCTTTCAAGTGGCAATAATCCTAAAAGTTCTTCTTTAAAACCCGAAGACGAAATAAATTGAGCAAAAAGTGAATCTTGCGCTGTCATTTATGTCATAAGACTTGTGAAGCTGTTGATAAAGCTAAAACCAATTTAAGACATTTTGACTGTTCTGTCTTTTACTGTTTTAGCAAACAGAGGTTAATTTTTTAAAGAATTTTTGCCTTGTTCTTAAAATTCTGGAATAGCTCTTCGGATGTATTTATAAAGCAATTTTTAATGTATTAACCGTCTGTGCTCCTAGGTCGAATCCGGATCACGGCATGGATATCTTGTAAGCGTATGGTGTAGAGGTGGCTGGTGCACCTTAAATCTGTCGTGGCCGAAAGTTTGGAGAGTGGGGTGCCAGCTCAGATGTTGCCTCGTCATCTGACCGTGGTTCAAATTTACGTGGCGATACACCAAATGGCTTAGGCTGGGACGGTGGTAAGTAGTTGAATTTACTGCCAGCATTTACTCGAAATCGATATGTGATAGAGCAGCACTCAAGTTGCTAAACCACTAGTGTAAAACAAACTTGGGGGTAAAGATGGGTTATTAATTACACATGAAATAACAATTAAAATAAACATTTAAGTCTGTTTCTGAAACGTGTGTAGGCAATAAACACATGAATTGAAAAATTTCCCTTTTCAATTCAAAGCTATTTTGAGAAATGCAACTAGTTGTTGAAAATAATCGATTATTAGTTTTAATCCTCCGAGTGCAAACGTTTTTCGAGTGGTGTGATGTTGCATTTACCGAATATCACATTTAATGACTTAACCCTCAGGAGGTTAATACCCAATATTTCACCTTACAAAATGCAGTCTTCCCTACCTTGTTTCTAAACAATTCTGACTTTCTTGACCAAAAGTATTTTATTATAAGATAAGTAGCAATATAATAGTTACAAGGGATTTTATTTTAAGGATCAACGGAATCATTTTATATGATTATATTCCAAGGAAAGCACCAACACAATCATTCCGAAAGATTCTATTTTATGGAAAGAACCGATACAATCATTACGAAGGACGCTTTTCTAAGGAAAGAAGAAAATTCTTCCAAACATGTTTGTATTCTATTCTAAGGAAAGAAGTAATAAAATCCTTCGAACGTATTCTATTCTAAGGAAAGGAGCAATAGAACTTTTCCAAATAATTCTATTATAAGAAACTTTCGCAAAAGGCTCCTTCCTAAAGAAAGTATCAACAGAATCATTCCAAATTATTCTATTACAATGGAAGAACCCACGCAATCATTCCATATGATTCTATTCAAACGAAAGCATCAACAATCATTCCATAGTATACTATTCTAAGGAAAGCATGAACAGAACCATTCCAAAGGATTCTATTCTAAGAAAAGCATGAACAGAATCATTCCAAAGGATTCTATTCAATCTAAAGGAGCAATAAAATCTTCCGAACGTATTCTATTATAAGGAGCAATAATATCATTTTAAATTATTTTTTCAAATTAAGGGATCAACAGAATATGTTCGAAGAATTCTATTTCAAGGAAAGTAACAATTTAATAATTCGAAAAGCGTTGAAAGAATCTACGGATTCATATAACCTATGGATGCTTCATTTAGTCCAGGGATGTCCGACTTGTTAGCTTCCGTGGGCCACATTGGAAGAAGATGAGTTGTTTCAAGCAACATATAAAATACATTAACACTAACGATAGCTAATGAGCAAACAAAAACGTAGATAGCTCAGTCAGTAGAGCGTCGGGCTCGCATCAGAAGGATTGTGGGTTCTGTCCTCGGCGGAGCCTCCAATTCTGATGATTGCGAGATCGGCGCTTCGACCTGGCTAAAGACCGTCGTGTTCACTAATGGTGACTGGGGCACGTTAAATAGGTCGTGGTCACAATGTCCCCCATGTTCCCATACCAAATCAATACCTCTGGGGGTACCTGATCAGGGGGTTATCGGCCTCTGATTGGGATCTAAATTACGATATGTGTGAGTGAATGGATGTATGAAAGGGACCTTCCTGTAAAACGGATGTGTCATGTATGTCGAGCAAAGTCGGACTTCCTCCCAATGGGGCTCAATAACATGGAAGGCGCACCCCCTCGCCTCTTGCCGTCTTCGACGAGCCTGGCACTCCTCTGGTCTGCCAGTGTAGGCATAAGAAACAACAACAACAAAAACGTAGAATATATAGTTAACATATTTAAGTAATTTAAACTTCATTAATTCATGAATATTTTATTATAGAGGTAAAAAAAACAGAAACATGAAATTCGTGAGATGTCAGACATTGTTTTTGAGACACCAGTGCTTTTATATTTGGTTGGACGGAGGTAATTGCAATTCTCAGTGAGTTATTAAGTGCTCATCAGATATTTTGGTTCTAGTTTTATTATTAGTGTGCTTCATTTTCGAAAATAGCAGCTCACAAATGTAGATGCTTCCAAATAGTGATGGCATGGATGAGACATGATAGTGAAGCGAGGGGTACTTTTATCTAGGAAAATATATTTTATAGAAGTTCAGTAAATAGACGCATCAAATTTTTCCTTAAGTTTAATGTCGGTATGTAGCTATATGCATTCCATTTGAAAATTGTCAGGTAACATGTTTATGTCGACCGAAATTAAAGTTGCTATTGTACCAAAAAATTGATGATTTTTCCAGAAATTTTGAAACCTGTATCAAGTTGTAAAGCAAGTCTATATATTTTTCGTTGTTCATAGGACCGCGTTTGGTCAACGTATCAAGATGCCTAAAATTGTTTGCCTTAACTTGAGATTGCCATAGTTTCAGTTTCATTTCGAACGCTGTTATAGTTTAAAAAACTGATCAGTTTGTTTTCACCTTTCACGCATGTTTAACTCATTTAAATGGGCAGTCAAGTCTCCTAAAAATGCCAAATCTGAGCCAGTTTTCATGGTCAGGTTCTGGCAGAAATTTTGATTTCGATTCCTTAAACGACTTGATTTCATTTCGCAAATCGTAAAATCTTTTCAGCATTTCACCTCGACTTAACCACCTTACTTCCGAAAAGTAAATGATGTCTCCACAGTCATCATCCATAAATTTAAGAAATTCCTGGAATTGGTGATGATTCAATCCCTTTTGACCCGTATAAAATTTAGTCTTAATGACAATCAGTACGACATTATCCATCGTTAAAACTTTTGTGCATAAATTTTCTTGGTGTACAATGCAGTAATATTTCATGATACGAAAATTTGGGGAGGCATTTATAGCATCTCCTATAAATTTGAATAATTTTATGATTATCTCATTGCTAAAGAGAGTGTTAAATTGAAACATTCATCGCTTATAAATTAATTGAATGTTAAAATTGTATTTTTATTATTATGAATGGTATTTTTAATTGCAATCTCATAAAGTTTGTAACTTTACTATTTTTTGTAGAGCCGCATTCATAGCCGCCCTGAGCAGCGGATTGGACGAGCCTGATTTAGTTCTATCTATTCTCAGGTGCAGAATTATATTCAGTGTTCTGCAACACAACTTCAGTCAATTGCAATTGTTTTTCAGACATTTTGTCCGAATTTTGAAAACTGCAGTCAAATCAAAAACAGACGTAAAACACAATTTTCGGCTAAATATGTATTACATATTTTTATAAAACACATCAAAATTAATTAACTTACTTTATTTAAAACCAAGGCATACTTTCAGAATTTGAAATTCTCTCACTTTTGAAGATAAATATTTTGCCATTGACGTAGAAGACGTGTTATTTATAAAGTGTTTGTGGAAATTTGGGGCGGTGTAGGGGGGGTTGTTCCGTAGCTAGAAAAGAAAAGAGGTGTGGCAAGAAGCGCGCTTTGTACTGTAGAACATCGTGACATGTGATTGAAAAAAAAATCGATCAAAATTTTGATACAATTAAGGAAAAATATTTCTGCAAAGACTTTGTTCTGCGACGTACGTCACAGTTTTAAGCACTTTCTGCTCCCGGGGTCCTATGTATGTTTATGAGGTAAAAGCTATTCTAACACTACTCGGAAATCTTGCGATGCTTAGAAGGTTAATACCTATTGGTGGAAAGAAACCCAGGAAATATTCAATTGGTTAAGAAGTCCTGAGGGAAGAAGACCACGAGCTGCAATTCAGATATATGCTTGTGAACTCCTCAGAAGATTAATTTTGAATACAATTATATTCGCTATTTACACGCTGTGACGAATGGTTTCATATCGAATGTTCCTTTGTTAGGTTAGTATTTTAACACGCTCGTTACCAAAGCTGATGTGGTGCGTTGATAGTTATTGGCCTCGCCGTAGAAATAGGTTTTTCCCAGAAGCCAATACCAGCCACCCCAATACCAGAATAGATTGGCGAAAGCTCAGCCAACACATTTGCAATTTCATCATCTGTTAGAGGCTTATTAGTTTGCTATTTTTTTTTCCTTTTTGGGGGTGTTTGGGGTCGTGAAGGCCCTGCATAACTATCGCCTCTACAACTCATATTACACGACTCTTTTCAATAACTAATAAAGCTATACATTCGAAAAACCACGTACCTTTACAACTAGCTTCTAACCTTTATTCCACGCCAATACCTAACATAATGCCAATTGAAGCGGAGAATAAATATTTAGGCGCAGCTCTTCTCGTGCAAACGCGTGACAGGCTACTGAGACATAAATCCACACCACGCGCTGGCATGTGATTGGCTCTCTAGCGTTGACGCTACATCACGCGCTGGCGCGAGATCGGCAGCGAATGTGTTAATTAACATCTCACTGGAGAACAACACCACGGCATCTTGCACCACGGTCAAATGACGAGGCCACACTTGAGCTGGCACTCCACTTTCCAAACTTCCACACCACGTGGCATTTGAGGCTATGGCAGATTTAACATGACCAGCCCCTTTTGTACAAGAAGGTTATTGGTTGGATTCGAACTCGGAACCCTCCATTGCTAGTCCGTTACTCTTCCGATCGGGCTTTCTCGGCCCAATGCTCCTTTGGAATTATATGTTCAATTGTTGTATTTATTCTATTGAACATTATTAGGAAGGCATTTTCATTAAGCATATTTTAACACTTGTTAGAATTCTTCGGTGACAGGATATATTTTCAGAGAGTTTTGAATTAGTAAAGAATAAGTAATTATGTCCTGGACTCTGAAATATTAAGTAAGCCACTATGCTTATCGCCTTAACAGCACTTTTAAGTAACAATGTCTAATTTCCATTCAGTTCTCAGAAATATGATAAATCGAAACATAAAAAGGTCTTGGTTAGTAAAGCATGAAACATCTATCCCAACATGAAAATATCTTTATAAATTAGCAATAATTGACCGGTTTCATGTACATTAATTTTCGATGTATCGTCAAAATGTCACATAATAATTTCTGCATATAGAAATCAAATTAACTCCATTTGGTAAGTATTTCACACTCAATTATAAAGCAATATATTTGCTATCCATAGAGATTGATATCAATTAGTTTGTAAAGTTAATATTAAAAAATCGATTTGATGGTTTTGAAAGCCTTTTCTTTTTTTGCTATGTGAATGAAGAACATATATTATTATTATTTTTTTAATTCATATACATGGTATTAAAAGGGTTGCGTTGTTTGGAAATGTTAATATGTAATACATTCAAAAGTAAAAATTATAAATGAAAAAATACTCACACTAGAGCAAAGGTACGGCATAATTATTTTTTATATGAACAAAATAAAAGTATTGGTGTCATTATATATTTGATTAAACGCATTTGAACTATAATCATCTCAATCTAATCAAAATTATCGAATTTATCTCTAATAAAAACATACAAGGAAGTATCATCTCATTAGCAGATGAAAAACTGCTACATCAAAATCAATAAATCGTGTAATAAAAATATTATTGTCATATTTTTCATATTTTAAATTCTAAAAAACCTGTTTGGGAGCACTTGCAAAAATTAAATCCTTCCCAATTGCATAAACTTTTAAAAACCGCAATTATATATTCGATGCGCTTAATAGTAGTTTAAAGAGAAATTAACATGATATTATTATTTATTTATATTTTAAAAGAAAAGTTTATTTCGTTTTTCGTTTAAATTACTGCATTTAAACCATGGAAATAGGAAAGATCTTTCCTAATTCCATGATTTAAACTCAGTTTGACTAATTTATACTTCCAGGTGATCCTTATGTACTTGAAGAGGCGAAGAAAATGATACACTTAAAATATTTCAGGTTAGAAATTTTCAAGTTTCAAATTATAATGGTTTAATCACTAGTGCAAAGGTCTTGCTATCTTAAGCTTGTACGTATTACGCATTCTTTCAAACAGTCACAAATGTTTTGAATTCTTTGGATTCTTTTGGATTTGATTTTCTACATTCTGTGGTTTATCCCTATCTTCAAAAATGATAAACATTACGCTCTAATAAGTTACAGTTTAGTTTGGAGAGAAAACGGAGATTTTCGTTTGCAACTAGTTACTCAATGTTATTCCTATGGGGATTTCAAATTGTTTTTAGCAGGCCCAGACCAAATTCGAATGAGATTAATATATAGCCTATATTTCCTGCAGGATCTTAAGTCCAAATTCTACATAAAGGCATTTGGCATCGATAACTTAAGTATTTAGTTACTAAGTTTTACTACATTAGATAAGTAGCTAATTTTTACTTTACTTAACAAGTTACTATACAGTATTTAAAATACAACTAGAAAATTAGCTTATATAATATTCTGTATTCTACATAAAAATGTACAGTGATGTACTTGAAGTGAAATTTGAATCATTGCAGAGTCAGTATTCTAGCAATGTACGAAAAAAAACTCACCAGGAAAATAAACTTTAACTGCAACATACTATGGGAAAAAATAATTCCATACTAATGTTACTCTCAATTTAACTATTCTGTATTTGACATTTCTTCCCTAAAACACTCTTTTTGAATGCTTTACTGCAAAATAACGGTCCGTGGATTTAATATTGATTTCAGTGGATTTATGAGTAAAAGATACATTCAGATTACAAGTACAACATTTGGAAATTTCATTCGTCCTTTAATAGTTTGCAGTAAATAATCAGAGAAAGTACAGTTTTAGTGTAAAATTAATGCCGTGTTCGCGTTCTTTTATTCCTTTCAAAATTAGTAATGACAATTCAACTCGTTAAGGTAACTCAGTTTGTGTATGCAGTTGCGGTCTGAGTTTCAGGTTACTTCATATATTAAACGTGTTTAATTTACAGAACTGTTTACTGTTGCTATTTTTCTTGTGATAGTACACAAAAAATCTGATAAAAACTACACACCAAAATAAACTAGAAATCTATTTTGGCTCAAAAGAAGTTACAAAAAGAATCAAGCGCAAATGTTTACAGATGAAAAATCTCCGAAGTTGATTCGAATTGTGTTTGTTTCTCACTTTTACTTTTTAGTTTATCAAAATTTAAAGCAAATTTAATGTAAATGATAGGAATTAATAAAAAGAGAGAGAAATAAATTCTCCTGAACATGGAAGGAAAAAATAAATAAAGATTATTTTGTTTGTGAAAAGTTTTCACACACGCCGATTGGAAAGAGTAAAAAGAGACTTACATGAAGCTGAGGTGTCCATGGTTATCCATAAGGACACAGAGAAACATCACACTCTTTACAGGACGACCGAAAAGGCGTGACCACTGCGCGCGCAGGAAAGGCGGAGCTTCACCGCGATTGGCCCGTTCGCATGATCGCATATTTGAGACATAATCTTCTGCCATCCATCGTTTACATCAGTGAAAAGGATTACATTCTTTCCAGAATTTGTGCATTTCATCACGTGTAAATTGAAGAATGTTTTAATTACCACATTGTTCGAATTAATGGTGCAGAAAAGGAGAGATTTGCAAAATCAGCGTCTTTTTAAAAAATTCAGAGGTGGATTTTTAAAAAATCGTTTGGCGCACATGAAAGACACAGCCTCTTTAAATTGCTCTTCCTCGATAGCGCGTTATTGATCGTTTGCGACTGGAGAGAACTGGAATGTCCTTAATTATTTTAACTCCACGGATCGTTTGAGAGGAGTGTGCTGTAACTTTCTCAAGATCAAGTGCGCTTTGCAGTGGCGTTCGAAATCGTAAAAATTCCTTTTAATTAAAATACACTTGGAAAGGGGAATATTTCATTTTTGCTTGTTCCAACCAGTGTTTAGAATCTTTATATATTCTTGGATGTTTTTCATTACTTTTCACTTCGAACGCCTGTTTGAAATTCTTTGAGTTTAATAAGCGTCAAAGAATAAAGAGCTATTTAAAACTGTCGTCTTTGTCAGAAGGAACAGCATTGAGGAAATGCATGTTCTTATTAAATTCTATTCAGTGATTTTCGGAGGATGGAGAGCTTTAATAGTTTTACACATTTGGTGTTTAAGATTGGGAAAATATATTTTTTTTTGCAGGGAACTTCTATCATTCTTTGCTAATCCAAAAGTATTATATAACAAAATTTTGTCTCAGTTTGCATTCTAAAGTCAGAATGATATAATTTTATGCCAATTTTATTTACTATTATCAAACTACCCATCCTTACTCAGTTTGAATTGGTGTACTCTAGATTGAAGAAATGATCAAAATATATAATCACTACACTTTTCGTAGAAAATAATATTTTAACACCTTTCAACATCTTTATAATTTCTACAACTTACTTTGGACACAAATTCTAGACATGAATATCCAGTCATGTAATTTATTTCACACTAGGGGGCCTGCCCCCTGCTCGCTAACGCTCGCCAACCCCCGGAGGATTGCTTCGCAATCCTCATTGGTTCGCTGCGCGAACTTATGCTCGCTTCGCTCGCCTCAATGAAGACATGTGTCCTAGCAAAAGGGATTGTTTACAAAATATGTAACCAAAAAAATGTTTTTCAAATCTAAATTTGCTGTATTACAGAAAAAATATATACAGTATCTCTAAAATCAGAATTCAAATGAAAACTTTGTGCAAATTTTGACTCGAAATGTGAGCGTTGCTTTGGAAATTGAATACCCAGCATGTTGTTTGTGTGTACATTTTCCCAGCACTCAAACGACCCATACTTTTTCATTGAGTTTGTTGCCGAAAGTTGTAGTGCAAGCGTCTTGTTGAACTATAATTGTTGGCCCTGAAAAGGACCGTTTTTTAAATGGCCCTGAAAAGATCCTCCGCTTTCTTTGATTTCTAATTATAAACTGCAACAGCTCATTAAAATTTCCTTTTTTCAGTAAAATTTCATCCGATAACGCTATAAATTCAATCGATGCGCGAGACTTCGCGATAAACAAACAATCGTACAGTGTTGCCAAAACGCGATTACAAATAGCGTCTTTTTTGCGTGCCACGTAAGAGAATTATATATATAGATACATCGCACCCTTCCTGTATGGCAAAGCTACAAAATGACGAAAGGTGACACTAAGGTTACTTCTGCAAAAGACGATTTTGAGGGAGATTTGGAATTCCTTTCTTAAGTTTTCATGTACATATGACGATTTACGGCGAGCGCTCTCGCATTCATAGTCAACGAAACAATATTTTTTACTTTTGGAACTCTTGCATCCGGCATGCGACATAGTGGAATTTCGCAATCTTCTCCTGTCATTGTGACAAAGAATTTTTTAATATTTGAACATTAACAATTTTTAAACATTATTATTCTTTCAATAACGGCATTTTATGCCGTTATTGAACACTAAAAATTTGATACACTTAAAATAGATACACTTAAAATAGATACACTAAAAATTGAATACACTTAAAATTTGCTTTATTGTGACTTAACCTGCCACTTAAACTCGAACACTTTGTGGTGGTGTTGCGTGTGATACGAAGGAAAATACATTTTTTTAAATAATAAATATTTTAAACAGAAAACAGCGAAATAAAACAAAATAAAATATATCGGGAAAAAGTTTTTCGAAAGATATTAATTTGAGTTTCCTTTTTATCTCATGATCTCGCAGTAGCCACAACTTACAACTAAAAAGTGCACAAAATTTAGAAATGTGAAATTAATTCAGATCGAAAGAAACAGAATATATCACAGCACGCGATCCAAATAACACGAGTTTCCGTTTCATTCTCGTTCGTTAAAAAATATCGTCTGTCTCAAATATTCGGAAATCGTTTACATTGCGCAAAGAACAAAAATAAGACTTGAAATAAATGTTGTATAAACTGAAATTGCATAAAAAAAATAATAATTTTTGAAAAAATAATTGCTTTGTCGCCAGTACTGGTAAAGCAATCCAAGTAATCGTAAAATTCAAAGTACATTCCAATTTTTCCAAAACTACCAAATTAGACCCGGTGCACACATCCGGTTTTTCAACGTGCGGCGCCGCTGCCTCAACGCATGTGCGGTCTGAGATACATTAGATCCAATGGAGCAGTGCACACTAGTGCACACATGCCTCCAGAGCCGCTGAGGCTACGCACGTCCAACATGCGTGCAATTTGTACCGCAGTTCCTCACGGCGCCGCACGTTCGCCGCACATGAGTCTCCGTTCTGAAGTACCTTGTTATCATAAATAAATGGAATATAAATAATGATTAATAAATGGTTGTATCCAGTGACGTCTATTTTGTTTCAAAATACACTTTTTTTACACCAAGTAAGCGAAATAAACACGTTTTCTTCGATAGAATATCTATCACAAATGACGCGAAATAAGTTCGTGCGTCATTTTACGGTTATGTGTGCATAATTGGGCTTTGGTGCGGCAGTGGCGCCGCACGTTGAAAAACCAGATGTGTGCACCGGTCTTATGGTTGATTTAAGTACATCTACTCAGGTGTTTTAGCATGAAACTTATCTAAAATATGAAAATAAAGAAAAGTTTAATAGCATTCACTAAACTAATATAGGATGTATAAAATAGAGTACATTATAATCCAATACCTGGAATAGAATTCCTGTGATACCTGTACAAACACAAAATCGAACATAGAACAGAAAGACGGACAGACAGACTTAAGCAACCAAGTTACGGATTTGCAAGTTAAATCTGTCGGAGCTTCAAATGACATCACGTTGGTATGATGTGGAAGTTGGGAGAGTGGGGTAAAAGAGCTCAGGTGTAACCTCGTCATCCGACTGTGGCTCAAAATTACATGGTGTTGCCCTCCGATTCTTCCTTTCCCTTTGGATTTGATCCCTACCGCCGCCAATAGCCCATATTGATCTAGTGCGAAGTTAATTAAATGCCTATCTACCTGACTAAAAATAGTCAATAATGTAGTAATGTTAAAAATAGTAATGACGAGATATCTCGTCAGTAGAAGAGAACTGACCTGTGCTTGATGGACGAGATATCTCGTCATTAGAAGAAAACTTACCTGTGCTTGATGGGCGAGATATCTCGTCATTACAAGAAAAGTGACCAGTGTTTGATGAACGAGAAATCTCGTCATAAGAAGAAAACTGACCAGTGTTTGATGGACGAGATATCTCGTTATTAAAAGAAAACTTACCTGTGCTAAATGAACGTGAAATCTCGTCATTAGAAGAAAACTGACCAGATCTTGACCTCATCATCATTAAAAAATCCGCAATATCTTGATTACGAGATGAATAAAATTGATCAGGTCTTGATGGACGAGATAACTCGTCGAAACCAATAGGACGGTTAATCAAGCTCTCGCAAAGCACTCAATTGTTTTTTGGAATTTTCCTACAAGAATGACAGGTATACAAGGTAGAAGAGGGACCGTTTGACAGAGTAACTCTGAAAACGTATCTTAGATAAGTTGGTTAGTTTATTTTGATTATTTTTCTAATTTAAGTTGCAAGTAATTTTAGGAAAATAATTGCTGAAGCTCTCTTTTATGTCTCCTCCAGACGAATAAATTGGGCGCTACTCAAAGAATTGCGAACTCTGAATTGAGATTTCTTAACTTGTGCAACTGCTTTGTGATCTTTACCCCATAATACCCAATCACCATCTGCTCATTTTCTTCACTGTTTTAGAATCTTGTATGCTATTCAGCAACTAGTGTGTGGAATTATGTACTTTTAAAATAGGAATTTTTAAAAGGGGCAGCGTAGGGTAGTTAATTAGCGTCGCAGTTGAGCAGCGTTTCTCAACCGGGGTCCACATGGATCTCAGGGATCCAGAAAAACTTTGAGGGGGTCCACATGAAAAAGTGTATTACAGGAGTCCATAATATGAGGCTAAGGCTAATCATAAAATATTCAAAATAAAATAATTTAATAATAATAATAATAATAAAATAAACTAATGTCATTGAAAAAGAAAGAAATTCGCAGTTAAAAGCTACTCGTATTCCCTGGAACCTTGTTTAGCCAATGGGAAAAAATTTCTTTTCATAGAAAATTCTCGAAGAAAACCTTATTTAGGCACCCACTTATCTAGAACGAGTCAGTCAGTCAGTCAAAGGCAGTCATTTCATTCGATTGTGAGTAATCGCCGTCGTCGTGGAGAAATCTATTTGCTTGTGTTATTGAACTTTATGGTTCTAGTGAACTGTATTTCCATTAGTACCTACAAGCATTTCGAACATTAAATACAGGGTGCGGCAGAAAGAACGTTCTGATTTGGCAGAAGCGTTGCTTCGCTCATAGTAGAGGTACAACCGATGTAGTCTTCAAAACTTAATGGGTGACAATGGCATACTGTGTATTTCTTAGGAATAAAAGATTTCTTTCTCCATCTTGCTTTGTATTTTTTTTATTGACGTTCCAAATCAGAACGTTCTGTATTTGGGGTTAGTAATATTATTGTTTACAGATTACTCATGGCTCACGCGCAAATAAGAAAACAAGACAATATTCGACTGAATACCTGTCGTATATAGTTTTATTGAATCACCAGAGAATATTACAAAACCAATGTGTTTAAAATGAAAGACTGTTCTGTCTAATGATAGCATGAAGCCAAGTAAGCTTCGTCACAATTTGGAGACAAGGCACAGCGAAAAGAAAAATACATCAGTGGAGTATTTCCAAACACTACAAGACAAGTTTCAAGGAAGAAACAAATTGGATCAGATTTTTAGTAAACAAGCAAGCAATAAAGATAGCGGTTTAATAGCATCATGTAAAATCAGTAAAATAATAGCGAAATCTCTGGAAAGTTACATAGCTTTGGGGTGGAACTGTCATCTTGCCTTCGATATCAGTTGTAATTTCAACAATGTTAAACAAAAATTTACGTGAAAATTACCAATAACCTTCCTTTGAGCAATAACACAATATCCAGACGCATTGATGAAATGTCTGAAGGTGTAGAAAAATTCAACTTATTGCTCAATTACGAGTGAAACAACTTGCAATGCAACTCGATGACTTAACTTAGATGGGAAATGAAGCACTTTCATTGGCATATCGTCGGCTAATAGTATGTTATACCTCGTAAGTACAAAATACCAACTTTACAGGAGGAACAAAAAACTGTGTATAAAATCGAATACTAGGTATCACTAATGTACATTTTTACATCTTGTTGATCTGATGAATACCAGGTCTTACTTCACCGATGCACCTATTTTTTGCAAAACACATGGTTCGAAAAAAATGGCGCATCGGCGCATTCGAGAAATTGGCGCTTACGAAGTAGCACATATTAGCCGACGATACGCAAAATATATAGATGACAATCAAAACTCAGAGAGGAAATCCTTTCTGCAATCTTCCTCAAAACAGATACTAAAAGTGAAACTATATTTAAGGAAGTCCAATCTTATTTTAGAGAGAGAAAAATATTCCACTCGAAAATTTAATGGCTTGTGCTACTAATGGCCCTCTTACCATGGTTTATAGGTACAGAGGGTGTATCGCTCATTAAAAATCCATTTCCAAAAGTATTTTGCATACATTGCGTGATTCCCCGCCCAAACCTGGTGGCGAAGAGATTGAGTGAACATCTTCATGAAGTCTTAACTCTTGTAATAAAAGCTGTAAACCTCATTACGGCTAATGCTCTTTAAGTTCATCTTTCAAAAATTGTGTGATGAAAATGAAGGTTTGACCATCTTGCACTGCATACAGAGGTGTGATGGTTGTATAAAGGCAATTGTCTTCGTCGTCCTTTGGAACAGTATGGTATCATTTCTAAACGAAAAGGAGATTGGAAAACTGTTGGTTGCCATGAAAACAGACATTTTACCTCCAAGATGTGTGTGAAAAAAATGAATTGTCTTAATAAGCTGTAGCAAGGACATAATTAGGATTTAATATCTAGCAAAAAGAAGCCATTAAAATGCATTCCTAGGAAAACTCAAATTGTAGTCTTAATGTTTCATGCCGTGCGTTTGACCAGTTTCCAAACCTTGCTTCAATTAGATGATTGTGTTGTGTATGTTGATCATTTAAAAAAACTAGGGGGCTCCGCCCCCTGCTCGCTTACGCTCGCCAACCCCCGGGGATTGCTGCGCAATCCCATTTGGTTTGCTTCGCAAACCAACATTACTTTCACAGAGTGAAACTATCTGAATAATTCGTATTATGCTGATTTCACTTTCCGGTTCATGACGTCACAGCGAGGGCTTCGCTGCGTCTCGCCGACCCCGGGGATTGCTACGCAATCCGTTTGGTTTGCTTTCTCAAACCAATACTTCTTTCGCAAGTGATTTAACTTTTTTTTGCTTTAACACTTAATGCACCCTAAACTAATAGCCGCATCAGTAAAAAATCTTCTGCATCTTGTTCCCTGTACAATTTTAAGTAAACACTGTTAATATCCAAACTTTACGATCTGTACTTTGTCGGTAAACTGTCTTGAAAACAGAGGGAAAAAAGCGAGCCTTTTCCTCGCCAAATAAAAAAAAATCGTTTTTATGGCAATTGTTGCTACGATAAATTTGATATCTGGCAAACCCGATAGTCAAAAGTGCAACCCACTACTGCTTTCGGAAGTAGCTATGCGAACTGAAAAATACGAAATTTGTGTCACCAACTTTTGATTGCATCGAATTTATTTATGAACCAATTTTAAAAATAATTGTACCGTAAGAAAGAGTATATTCTGAGGTATACTGCAATATTTTTAAAATTAAAAACTAACAGTAATACTATACAGATATGACCATTTTAGTTTTGTATCGGAGGTTACGATCTGAAAGTTCCGAAAATTGTATGACCAACTTTTAATTGCATCGATTTTATTTATTAACCAATTTGAAAAATAATTGTACCATAAGAAAGAGTGTAATGTAATGTATTCAGTGATGTTTTCAAATTTAAAAAATAATGGCTTTTGCCGTAGACAAAACGGTTTTAACAATAAGTAGCGAAAATATCCAAAGATTCCGAATTTTGTATGACGAACTTTTGATCGCATCCAATTTAATTATTAACCGATTTCAAAAATAATAGTACCGTAAGAAAGAGTATATTCTGAAGTATACTGCTATATTTTAAAAATTAAAAACTAATAGTAATTAGATATAGATAGGGCGGTTTTTAAAAAAAGTAACAAAAATGTCCCGATTTTTCCTGAATTTCAAAAAAATATTATCAAGAACCAAATTTAAATTTCAAAAAAAACTCGACGAGCTGCAAAAATTTACGTTGAGAGGTACTCTTAAAAGAAAACTCACGACTGAAGACTGAAAATTTGAATGTGTTTTGCTCACTCGCGGAAGAAATTTCACTTCTTCAACTTTAACACTTAATAAAACCTAAACTAATAGCCGCATCGGAAAAAAATCTTAATAATTATCCAGGGAATACGATGAAGAACAAAGCATGTTAATTTCATTTTTTTCCGATCAGTACTTTCTTGGGAAACCGTCTAAGAATCGAGCTAAACAACACAGTTTTCAATCCTGCGGCGGCGGCGGCGACGGCGGTAACATTTTTTTAATATAGAGAGATTATCAAGGCATGCAAGTTCGGTTCAAGAACCTACTAGAACTGAACATCCCAGATGGGGTGCTGATTCTATTTGAGGTAAATGTTGCTAATGTTCGAAGTCTATTCATAAATGTAAAGCATGATGTATGGAAGAAAAGTGATATTGCATGTAAATATTCATTTTCATGTAATAAAGCTAAAATATTGTCATTGTTTCCCATCTTCTTATATTGTGGAATCTGGCTCTAGTCCTGTAACACAGTTGTTAACAAAATATCATAATCGACTTGATATAGTAAAAAGAGGTGATCATTTGAATCTGTAAAAAAATTAGAGCCAGATATTAATATGCTAACATCAAAGCATCAGTCACAAGGATCTCATTAATATGGCCTATTTACTGAGTATTTAGGTAGATATTTAATTAACGTCGTACTTGAGCAACACAACGGGCTATTGACGACGGTCCGGGATCAATCCCCCAAGGGAAATATCCGAAGATAACACCACGTAATTTTGAACCACGGACAGATGACAAGGCAACACCTGAGCTGGCACCCCACTCTCTAAACTTCGCCTAATAACGAGATCCTATTTAACACTTTCGCTGCCAGTCTCGCGGCAGCGCGTGGTGTAGAGTGCTGTCTCAGTAATCAGTCAAGCGTTCGCGCTGGAAGAGCTGCGCCTTAACATTTATTATCCGCTTCAATCGGCATTATATGTTAGGTGTTGGCATGGTATTGGCGTGGAGTAAAGGTTAGATTCTAGTTGTAAAGGTATGTGTGTGTGTGTGGTTTCAAATTTATAGCTTTATTAGTTATTTTTTAAATCTTGTAAGATGAGTTGTTCGATAGATGCAACTTGGTGAGTGATTTGGAGACGCAATTTGCAGAATTTCATGACAGCATCTGGTCTTTAGTGTTTGCCGATTTTTGGTCCAAACTTGAGAATCTAGAAGGAAATCGTTAAGAGAGTTGAGAAGAGTGCCACTACGAACAGGAAACTTGGAGTACTTGAAATCGATTACGGGTAACTTTTAGCACCCTGAAAAATCTAGCCTTTACTCACAATTTTCCCCTCACGTATTTCTTTGAGACCTCATTCTCTTAGTTGAATAATATTAAAACCATAAACAGAAACCGACTGACAGATGAAGTTAGTAGCGCTTGTTTGGGGTTTGAATGCACGAAATACCAACCTTCAATTGAATATTTTGCAAATGCAATTCAGCCACAAAAAAGTCACTGATGTGAAGAATTATTTTTGTTTAGCTTTTTGTTATGCCGATCAAGCACTTTCCAAGTAATCCAAGATTTCAAGAATGGGAGAGTATTAATTTTCAAGATGGGGGGGGGGACAATATTTATTTCTACGCTGTATGTACATTATATACACAGGGCCAGGCCCTGATTTACCATTAGGCCCGTGAGGCACGGGCCTAGAGCCCCCATAATTTAGAGGGCCCCTAAGTTTCAAAAGTATCTAAAAATTTTAAAAAGTTTTTAAGTAGTTACATAAATTATTGGGTATTTACGTAAATGTCCGTTGACCGTTTCCCCCACTATCACATTCTTGTAATTACATTAATCATCTAACTAAAATTTTTTTGATTTTCTTCTGCTTTATTTCGTTTTGCCAAGAGTGATAAGTGATGTCACGATTTTCTCAAACTTTTTGGTGACATCTGTGAAACGGTCAAAAACGTAAGTACCAATTATTGTTAAAAAATTAGTTTTTGTGATGAACAAATAACATGGGGGGCGTGTTGTGCCTGCTATACCAAATTTTCTAAATCGGGCCCTGCACAGGGCTGCCAAGATGCCCAAGTGGGTTAAATTCCGTGAATAGCTGTCAAGAGGGGTAATCAACAAAAACCCCGCTATTCTGGCCAGGCTCAATTCAGCGTTAGTACTAGTACTTAGTTTCCATAATTACCACAAGGCCACGCGCTCTCGACACCCACGACCACCACGACTACGTATATATCTGACTGATGACTGACAAATATATCACAAATATAACTTTTTTTACTGGGCCTGCAACTATCACAAAATTAGGGGGATTTCTAGATGTGACACGGCACCCGAAGCTGGGCTTTTTTTCCGGTTTTTGACACACCGAGCTCAAAATGTTCGCCATCACTGCACTAGAACAGGTGTCGGCAAACTCATTAGTCAAAAAGCAGTACAACGATTAGGATTTCTTTTGAGAGACAAATTTTTTTTCAAGAACCATATTTTTAGGAGTTGGTTTGAACTAGCTACTAACATTAAATAAAACCAGATATCAATAATAATAATCTTAATTATTGACAAAAATATTTTTACATGAAAATAAAAATATGACAAAACACGCATTTAATTTGAACAAAGACCTTGAAATATCCTTGGATAATAAGTTTGGTTAGGTTAGGTTTGTATGTTGTTGTTATTAATTTCAAGCAGGATTCCAGGTTCTCGTCAATAAGACGATTTCTCAATTTACTTTTGACGTGGTTCATGCTTTGAAAAATTGTTTGCATGAATAAGTAGAGCCAAAGAGTGAAAGAACAGCAAATGCTAGTTCTTTTAACTGATCATATGAGTCAGGAATACAATTCCAGTCCAGGTGTTGTAAATTATCATGTCTTCCTTCTTCAGGTCTTTCAAAGCAGACCACTTTTTCTGTGAACTAAGATCACATTTATTTTTCTCCCATTTTTGCATATCAATATTAAGGCGTTCTCGCATCACAGGTGGTATATTTTTTGCATTTTCCAGCATTTATTCGAAATTGATTCATGGCAGAGCCGCACTGAAGTGGCTAAAGAGCCGCACTGATGTGGCTAAAGAGCCGCACTCAAGTGGCTAAAGAGCCTTTTCCAAGTCTTTCAAAGCAGACCACTTTTTCTGTGAACTAAGATCATATTTATTTTTCTCCAATTTTTCTCTTCGGATGTATTTGTAAAACAGCTTTTAATGCATTCATCGTCTGTGTGTGGTTTGTCTCTCTTAGCAATTCTCTTGACTAACATTAAAGCTTGCAATGTTAATATTGTTGGAAAATTGCACCCAATAATTAAATACAGAACTTGATTTTTTTTTTTTTGCTCTTCTGAAGTTCCTCAACTGATTTCTTTCTCACATCACAGGCATGGGTATTGACTACCAGCATTTAGTGGAAATTCCTTTGTGGCTCAGCCGCACTCGAGTGGCTAAAGAGAAGCGGTTTGCCGACAACTGCACTCGAGCAGCACAACAGGCTATTGGCGACGGTCCGGAATCCATCCCGAAGGAAAAGATCCGAGAACAACACCTCGTCATTTTGTACGACGGTCAGATGACGAGATCACACCTGAGCTGGCACCCCACTCTCCAGACTACCACACTACGCCAGCATGAGGACATTTGATTGTCACGACAGATTTATTGCTCACCAGATCCCGTGTTCTCGACCGTCTATGGCCGGACCGAGCTTCAAACTCACAACTCTCCGGCTGTTAATTGAATTCTAAAGAATTTACAGCAGAACAGTCTTATCAGTTATGTAAGTATGAAGTGTTCACGAATCGTCAACGCAACCCTCACACGGCACATATCTTCTTTTACGTCTGCGAAACATTCTTCCCTTTTCGGAAATAAAAAAAAGCATAATGTGCCGAAATGCTCCTGTTTATCTGCCATTTTTAATGCTTAACTAAATTTAAAATTAACCAATAACACAATTTTTCCTCCAAATATCGCTACGGACCCGCCACTTCCCGACTTACCCTTTAAGGGTTCAAAGTCTAGCAACCGGGAGAAGGGGGGGGGGTTGACCAGAAACCCAGCCACGAAGGAGATCAAAGATGGCAACCAGTACCCATCGAAAAATGGAAGCACACGCCAGACGTAGAAGTGCGCAGCCCGAGCGACCACTGTCCACCCGAGTGCATTTGTGATCAAAACCCTCTTTCCTTCTTTTTTTACCCCTTTCTGAAAATAAAACATGGGACAACAGGCCCGAAGACACAGGAAGAAAAATACAAAACACGAAAAGTCCAAAAAGGGGTCGTAAAAGCGAACATTTAGTACAACTCAGTAAAATGCACAGCATTGTGTCTGAAAGGTTTTAAAAAAACGTCAACTAAACAGACACAAATACAAAGTCAGGACTTCAAAACCCACACATGAAGGCATCGGGAACATAAATACTACATTAGCAAATTGCAAGTATAGTTTTGTAAAAATAAAATGGGATGTGTGTGTGTGGGGGGGACTTAGTCCAACATCCGCTACAGTATAAAACCCCTAAAAGGAATCCAAGTGGCAGAAACGCTCTCAAGGATGCCCCAAGGATCGCTGAAATTCTTCCTTTCAAACATCATCGAAACCTAACACGTGCAAAGTAGATAGCACTTCGGTTTTGCGATGGAATGCCATCTACCGCCAAAAACGGGACGAGCTTTTACATCAATCCTATTTTTTTTATAAAAGGCTTACAGTCAAAACCTCTGTTTTAAAAGAAGAGCACCCTGACCTCACATACTCGAGAAACACAATAGTATCAGGATAAGCTACTTACTTTGCCTTTAATTGCATTACTGGCAATTCAAAGAACTATACCCTAAATTAGGGGAAAAAATCAATACAAATTTGCCATCATAGCTGATTAGGAAATGGTGAATGATTAAGAGATGCAATTTTTTTTGAAACCGTACATTGCATTTAAAATGTCTAGGATACCGTAACGCGAAAACAAATTTGCATTTAATGATATTTCAGTCCATCTAACAATAGTTAATCAAATCAAATGAATTCATCTAGTGCACCCAAAGGATGAATATATAGAGTAGGTGTTTCAAATATTACCCCTGTGCTTAATATCGCCTACTCGTAATTTGCAAGCTACTATCCGCGACATCTACAAGTTTATGTAGTTACCTCGACGGTCTAGGGTTTTGCCACTCGTAGCGCCACCGGCAAGTTTCCTATCAGTTATATCAACAACACTATTGCATCTCAAGTATTTGAGGCTGTGATCAACGTATTTTTTGTTTCCAATCCATTCAGGGAATATTCAGGTCAGTGTTTCCAAATCATAATTTCGCTTATATGACTTGAAAGTACATTCAATACTACTAGCGACTCGTTTTGAATAGTAGCTCCTCATTTCGTCTGGTGGGTGGTAATAGAAACAGGAGTAGGCGATATTAGGATCCCACTCTCGAAAATTCTCCTGTAAAACTTTGTGATTTACTAGTTAACTGTAACGTACATAAGTAAGGAAGGTATATGGAAACCAAAGGAGAATAGTTCCTACTGATATTCATTTAGTTTCCAGCTTGATTTCCCATCCCAGGAGGCTGAGAGACAGAGAAATAGTTAGAGTATGAGATATTTGGAACACCTACCCTATATCAATCTTGAATTAGCATTTTCATCAAAGTTTAAAATATTTTATCACACGCATCACTACTGCTGCCAATTGAGTTTTGAATCCGTAAAATGTTAACAAGTTGTACTGGGGTAGAATATACACTACTCCACAATAATGGACCGGACAGCAAGATGTGATGGTATTGTAACGTCACAGCTGGGAGGTCCCTCTGACCACAGCTTTCATGGTGGTCCATGAATTTATGGCCGGATGGGGGTATCCCCTTCTCTTTGGTCGTTAGCGGCTTCGGAAGAACGTGTGGGGTCTTCTCTCGAGAAAAAGGAGAATCGAAGAAAACCAGAACGTTAGCGGACGCAGGACTCTGCTCCGGATTGAGGCCGCGGGACTGAAACCCAAAATTGTACAGTATCTATTAGCCTCGAAATAGTTTTAACATATATGTATTCTTCTTTAATTTAATTAAATGTGCTGTAATTTTAAATGTCCTTCTAATTACCTTCAAGCCACTCGCCACGCAACCTATACCCACGACGTTACAGTATATGGGAAAGGAAACATGCTTCAATAAGGGGGTGGTCCCCCACGTGCTGCAATGACACTAGCAACTCTTCTGGGAATACTTTCAACAAGGTTTCGATACACAGCTATGGGTATTTGTGTCCATTCCTACTGCAATAATGTGGCCAGCTCAGCTGTAGTTGTCGGACGCGGTTCCCTGGTCCGTAAGCGTCGCCCTCACTCGTCCCACAAATGTTCTATGGGGGTTTAGGTCGGGAGTCTGAGCAGGTCAGGGAAGACGTTTCACAGCCATATCTTGATACCACTGCTTGACAGAGGCTGCAACAGGACGTGGAGCGTTGTCGTCCTGCAAATAACATTCATTCATCCATTCCATAAAATTGCCAGAGCGTAGGAAGAACCAGATTGTCCAAAATGTTCATATAGGCGTCGGCGTTCAATTGACCAGGAACAACATGCAAAGGTCCCAGGCCATTGCACGATAAACGCCCCCAAACAAGCAGTCGGATTTTATGCAAATCCATTGGCATCCGATCCATTATTGTAGAGTAGTGTGTATTGAAGTTATACATAAAACTATTTCATAAAAGCAGGGCCCGATTTAGAAAATTTGGTATAGTAGGCACAACACGCAGGAAGGGGCCCTCATGTTATTTGTTCATCACAAAAACTAATTTTATAACAATAATTGGTACTTGCGTATTTGACTGTTGACCATTTCACAGATGTCACCAAAAAGTTTGAGAAAATCGTGACATTACTTACAACTCTTGGTAAAACAAAATAAATCAGATGAAAATTAAAAACATAATAGTTAGATGATTAATGTAATTACAAGAATTTGATAGTGGGGGAAACGGTCGACGGACATTTACTTAAATACCCAATAATTTATGTAAACTACTTAAAAACTTTTAAAATTTTTTAGATACATTGGAAACTTAGGGGCCTTTTAAATTATGGGGGCCCTAGGCCCGTGCCTCACGGGCCTAATGATAAATCAGGGCCTGCATAAAAGTATATTTATCGACCCCATCAAGCTCCAAGAAGGGGACGAACTTTTCCACAGTCCAACAATAGACCGAAACCTACAGTCGATTCCGTAACTTTTATGGCAAATCTTGATGAATCCAGTCCATAAAACAACGAACGTACAAGTGTGAATTTTTCTACATTGTTTATCAAAAAGCTCCAAAGATTTTCTCTCCAAAAATAAAAAATAAATGCTGAGAAATATTTTCCTCTGTTTTCGTCTTTTTTCTTTCTTTCTTTCTTTCTTTTTTCCCCAAGTTGCGTTACTCCAAAGCATTCTTCACGTTTCATTGTAGCAAAAAAAAAAAAGGATCGCGTCGAAATTCAAAAACAGTCACTCCTGACCTTTCGAAAAGAATCTCTCCCCGATCCCGTTTTCCCGAGCGCCTGTGGGAGGGGCCGGAAGAAAGTCATTATTCAATAATTGAATTCGAATGCCTTCGAAAGAAGAAAAAATACAAAGGGGAGGCGGTGGCTTTCGGCCAGAAAACTCGAATCCCGGAGGTGCTTGCTCGTTTCTCCACCGCTTATGCAGATCGCGAAAAGAAAGCGTGTTCCTTTTTTTTTCCCCCGTTCTCCCGGTCGGGAACACACCCCTTCATATCTGGGAGATTAGAGCAAAAAGGAGATGCGAAATGGAGGGAAAGAAAGTTCTCTCCGGACTGGATTACACCTCGGGGAAGGGGTGAGGGGGTGAGTACCAGCTCCCCCTCCGTGATCTTGGGAACCAAAATGATTACTTTCTTCTCCGATAAAAATCGAAAATCGCGCTGGGGAAGAGGTTTTTGTACCTCGGCGACCTTGCATACTTTTATTCATTACGCAAAGTATCTCCGGTATTTTTCATTTGAGAAGACGGCGCCGGCTGCCAGATGCAGCCCCCAAACCCCCCTATCCTCGGCCGGCCTCCCTCCATGCAAATTGACGCCCCCCTCATCCCGGGAACAGCAGCGCCGTCTCTCGGGCGATATATTGAAAAACTTTGCGGCCTGGGGGCGAGGTTTTTTTTGTTTCCCCCCCCCCTCCCATCCTTGCAATAAAAGGGCATTTAGCGACGGGCAGGAGGGGAAAAAAAGGCGGAAAGGGTAAAAATGCGGGATTTATGGATTAGAGCGGGTAATGTAGCGGAATGCCCCATTTGAGCGGCTGAGGGGGTTTCCTTCGCGGGTATTAGATGGCATTCCAGCGACAATAAACGGGCGCCTGGTTCTCCAATTAAGCTCTCATCAGGAGCAAGCGGGGCGCCGGTATTTAATAAATCCGGGCGCCGGCGACAGCGTAAATTAGAGCAAGTATCCGATAATTAAGCGGGGCGCCCCCGGAGAGCGGGGCGCCTGATTAGTGCGCCTAATCCGCGCCTGACGAGGTTTAAAGAGAGGGACGGCAGTGTCCAGAATTCTCAAAATGGGCAGCGAAAGAACGGAGGGACCGCTCTACCATGCTAATTTGGACTCGCTCTCTCCGCGCCTCTCATTGGAGGGATTTTCTTCATCGGAAGTAATGACGTCGTTATTCAACTTTTTCTGCCTGCCCGACTCCTTCCAGACGACGCGCGCCCGGCCGCCCGTGATCCGGCCCCCGGACGCCTAATTACCGGATTTGTCTTTCGCCGTGCCACGCGCGATTTGAAGAGGAGGCGTGCGCTCGCGACGCGTAATCCTTTTTCTTGTTTCCCGGAAGAAGACGACGAGAGATGTTGTTTTCCTTTTTTTTTTTTGTCCTTTTCCTCTCCAGACGCAATCACGGTTATGGCAATTCCGAATAAACGAATCGGGAATGATGAAAACGTCGCTCGAATGGGTTCGGATAGCGAAGAATTTTCTCATCTCGCTTGGAGCGTCCGGGAAGTTGAAATCGCGCTCTCGTACGCCATTACTCTGCGAGATGTAATTAGTTAACAAAGGTTTCGGGTTTCTGAAGTCTACAACAACGGAGCGTTGGCTCGGTACACAGGCATTTTTTGTTGTTTTACAAATCGACGAAAGGTTTTAATTAAAGGGATTAAAGGCAATAAGTAAGTGGACCGCCTAACTAGTGTAGTTGTCGTGCCGCTTGTCAGAGACCCAATTAGGTGGGTCGCATTAGCCCGATTAGAAGAGTAAAGGATCAACAAACGGATGTTTGCGAGCTGGAATCCAACTTCAGACCGTCGTGTACAAAGTAAGATGCGACATCGACAACAAAACATCGATGTTCAAAATTAAAACATCGATGTTGATAATACATCGATCAAAAACCATCGATGTTTTTAAACATCAGTATCTTTAAACTTTTTTCCCCATTTCTTATTGGGTTGGCGTGGAAGTTTGGAGAGTGGGGAGCCAGCTCAGGTGTTGCTTCATCATCTGACCGTGGTTCAAAATTACGAGGTGTTGTCCTCGGATCTTTCCCTTAAGGGACTGATCCCGGACCGTCGTCAATAGCCCGTTGTGTTGCTCTAGTACGACGTTAACTAAAATTACCAATTACCAATTACCCCCATTTCTTAAAATTGGTTTAGTAACCACAAACATTAATGTTCGCCAGTGGGGGAGATTTAATTATTTATTTGCCGTGTTTATTAATTTATAACTAAGATTTTTTTTTTAACTGTCAAAACAAAGTCAAAAGAATTATAACAAATCTTTTATTTTAAAATTGAATAATTTAAAAGAAAATAATATTTACAACCATTTGAGATAGGTACTACTGATTGTAAGTATAATTAGGTAGGTACATAACAATAATTAGTGTTAATTATTATTAATTATGTATCAACATATTGTGAAGGGAACATGACAAACTTATTTTTTATTTACTGTAAATAAAAAATATTGGGGCCTATAGATATTATATGTCTCAATATTTGTTATTTACAGTTTGCAGAAAAAGAAGTTTGTTAACTTTCTCTACCTTAAGCCGACTTCTTTTTTCACTAACTATCCCACCAGTTAGGGAAAAAACTCTTTCTGATGGGACGGATGTCGCCATTACTGACAAATACACTGTTATTTTTCTTAATTTTTAAAATGTAGCTTCTTTTATTCAAAAATAAAAAAACGACAACGTAAAAACATCGTCAATGTTAAACAAACGTCGCCTCCAATAAATCGATGGTAAATACATCGATGTTTTTTATAAAAATATCGACATCGATGTCGCATCCCTAGTATAAAGGGGCCCATGCACGTCCAATCTTTTACCTTGTCAAATGTCCTCACTTCGGCGTGGTGTGGAAGTTTGTACAGTGTGTTGTTAGCTTCTCGGTGTTGTCCTTGTCATCTAACCGCGGCCCAAAATTACGTGTTATTGTCCTTGGATTTTTCCTTTCATATTTGATCCCGGACCGTCGCCAATAGCCCGTTGTGTTCTTCAGTGCGACAATAGCAATCCAGACCATATAAGAAAAATTTGTTCGATACACCGATTATCTTTAGAAGAAATGCTGTCAAATCTATTTACCATTAAATAATTTGGTAGTATGTTGCCTATTATTTTTATTGTACTGAAGACATTTAATTTTAAAACAAGTTCTTTTATTATTGCACATGCCACAAAACGGAATTTTCAAAATAATATTCTTTAAAAAATTCGATTTTTAAAGTAAAGTGATAAATTAATCTTATCAAATTTGTCATCTTTCTCTTAATGACAGCGAAATTCGAAAAGAGAGTGGCAGAAATAAAATAAAAAGTATTGACCGGTAAATTATGTGTGCCAGAGTGTTCGGCGTAGATTCGTCATTTCACGAATGGAGTTGAGCAAAATTACAGGAAGATATTTTAAGAAAAGGAATTCCTCATTCTAGCTCAAAATCGTCTTTCGTAGTACAGTTGAACCTCATTATAAGGGAAGCTATTATAACGGACGTCGCTTATAACGGACAGTGAGCGAAGTGAAAGATCATTTAAATTTTGTTACTCAATATGTTGAACAATCAGCACTTAAAATGTGTTCACATAATATGCAAACACACTTAAGTGCCCTTACCCCACCTCCGTCAGTTATTAACTGAAGAAATGAACAGCAAACAAACCCAATAGAAAGTAAATTATTTTTTCAAACCCATGAATGTAAGCAATCAAGAACCAACAACAGTAATCAACAACCTTCTTATTCTGCCGACCAACCGGTATAGTGGTTAAGGTGTTAGCCTCTAGATCGGAAGGTCCCCGGTTCGGGCATGGATGTTTGTAAGCGTATACCAGCTTAGGTGTTGCTTCGTCATCTGAACATGGTTCAAAATTACTATGTAATTGTTAGGGGCAATGATGGTGCTCCTTCACAAGTGACCGTCACTTCCGGCCTTGTAGTGGCCAATGACTTCGGTCAAAATGTGCCCGCCATTAGGAAAAAAAAACCTTCCTATTCTAAAAATTAATGTAGCATCTTTATAATGCATCTTTTTCAATTCAACCTGTGTTGAAGGCTGTTTTTTATTTGATCTCAAGTAGCAAAATTACGCTTTTATGGTCAATGAGTTTTTCTTTTGGGCTTATCATGTTCCACTGCAAAATGTAAGCTATGAAAAATTAGATATTTAATTACTTCTCGCACCGCGTTCCTTGTGACAAAGAAAAAATAATATTTGTTTATAAATAATAATAATAGTGTTAATAAAAAATAATGTCTGTTTATAAAGAAAAAAACGCACATCCAAAATAAGAACCATTGTACACTTTGTTTCCCGTAGAACGAGTTTCTTTGTCCATATCCATTTATTGCTGGAAAACAAACTTTAGAGTTTCCTGTAGAGCGTGTTTCATTATCAATATTCATTTCTTGCAGGAAAACAAACTTTAGATTTTAAAATGGGGGTTTCGAGAGGCACTTTAGGAATACCTGTGTGCCAATTTTCATGGTTGTAAGTGGTACAGATTTGGTCTAAAGACAGGAGAATATAGCCAATGTTTTACGCAATGTTCTAGCATAAGTGTGCCAAATTTGGTGTGGATTGGTCAAACGGTGTAGATTTGTATAGAAAATATACACACATACACACTCACGCACACATCCTTTTTCATGGACCGGACGCCAGCGGATTTGCACAAAATCCGACTACTTGCTTGGGCAGTGCCGTAACTAGGCAGGTGCACTCGCACAGGGTCAATTGGCACAGGGCCCCAAAATGCTGTTCACAAAAAATTATATTTTTTGTTTAAAAATTTTCCGCATTTCTACTGCGCGGTTTGGCTATTAGATTTTGCCTAACTTAGACCCTATAGATGTCTCTGCTCACCAACATGAACCATTCCAATGAATGGTAGAACTGACTGATATTTTCAACGTGCCTATGTTAACTTGCCTAACTTAGGTTAGGTTACTGCATCTCCGTTAGTGTGAACACAGCAACGTAGTCACTATACGTGTGTATTCCCGTATATGTGTATGTGAAAACAGGTAAGAATCCAAAGAATAATATTGAGATTATTTTATTGTAAATTTCGAGGATTTCATTAACAGACACGTGACGAACGTGCTTTGATAACCCTGTCAATTTTGCTATGTTGGGTTTTTGTTATTTCTGTAGGTAATTCTGTACTTTTTTGTATTTGTATAGTGAAATGATTTGCAGTGTTCAGTTTTTATGTACATGTAGACTATTTCGTTTAGTACTTTTTAATGTACCATTTGAGTTTTATAGTAAAATTTTAATAATTAATTTAAAAGTAACAAATTTTTAGGTTTTTATTATTTTCTGTAAAATGCTTGGTTTGATCACGTGCTTGCATTCACTCTATAAATAATAGTTAGTATGCTAAAATAGTTAGTATACAAAATGAAAACTATCTGTGACGATATTTGCTTACTCTATGGCTCGTCTTTACAATACATGAGTGTTGCTGATTTAAAAAAAATCGTCTGCAGATCCCGCTATTAATGTAGAAAAGACTTTGAAAAGTACGAATTCACATGTGAAATGGAAAGTTGTAATTAACCCGGGAAAGCCTAGCGGTACCATATGGTACCAGAAATAAAGGTTTAAAATATTACAATTTTCTTCGTTATAATTCAAATATTTTGTTTGTTTGTTAGTAGATGGCACCTCACAAGAGAGTGAAAAATCCTGTCTGGATAATAGTTTTAAGTGAACAACAAGTCAGATTTCTACTTTGAGCGGAAGAAACAAGAACATTTTTGGGCTATGACAAAATGACGCATCGAAAAAGTAAGTGCTACCTTTCTCTCTTTACTGATACATATAGAAATGAAAGTTTGACACAATATTTATCGTTTATGTCTGGATATTACGTGTACAGTGTTTCAAAAAAATATAATATTATGTACATCTTTTTTGTATAGGAATGTTACTGATACCGTATGGTACCACTAGGCTTTTACACTATGTTTTCATCATTGCTTAGATTTTCATTGATCTTTGCTGTAGAAAATACAAAAATGGTTTTAAAGTGTATAATTAAATTTTTTTACTATATAAAATAGAATAATTAAAAAATAAATGTGTATAAAATAATTATACAAAAATTTTGCATTAAAAAAATTTTAAAATAACAAAAATTTCATAAAAATAACAAAGCCAAAAGTATAAAATGGAGAGGGAGTTGTAGGTTAAAATGCAGTTATGGAATTAAAATGCGTCTTTGACTATATTTTTCAACACATTGCTTCTTATGGCAGTTTTTATGTATATATTTAAATTATGTGTATATTTTATTATTTTGAAATACAGTTTCATTTTTCAGAAATATTTAACACTAGAAGAAGCTCTTCTGCTATTTGAAGAATTGAACTCCGAGTCGGACTAAGAATATATCTATATTGAACCTCCTGATGTTGCAGTAGTATCACAAATGAAGACTCGGCAGAAGAAGATGAAGGAGAACTTACAGATAATTTATCTGTTCGTCAGTTACGTGTAAATGTAGAGAAACTTCACTGAAAAAATGCACAGAAAATATTATTTAGATTTAGATTCAGAAGAGAGAGGGTCTGTCAAACTCTGCTAACTAAAAAAGTAGCACAAATAATCAAGAAGACTGGTACAAATAAATTAAAAAGAAATTGGGTTCAAGATGCGCTGCTATAAACTACACTAGTTGAACTGACACTATGTGCGTAAAATGTGACGTAGGGCTTTGTATTTTTTTTAGACTTTCACTCAAAATAACATTGCAAATATACCATGTAATAAAGTTATTGATTATATTTCATAAAAAAATGCAACTATTATTAGTAGTAATATTATTGATATTACCATTAGGCTTGCGCTTTCTGGATAGTAAAAATTTTCTCTTCTTTTCTTAGGTTTTTTTTTTTTTTTTTTTACTATAATATATTTATCAAAATGTGTTTTTCTATGCCATACGTTTGTATTTTTGTATACATTTCAAATTATAAACTGGTAAAAATATATTTAAACCGCTTGCGTCAGTATCAATAAGAAATTGCATTATTTACAATTTGCTCCCTTAAAAGCCTAGTGGTACCATATGGTACCATGCATTTTTTCCAATATTATTGAAATTTTACAACAAAAAAAAGGCTTTTCCTACATAAATAGCATCCTATCAACAATATACTAGAAAGAAATTGATATTGGAAAAAAAATAATTAATTCAGGCTTTGCTGGGTTAACGACTCTTATTCAAAATAAAGAAACTGCATCCCCGCTTAATATTCTACAGGCTCTTCGTGATTTTGATTTAATTGAGTCTTACCCAAATATCAATGTCGCTCTTCGAATATTTCTAACTTTTCCCGTTTCTATTACATCGTGCGAGAGAAGTTTTATCAAGTTGAAATTAATAAAAAAATATTTAAGATCAACTATCGGACAAGAACGATTATCCAATCTATCTATTATTTCAATAGAATACAATATCGTTAAAGATACTAATTATGATGATGTAATTAATGAATTTGCTGAAATGAAAACCAGAAAATTGCAATTAAAATATAGTGTAATGTATTTGTTTTATTATTTTCCAAAACCTCATTAATTAAGGGGCTTAAATATAAATTATTGCACAGAGCACAGGAATGGCTAGTTACGGCACTGTGTTTGGGGGTGTTTTTCGTGGTATGCCTGGGACCTTTGCATGTAGTTCCTGGTCAATTGAACGCCGACGTCAACATGAAAATTTTGGACAATCAGGTTTTTCCTACGCTCTGACAATTTTATAGAATGGGCGAATGTTACTTCCAGGACGACACCGCTCCATGTCATGTTGCAGCCTCTGTCAAACAGTGGTATCAAGATATAGATGTGAAACGCCTTCCCTGGCCTACTCAGAATCCCGACCTAAACCCCATAGAACATTTGTGGGACGCGTTAGAGCGACATTTACGGACCAGGGAGCCACGTCCAAAATCTACAGCTGATCTGGCGACATTCTTGCAGCAGGAATGGACACAAATACCCGTAGCTGTGTATCAAAACCTTGTTGAAAGTATGTCCAGAAGGGTTGCTAGTGTAATTACAGCACATGGGAGACCATTTCCCTATTAAAGCATGTATTCTTTCCCTTACCTTCTATACCATCACATCTTGGTGTCCGGTCGATTATTCTAGGGTAGTGTATATTGATAGACATGTAATAAAGACTTTTTATAGCTAACTAATTTACTTTCATTGATCAACACCCTGTGGCATTACACCCCAAAAAGAATTATTTGTTATAAACCGGACTTTCATTGAAACGGACAAAATTCAGACTTTATTAGTCCGTTATAATTAGGTTCTACTGTAGTTACCTTAGCATATGTCACATTTTGTCAGTTTGTAGCTTTAGCAGGGGTGCGATATATCGCAAAGTGACACACTCAAAATTGCAGAATTTGAGAAACATCATCAACTTAAAGGATACTATAAAACTTATATTGAAATAGTATAAGCTTCTTTTAAATTTTAAATAAGTATTTATGTGGTGGTAACTTCTATTATATTCTATAGAATAGTAATATAACACGCTGTGGCATCTCATTCATATTTTTCAATGACATAACATCAAAATTTTTATTTTTTGACTTGTATCACTTTTCTTGCCGGTGTGTGACATGAGAAATGTATTACATGGATGGATATGCATTAGGATTTGTGTCCAAAGCTAGTTGTGTAGAAATTATATAAATGTCGAAAAAGGATTACAAAAATTATTTTACTCTCTCTTAAATGATTTGACATTTTTCTTCGAAAGAAGAAAGTGATTCTTTTCTGGTTACTTTCAGTTTATATTTAACCAATTAAACCCAAATGAGGTCGGATAATTTTACTATTGTAAGCATAGTAATGATTCGGTACAGCTGCAGTCTACGTTTATAGCGGTGGCAACGCCTTGGCGCTTTTTTTTTTTTTAGGCGCATTTCTAGAAGTGAGTTTTGGCAGGTTAAGGCAACCCGTCTGTATTACTTTTATTACGGTTTTTATAACAACCTCGGCAAGCGGAAAGTTTAAATTTTCATTTTGAATATTCTAGAAAGTTCTTTCAAAATCCATTAAACTTTCGTTTAATTTCATTGGTTCATTTGAAATAATTCTTTAATTCGCAACTTTAGAAGGGCGCGCCCAGGCTGTTGCCACCTTTATAAACGTAGACTGCAGCTGTACCAATGATTCTTGTTAAATTAATGACGCAATATTTAGCTGTCAAACCAAAAATTTTATATTTCTACATCACATTAACGAGCAGAAAATTTTGCAACTATCAAAGGTAACAATGGAAATAGAAAAAACTCTTTTGATAGGAAACAAAAAATTGCATTCAATTATAACAATAAATAATTTCCTGAATGCTTTTAAATAAATAGGTTTTAAACAGTGTATTGCTTTTCGATTGTTAATAAAACATTGTTTTAGGTAAACCGTATCGCTTACAAAAGGATTTCTTCATTCATATTATGTCTGTCAAACTGATAACTGCCAATTTTTAAAGCTTTGGTCAAGTGAGATTATAAACGTTTGATTAAAGTGATTTTTTTGCTGTAGAGGAATCTTCCGCTGCAACTTCGCAAACAGTAATTTGTGTGCTTTTTGCAAACAAATAGTACTTTTTAGTGTTTTTTGCAAACAAATAGTACTTTTTACTTCTACTTACGTCATTTTTACAGACGTTTTACCTACCTTTTAAGATGCTGGACTGGTGCAGGAAACAAATGTGCGTCTCGTACTCTTAAAATTTATTATTTTTGTTTATACATTGTAGACTGTAAACATTATTTACTGTTTTAACATAAATGTAATTCCTTTAACTTCTCCGTGTCTTGCCAGGAAAAATAATTTATTCTAACTTGCTGTTTCAGAAAGAAGTTTCGAGAAAGTCAAGAAAGAGGCAAAGAAACAGAACGTAGAAGAAAAGCCATACGTCGAGCGCGACTACCTCGCAGAGTGGAATGCCGAACATCCCGAAAAATTCATGGACTTGCGTCTGCGAACTATCGAAGACGAAATGGCGGATCGGGCTCTACTCGAGGCGCAAAAGAATTCCATTGACAAAACCAACGAAGCTGACGGTGGAGTATCTACTACTGATCTCAATGGAGAAGACGATGACTTTGACATGTTCGTAAAAAGCGGAATCACAACCTTCTCTGTAGCCCAGAAGATGGGATTGGATAACTTTGAAGATATGGCCTCTGGAAACAAGACTCCAGACGAAAGTAACCGAACGTCGACACAACCTCTCCAACTGTTGGCATCCCACTCTCCAAACTTCCACACCAACCCAACGCGAGGACTTTCGGTCAAGACAGATTTAAGGTGCACCAGCCGCCTCTACACCATACGCTTACAAACATCCATGCCCGGACCCGGATTCGAACCAGGAACCTTCCGATGTAGAGGCTAACACCTTAACCACTATACCGGTTGGTCGGCCCCGTCAAAGGAAACCGATCTAATCTGGTCAACCCCGAGACCAGATTTATGAATATACATTTTACAAGAGTAAAAACATCCCTTTTGATAATACATTTGAGTCAAGGACCGGTACGGTCTGCAGGATTTTCCCTATTTTGCATGCACTTTAATTTTAGTATAGTTTTCCTCTTTTGGCAAGGCTTAGTTTCCAATTTTGAGTTACCCCTCTTCATTCCAGCAATTTTAACTGCAGAGAAAATACAAAGATGGCGTTTGACAGGAACAAGCGTCAATAAATTCAAATGCATCCAATTTGCATAAGGGGTCATCTTCATATTAAATTGAGCACCAACTCCATAATTTCCAATGGGAAACCCTTATTTCGATACACAATTCCGAATCTTTTCAAAATTTAACATCCTATATCAAATTCTATGACATTCGGTCTTACCGTTTCGAAGTTACGAGTACAGAAAGATTGGAGCTTCAAATGTTAAATCAGTTTCTTTAGACGTTTACTAATATCTTCCTAGATATTTCTAGAGCGGTGATAATTTGTACCATGTTACTGTTCAACAAAATCCATCTAATTTTATTTAAAATTGTTTTTAGTATGCAACAACTATTAAATTAGTGTTTGAAAAAAATTATGAATTGAAAGCTTATATTTTGAGGGGAATCCATTGAGGACTTCTATTGTGGCAATGCAAAATTTCAGCTCATTTTAATTAGTTTTTTGCGCTACATTAAATTTCTAATTTTTGCGGGTAACCAAGTTTAAGACCGTGGATAAAATTTCTCGGATCTCTGAATATGCTTATGTTAATTCGGGTCGCCGTTAACTACCATTAATCTCGATCTACGAATATTGACTTAGTATGTGATGATCCCTGAAATACACCAACTTTAGATATAAAGGTAGTAGTCATGAAATTACACATAGTTAGACTAATTAACGATGCAGACTGAATATGATAGACATGGCGTTTCCATTAGAAATTTCGTTGTCAAAGTATAAATAATGCTAGAAATAGATATGGTTCGTTTTCTCCGACTGTACCTGTGGAAGGAAACAAGTAGAGGGTAGAGGAATGAGTGTGAATGAACTAAGAAATTTTTTGGAACATTTCAAGTTCGCGGCAAAGATGCTGACACAATTATTTCAATGAATTTTCACTTCTAAAAACTGATATAAATTAGAGACAAATTAAGTGAGTGAACTGAAGGCGAAAGGTTGAGAAACGGAAATGAAATGGATTTGAACCAACAATAACTCATGCAAAAAAAAAAGCCAAGGTGAAAATGTTTCAAATTCAAAAGCTTAATCATTCACTGGTATGTTTCCTTGCTTCGATCAATTAGAAATTAGATTCTGATTAAATTTTACTCAAGGTTAACATTTGAATAAATTGTATACAGCAACAGTAAAAATTGATGAAAAAATACCCGTTGTATAAAAAAAACTAATTTAGGCAACATAAATATTTCAATACGTAGAAAGTGAACTCTGAGCTTATTTACATAATTAGCAACCAACACAATGGCAAATTCGAATTTTTTTTTAATGCAAACTTGCTATAGCAGAATTAAAATAAACAATTATCCTAGTCATTTTCATATATTTATGACTAAAGAAACAATTTTAAAAGAGTTTGGCTATTTCAGGACCAATACCACTGTCAGGAACAAACCAATACACATGAAAGAAAATCTGTGGTTTAAATGTACTCACTTTTTCAAGTCCTCCAGGCCAAATAAGTATTAGTATTGTTAACTAGTGCACAATAAGGTACAAATTGAGGAAACTTCTGTAATATTCAATTAATATGTTTTATCAAAGCGCAAATAAATACAAAATTGTTCAAAATTTTTAACCACTACACTTCAGTTTCATTTTATCAACATAAAAATTTTTTCAAAGCGTTAATGATACATTCATTACCTCACATTTGTTTCTTCTCGCCCATAAAGTAAAAGGATGTCCAAGAATCCTTCACTTTGTCAACAGCTCTTGTATTTAAAAAATAGAAATTTTTTCAAACATTCAACTAATTTGATATTTAAGAGATAATGCTTTCCTAACTAGAAGACCCCATTCAAGCTAAATACTAAACAGTTTCATTTTTATTGAACATTAAAAAAATATAGTGAAGTATTTTCATAACTGCAATTCCAAAATACTTCCATCTACATATGAATAACAAACAAAACGTGAAAACAAAGCTTTATTTCTATAAAATTTATTAAAGGCTGAACAAAAAAATATTCACACTATATATTACATAATTTCATTATTAAAACTCTGATTTTATACATGTATGTACATGAAAATCAAAATATTGCTTTATGGCACATCAATAATTTCCTGCAGTCATCACAGTTAGATAGAAACAATATGCAGACTTTACTTCACACGTGTGCCATGAACTCTGAAGCGGTAAAGACAAGTGTACTCCAAATTTCCCTGGTTGCTGTGAATTTTCAGTTCTACAAATGAGATAGGCTGTGTAGTCAAGTTCTGAAAGAATAAAAAGTTCATTAATAAAATCAAACAGCAGCCTGGCCAGAAGAGCAAATCTACTCTGCATTCAAGTTGAAAAATACATCGCTTCTAAAGGATACAAAGAAATGTAAGTTACAGACAAGAAATAAGTCATAACAGTGTTATTGACTAACAGTACTCAATAATTAAAATGCATTTTAATCAAATGTGTAAATAAATACAAGAGAGGTACTTTTCTGGTTTAGCCACATCAAAAAATAAGAATTCAACAGATGTTATATAACTCTCGACACCATAATTAAATTAATCGTACGGCAGCAACGAAAGACATGTGTGATTCAGTAAACCACGTTTTAGTTTGGACAGCCTTTCCTTCCCTTCATGAACAAGGGCTACACGACAATTTCAGCTTTGAGTCACATTTTAATTTCATTAGGTGGTTATTCGGCTATCCTTGCTAACAAATATTTCTTTCTTGAAGAAATAGTATTGCTGCTTATTTTCACCTCTTAGCAAATACCAAATCATGAAATCCATTGTAATAACAAACGAATAAGCTAAAATGGTGCCAAAAGAACAAAAAGCTGGTATGGAAAAATAGATATATTTAAAACTAAAATTAAAATGGTATAGCACATAAATCATGCTTGGAAGAAAATCTAACGAACAAAAAACCTTAATGTTAAATGATTATTTCCCAAGACATGGATTTTATTTTCCAGTGAATTCTTTATTTTTCTGGTGACATACGATTCCTAACTCCTAAGTGTAGCAAGATAAATACATACCTGAACGGGATAGTATTGCAAAGGTTCTCCATTTTGATCATAAGTATATTTTCCAAATAAAATACCTTCATTATCAGATTCAGATGCCAAACCCTACAGTAAGAATATTTCAAATCAAAACATGAGCATCCACATGCAGCTATAAATTTGCATACTATACTAAAACATAAAAGTTAACATTTCAGTGATTAGAAATCCATTTTTTATATTCTTATATTTTTGTCACGATTTCATTACTTTTCCAGATACCAGAATAAAATAATAATTACGTATAACATGAATAAACATCACTACTTTTAGGTTATCTTATCACCTGCCACTTTCATGTTGACAAGACATCCTCAGTGCCATTCGCACCTGCTAGTGCTGCCATCTATCAATCCCTAATAACTTATTTAAAGATGTAGCCAATGCATACTACAAAATGAATTGAACTTCTATTGTTATTTTCACTATTCTATTGTTATACCATTTGGCCTTATTCCTGTGTAAAGAAAATTCCTTGCATCTGAAATTACTTACCAACCACCTGCCTGAAAATTTTGTAAGTCTTTTAAATGTTTATCTGACAAAATTTGAATTAAACTAGATGAACATTTTTTGATGCATGCATTGACCTGCATGATTTAGATTGGAATTACAAAAACTGGAATTATATAAGGAAATATTCAATGTCTACTTTAAGCATACTTTATTCATGTTACATAATTATGTTTTATTTTCATTGGTATACTGTAATTATAATTTTGGAAATTATTCTACTAACGTGAACAATGATACTACATGATCACCATTATAATTATTATTTTAGTATTATAAATGCTGTAATTTGTAAATTATGAAATGGCACTATATTTTCATGAAAATAGTTAAATAAAAATTGCAGTTATAAAAAACCACCAATAGATTGCGGTACAAGTAAAAACGTTCCAAAATATATATGCCAACCTAAACATGAAGAGTTAACAAGTTTTATTGAAATTCCATGCACACTTTTGAAATATGAACAGCAACAACACTCACCCAAACAGAAAAATCCTTTGGTGCACTATCTATGGAGCCAGTTGGCGAGAGAGAAACAGGAATATGTTCCAAGGTAAATCCAGTAGGATAAATGATGTAGGATAGCTGTATAACTAAGAATCCTTGACTTCCTTTAAATGCCCAGCATTCACCTGGTTGAACATTTGGCTGAAAAAAAATAAGGAACGATAAATAGGTTATGAGAAATTTAAAAGAAAATTATAAATTTAGACTTTAGTTTAAGATTTTAATTCGTAAATTTTCCTTGAAAGCATGGTTTGAGGACATTCTGAAGATAATAGTATTGATTGGGATGCAGTGGTACCAACTGAGAGAAATTACTGCAAAGCAAGTAAAGCACAACTCGCTTTATATCCAGTGTTTTTCGGAACCCTTTATTTTATTTATACAAAAATTATTACCAATATTATCCATATATTCATTTCACATTAGAGGGGGCTAGACCCCATAACCATTGAATCACTCATATTTTGTTACTCAGTGTTTCTACTATTTACCTTACATATTTGTGATCTTGTTTGATTTGTATAGGGTCAATCTACACCTTGCAACATATCCACGCTATCTGCAAATTGTTTACAATATTTGGAATTAAAACAAATTCTTTATATCTGTCCTGTAGTTGGAAGAGTCTGCCTCATAATTTTAAAATTTTTTATATAGGCAACCCAGAAATCTAGAATTTAATCTTTTCAATTCACAAAAATTGTTCCATGTATGTAATAGAGTAATCCAATGAAAAACAAAAATTCATCAAATTCAAGCATGAAAGTTTCGATTAATTTGGAGTCAATGGAAAGCTTTCTAACTTATCCCTAAACAAACCACAGAATGAAAAATAAGTTCAGTTGCATGCGATTCTATACTTTCCACTTTCAAATCTAGGAAATATTGCTATTCAATTTAATGTTTTATTAAAATAGGATTATTCAATGAACTTTTTAAACATTCTTCCGATTTAGATCAAAATGAAAGGGTAGCATTATACATAGATTATACACAGACCTTACATATCTATGTATCTCTAATATTATAAAAGGAAGTGTTTGTTTGTTTCGCAGCCGCAAAATCCTGATGATCTATGGCACTCATAGCAATAAGATTTGGCAGAATCATAAACTAATAATGCTGTAAACTCTGAAAACACTCACAATTATTTCAGCTTTCTATGTAAATCAAATTCATAGAATGATCATGTTAAATTTTCTGTTGTAAAGTAAGAGTATTTTGTATACCTGAATGGCTGTTCGTGGAGAATTCTGATCAGACCATAATGGCAGTCCAAATACACTAATTTTTCCATTCTTCTCAGTATAGCTTTCTGAACATCTTGTTCCTAATACACTACCACCTAGAAAAGATGAAGATTTGAGAAATCATATCTTCCTAGCTTTCCCAGAGACCGTGCTGTGCATATCTTCTTGACAGTTGTTGGAGCTGCTCCTTGTTTGGTGTAACGTTTCATTTACTTGGCGAGTGCCACGAATGTAGCCAACTAGTCAGTTTGTGACCCATCTCTTCACGGGATAAGAAGCTATTGGGAGCATTCCATTCCAGGAACTATTCTTTGTGTACTTTGGATGGAACAATATTGCATCATTAGTCTACTAAAAATTGTATTGCGCTAAGATTTGTATAATCCTTTGGCAATTTCGGCAGAGTAGTTGGCAATGTTCTTGGTACTCGCAAAGTGCATGAAAATTTACATAAATTAAGGAGTAGCACCAACAATTGTACCAAAGATGTGCAAGGTACCTGGATGACATTGAAATTTCCTGTTTCAAAATAGGAAAACAGATGATATTCATTCCTTTGCAAAGAATTTAATGACCTTCTACCCAATTAAATAAACTTTTTAAAGGGATACAAACTCTAGTATTTACCTGCTGATTCAAGGGCATAATCCACTAATCCTGTTTTGTCAGCGTCATACAACATAATAGCCTCCTTGGCGATTTTTCGCATGTTGTGAATGGAGAGCGAATCATCTATCGAGCTACCTGCACTGCTGATGAAAGTCAAATTGGTCTTCAAGGATTCAACATAATGCTGCACGATGCCCTCAATTACTTTTAAGCTCTCCTTGTCTTGTCGAGCTTCAGGTTTGAGTTGTGTTTTCAATTTCTCAAATGCTAAATTTATTTCAGAGGAAACCTTCGTTTGATCTGTCAACTTTGAATTCAACCAATCATTGAAAAAGTAATATGGAGAATGGGGATTTTTATCTCCTTCAACGACCTAGGGAGAAATAACAAAATACAAATGAAAAGTCATCAAGAATAAGTTAACTAGGAATTTTGGTACAAAATTTTTTTTATTTAGAAATTCTATCCAAACAAATCTGTTAAATTTGCATGCATTAAAAAAAAATTATTTAACCAAAATATTTTTTATTTTTTAGAAATATTTCAAAATTTTAGAAATATTTAATTAGCAATTTCTGAAGTTAAATTAGGAATGGGAATTATCCATCAGTTTGTTACCTAAAACTCAAGACTAATTTGGCTGTATCCATCAAAAAGAATTAATATCTCCTTATGTAAAACCAAGTTGGGTTTTATGTCACAAGGGCAATGCTGCATCAAACGAAAGACAGTCAACATTAAGCAATCAAGATACACACACAAGGAATACTGACACAGAAAACAGAAACACGCCTATAGAGGAAGGGGAATATATAACAGGCCCCCAATACAAATTAAGATTACTTAATTATGAGGAATTTAAAAAAAGAATTTCCCTGATTATACAAAACTTTAAAAAAATTTATACCGACTATATACTCTACTTCACAATATTAAAGCTAACACTGTTGCCTTTAATGGGAAAAAATATCAATCAATACTAACTTACATTCTTAAATGCAACCACAAGATGCTTTTCTAAAGATGCCATGAAGTCAGATGGTGTCATTTTTTCATCACAACATTTTTTTACTGCGTCCAATGATTCCAATTTTGCTTCAAAAGCCTTCACTTTCTCATTTAACAGTTTAAAATGAGTTTCATGGTTGTTGGATAAGTGTTCAATATTTTTGTGTGCTGTTGATGCTGATGACCTACAATTTAAAAAATATATATATATACACATATACACACACACACACACATATATATATATATACACACACACATACATATAGAAATGCATGAATCTGAAATGCACATAAAATGTGACCAATGAACCTACGTGCTAGAATTTTTTCATGTCAATGACACCTCATCAGAAGAAGAAAACTGATCCTTCCTTGATGATGCCAAAATAATTGACAATATCTGAAAGATGAAATACCTTGCCGCAAAATTGGTCCGATTTCGATTAACGAGATATCTGCATGGAGGGTGAAAGAAAAAGGAGAAACCACTTGGCGGTGAAACAAATATCCAAAAAATATTTTTCTGTCAGCTATTTTACTGCTACGACCTTTGTTTGGAATACGATTTGTGTGTGTCAGGTGATGGGGTATTTTGGAGAGGAGCAAGATCTGCCACAAGCATCAGTACAACTTTCTACTATTCAATGAACTTGCGCTATAACTACCAGTGAATTTTCATGTTATGTTGTGTCTTTTTAACGTAAATTCATTAACCATGAGTTCTAAGAAAGTTAATGAGAAGATACAAGCAACGAAGAAATGGTCAGGATCACCACGGAAGTGAAAAGAGATTGTTGAAAATAAGGAGGTGGCATGCGTACCAGGGACTAGGCTGCTGCATACCGTATGCTGAGAACAGAGGTATCTACGGTTGTGAAACAAAGACGTTGTCAAACCTGCTAATGTTGTGAAGGGGTGAAATTGATTACCAAACAAAGATCAGGGACATTAGAGCATGTTGAGAAATGGCTTTTGATCTGGATAACAGAAAAACAGTGCTGTCGATAGCGTACCGGGGGCAATGATTTGCGTAAAGGCAAAACTGATGCATGCCAATCTTTTGACAAGCCAAGAAAGTTAAGTGTTTAAAGTCAGCCATGGCTGGTTTGATCATTTTAATAGGACTGGCATTCAGTGTTGTGAGGCATGGAGAGGGAGTCAGTGCTGATAAAGATGCCGCCAATGATTTTGTTAGTTTGGGGAATTCGTGGAGGCCGAGGGTTTCGTTCCCAACAAGTCTTTAATTGCGACGACTCCACAAGTCACATTTCCAAAACATCCTGATAAGGCAGAAACAAAGTTCTTTGGACAGATTTTAAGTAAACGTCAAACCTGATGATCCTCAACCAGGTCCAAGTAAGGAAAAAAGACAGTAAAGAGAAAATTAAAGTTTGTTAAATTTCCATTTATTTCATCCAATTGGTTTTTGCGAAAGATCACTAAGGTAAGCTGGAGTTATGATGCTCAGTGTTTACTTGAAGAAAGTAAACCACTGAGGGGTTTATGTTAGAGCCGTTTAAAAAAAGTTAGTCTATCTACACAATATATTCCAGATTGAGCGATAGCAAAGTATTAAAATCAACGCAGTATAACATTCAGTTTGAGAGCAAATAAAGATTAAGATGGATCGGATCATTGATATGGCCGATACCTTTTGAAAAAGTATTATCAATCGAGCATTATGTTCAGAGCTAAAAATTGGGTAATTAGTTTCCTTTTTTTTTTTAATTAAATTTTTTGTGGCTATTTAGCTTTATGACTGAATTTTAGTAGAGGTACAGTTTGAATTTTCTTTCTTTAAATCTTGGCTATTCATCATACAAATGAGATCCACAGTAAAAATGCAGAAAAGCACTGAGTAATCTTTATTTTAGAAATAAATACAAAAAAAAATCCTTACTCTTCCATTTTGTGCACATTCTTTTCTAGTTGTTTCAGCAACCCTGAAAGAGACTAAAAACCACTGTGTAAGCCAAAGAGAATTTAAGGTTCCATTAACTCTTTTTCAAACCTTAAAACATGCAATGATTCGCACTTTCACCCAATTTAATGAAGTTACAAAATTTATAAATTGAAGAATTCCAATTACTTTCAGAAAAATATTTTTAAAAAGTCTGACATAATTCCTAATAGTATGTTTATGCTCAAATAAACACAAATTGTATTGTCAGAAAACAAATACAAATGTAATTGATTGAGACAAGGGAATATACAATTTCATAGGCAAACAAAAGGCAGAATTTGTAACAAAGGTACTGGGCTGGAAAAAACTGTTATTTAAATATTTTCACTTAGTAATTTTTTTTAAAGTTAAAATGTGAAAACAGGCCAGATTCATAAAATACATTTGCAACTAGTAGATAGGAACCAAGTTTAGTAAGGTTACAAATTCGACTATTTTTTACTAGTACAAAATACAAATCTAAACTATCTGCACAATCTTTTTGAAAAATAACTTCTCGCATATTTTCTTTTGGATAGCCATTACAACTTATGCTAGGAACAGTTTAACAGCTGACAAAAAACGTAAGACACATTTTTGTTTAAATGAAAAGTTTAAAAAATAATTTTCATGAAACTCAAAGACTATAAAAATATTAAAACTTCATCAAAATAAAGAATTCAATAATAAAATTGGATATTGCCACTGCAAATCTGATTTTATTAGAAAAAAAATTCAGAACTGTTTCCAGGGATCTTACATGGTTCCCACACCTTTATTCAGAAAAAATTCAAGGACTTTTCAAAACCAAAAAAATATTTTTCAAGGACCTAAAATTTTTTATAACGACCTAAAACAAGGCACACGCAAAAGTTGTCAATTAAAAAGAAAATGTGAAAGATCTAAAAAAAGACAATTTTTTAACTTTACTTTTTAAACTACTAATAGTAAAAAAAAAAGAAAGGTTATCATCAATTTTGGTTATAAAATTTGGATTTTCTTTCTCAGAGCCTCGGATTTTCTTTTGTTGCAAAGTGGGCTTCTCATCTCAATGCTAACTATCAGGCTACTTGCACACCTATCGATTTTGGTCTGCGATAAAATATTGTACGATAAATTCTTTTGGTGGCACGAAGAAGAGTATGGGAGCTTGCATCCCGTGTCCTTGCAAAATCTCCATTTTGTTGACATCCACTGCCACTACAACAGACGGCTGTCGTGGTTTATTTTGTTTGAGAAACAAAACAAATCAAGTTTTGCCTGGTGACAGAAACTTACATTATAGAATAAAAAAGCCTTATCTTTGAGATCATTAAATAGATTGAAAATATCAACGGATTTGAAATATGCAGAAAATTTTACACCTTTGGACTAAATGTGATTTTCTTTAAAAAAAAAATTTGTTTTGAATTGTAACTTTTATATTTTTGCAATAAGAATTTGGCTATATTTCTTTATATGCATGCCAGGTTTCCAATGACGTCCTGACTGCTAAAGATACGGTTTCCTAAGAAAGCGGTGCTGTTATCTAGCAACCATGATACGTCATGATGCAGCGGGCATAACAAGGCGGCCATCTTAACGGAGACCAGAGGTGTCAACTTAGACGGACAGAATACGGTGGAGAATGGACGATCTAGACGTAGCATTATTAGTATATTACGTGGTGTCAAAGCGCAAAACACCGCTTTCATTCTGTATGACGCTCAAATGGTGCACCTAGTACTAGTCTGGACAAGTTCCAACGCAAGACGAATTACTCAATTATGTACTAGTTAAAAAAATCAAGTACTTTCAAGGACCTTTGACCAAGTTCTGTAATTTTCAAGGACTTTCAAGGGCCCCTAGTTAGGAAAAAAAAAAATTCAAGGCCTTTTAAGGACTGTGGGAACCCTGTCTTAAGCCATGTTGCTCTTAGTTACGTAATGATCTGTGGTCCTTCTACATAGTTCTGTATGCAATTTTGATATGAAACTAAACTTTATGGCAACTAATCACATTAATATTTAATACACACCTGAAACTGCAGGTGAAGATCAGAGATTTCTTTTTGAAACATTTTGGCAGTTTCCTCCTGCAAAATAATATTTTATTACAATGAGAAAAAACATTTGAAAAAATTTAAATAGTAATTAAGGAATTAAATTTAAATAACATAGCTGCTGAAATGTTTGAAGGGGACAGTACCTTCACAACACTAGATAGCTGACACACATTAAAATATTATTGAAAAAAAAAAGGCGAATATTTTTAAAGTTATTTTATAGGCAACAAGTCTTATAAGTATGCAAAGTATCATAATTGTGTAGTAATTACCTTTTAAGCTGTGTTAGACTGCAAAACAACACATGGCCAAAATAGGTTTGTGTTTCTGATCATAAATATAAAAGTTTAAAGGATAGAAGCTTTAAAGAGTAATTTCCTTTTTTAAATATAACATCAATACAAAATAACACTACATTATCATTTGAAAATAATCTTATAAAATCATTTTTTTACAACTTTGAAACTTCTACCTCTTTTACTAGAACTTTAAAAGGAGTTGTCTCCAAAGTTAGACAATTAATGCTTTACCTTTGTTTTTAGATTTTCATACTGGACTTTAGTCACATAGAAGTTGTTTAAGAGATCATTAAATCTTTCATCCAACACTTCAACTGCCAAAGATCTAAACTCTTCTTTATTTGGTTTATAATTCACTGATTGAGGTGTCGTATCAGGTGGTTTAAAGCTCCTTTGACTAATGAATGTGGTGCTTTCTTCGGTTTTAACAAAAAAGTTAGACAAGTAACCAAGTATTCCTGAGATGGTTGGAAAGAACGATAAATCAGGACATGAAAAACTTGAGCTCCCTTGTCCAAGTATTTCTTGCTAAAAATACACAAGATTGTAATGCATTAATGAACAGATAAACAGCAAATAAACATATCAAAATCTTTAATAACCTTTAAAACAATGCAAAAGACTATTAATGGCAAATTGAGTGGAGCAAAACGTTGCTCAGCACAGAAGTCACAAGAGGAAGGTAGTTAATTAACCCCACACTGGAGCAACACAGGCTATTGGCAACAGTCCGTAATCATTCCGAAGGGAAAGATAGGACAATACCACTTAATTTTGAACCACAGTAGATGACGAACACCCAAACTGGTATCATGCTTTCCATTTCCAAACTTCCACACCATTCCAAGATCTTGCCCAAAAAATTAAAACTTAAATACTCTTAAAATATTTTCTTAGCAAGGTTTACATGACTATCTAGGAACCACGATTTCAACGTTTTTCTTTCATCATTGCTGTGAACCATCTTAGTTTAGGGTGGCAACAAAATCCTTGAAAAAAAAAGTTCCTTGATAGTCTCACAAAAATTTCCCTGATTTTACAATTCAGAATTCCCTTAAGAAATGTTGTGATCCATGATTGGTATCAATATGCAGTATCCACACAATATTTTTAAATATTTAGGGTCAGATGGGGTAAAAGGATAATTCTCCACAAATATTTTGTATTTTTCTTTAAAGAAAAATTAATTGTTATTACAATAGCATTTGAAAAAACTGGAAAGAAAATACAAAATATTTTGATTATGAACTTTTTACACATGACCCTAAATTATCATACTATCCACCAAAATCAAATGTAAATATATATTGAATTGACAACTAAGTTCCCAGCATTTTTATTTTTATTTTTTTTAATTTTTATTTTAACATTCTGCATGTTATTAAATGTTTTTGGCATAATGTTTTAAATCATTCGAAAGAGGACGTTTTGTTCTACCAGCACCTCGGCCACAAAAGCTGCTCATGACATTAGTGCTGTGTATGCAAAGGGTGCCATAGATGAAAGAACCGCTAGTAATTGGTATGCTAAGTTCAAAAATGGATATTTCGACCTCAAAGACACACCTTGTTCTGGTCATCAAGCAACACCGCACATGAAACAAGGTCTTCAGCTGCTTACAATGACGTTGTGCATATGGTGGGACTGGGAAGGGATTATTCATTACGAATTGCTTGAACAGAAACAAACGGTCAATGCGGGAAAACCATGTTCAACAGATGGAACGGCAGGAGCTTAGTTGCTAACCTGATATAAAAAATTCTACAAAAATGTAATTGCACACAAAACAACCTCACGGTGACAAGACGCTGCAGCAGCGGTTTTCAAAAATTACGACGACAGGGTTCTTTATTCTAATTACAATTTTGGCAAATACGATTTATTCGATTCTCAAAAGCACTTGTTATCGAGCTTCTCTAAATAGGACAAATGATACAAGTTACCATTTAAACTATCAAAATTTCCCAGATTTTTTGTAAAAATCAAAAATTTTCCTAGATTTTCCCAATTTTTTCAGAATTAAAAAGTTTTCTGAAAATTTCCCGATTTACTGGTTTTATAGGTTCTGTTACCACCCTGTAGTTATTGATTGGACATTTTGCACACATTTTCATCCTATAACAATGTGATGATACAAAGCTGCTAACCCTCCAAACGTTTTGATGATATAAGATCTGGTCAGTTTTGCTTATGAGGATATATCCTCATGGAGACAAAACTGCCCCATTACTCCAAGAGCAGGGCTCCCAGTAGTTCTCACCTTTGAAAATAGTTGCTTTAGTTGCCTCATATGTGAAAAAAGTAGCCAAAATATTCTCCTCAATTATACAAAATTTTGCACTATTATTAGACACGAAGCTGCTGCAGGGCAACAACTAGTGGAACCTTTACAAACAATTAAAATAAAATGCTAATATTTCATACAAATACTTTAAAGGTTTTAGTAATTTTTGAAAGACGATCAATAAGGGTAGATTTTCTTTTCTAAACACTGTTCAGTGTACTTGCTTTGGTTTCTTGCTCCCTCTCTTTTTGATGCATTTGTTCAGCTGCATCAAGCGTTCCTTGAGCAATGCACATTTAAACAGGGTCTTACTTTTCTTTTGCCTTTTTAAAGCAGTCATTCCCTTCTTTTAATAATGAATCTGCTGAAGACTGCATCTCCTTTTGCTCTTGCGAGAGCTTTTACTCTCGATTCCATATTTGAAATTGTTTCTTTTCTCTAGTGTAATTCTTTTTTTTAACAATTCTAGTTTTCTTCCTTCTTTTTTTTAACAATTCTAGTATTCTTCCTTCTTTTTTTCTATCTATCTTCTTTTGTTTTCTGTTTAATTTCTTTTGCTCCACCAAAAAATTAAAATAGGATTTTGAAGAAGTGTATGCCATACTCAAAAGCTTATTGATTGTTGGCACCTTCGAAACATTCTCAAATTCCTTTATTCCATCTCGGGTAGTCAATTTGGCATTTATCATTTATAATATATACGATTATAAATTGATATATCGATAAATGTTGCATATAAATCGATAAATGTAGTGCAACTATCGTTCTTTCGGTTATTTTCCGAGAAAAGGTCGCCTTGCGACGAAAATAGTTCCTGTTTTTTGCCAAAATAGTTGCTTTTGACGATTTTCAATGTTAATTTTCTGAGAAAGTCGCCTTGCCTTGCAAATAGTCGCTTTAGTGGCATTTTTAGTTGCCTCTGGGAGGCCTGCAAGAGATAATGGAGATCCAAGTAGGAAAAACAAACTGTCCCTTGCACAGAAGTGGCAAGTTTTTAACAGGTATTGCACCAATGGCTGGCCACTACAGGGCAGTTTTTGACTCAAAGGTAAACCAGGAGGGTTAAGACAGCAAATAGAAAATGGTAACCAAAACAGAGCAACGTCAGCTACCACACATGCTGATTGAAGAAATGAGACAAATAGGGGAAAATACAAAAATATTAATTTAAAATACTTACACTATGTATGAATGGACTGCTAAGCAGCGAATATACAAATGAAGCAAATGATATGATGGTTTGTGAAATGAGATCAAAAGGTTTGCTGAGGATTCCAATATTCCAAATTGATGTATCCCATGTACCTAGTTGAAGGAAAACTTTTAAAACAGGCACAAAGTCAACTACTTTCAAATGTTTTAGAGAACAATATATAAAAACATTTTCATTGCAAAATTTTTAAATACAGAATGCATTGATAGCTTCAGTTTGATCTACAGTATCATAAGTTTACAAGTGAAAGGAATATTCCAGGAAAAACGTATTCGGTCTACCACAGCAACAGATTTTGTCAAAGCTTAATTACCATTTGCTAGATAAATAACAGTTCATTTGGGTCACCTTATAAGAGGAGAATGTATTGTGTGTATAGCAGTATGAAAGATTACTCTTCAACAGTTTTATAAACTTTTGGAGGTAACAAACTCACACCCAATTTTACACTTAAATAGGATTAAAACAACATTTCTAACGAAATAGAGTACACACTTGCTGACATTTACTGCAGTGTATTCATTAATATCACATAATTTAGAATCATCCCATGATTGCTTATTTTGGTACCTGAATAACTCGTATCTAAAACTTGAATAAACCAATTAATTTTTGCAAATTTATCCAATTCCAGCAATAAATTTAGTTTAATAAAAAATAACAAGTTCCAAAAACTCTGGTCATTAAAAAATATTCCTTTAAAATAAAGGATTGACTTAAGCTTCAAAAGTATCAAAACAAGTCGTCATTTAATCTTTATTTTTGTCGTCGTAGCCATATTTTTTTTACACAGCACCATACAATGTATACCTTATTTAATAATGGTATTCAAAGTAACTAGGAAAATATTCTCTTCCAGTTTATTCAGCTAGTTGGACAGGAACAAAAAATTTAAATTTAGTAAAGATTTCAACCAAATTGTTAATTTACTGTATTCTCTACTTTTCTCATTTCTGAAAGATGAACAGGCACATACAATGATACATTTCAATAGGTGGAACTCAAAGTAGCTTAGAAAAACATGTGCCCACCTATCTACATTTTTCTGGATAACCCCAAGAGTACACTAAACAAAAAGATGAAAAAAATGGCATTTCCATTTTCTTGTGGAAAATGGTACATAAAAAAATGAAGTTTACTTGGCTTTAATAACGTTTTTTTATAGATCAGAGAAGGAAAAAAATATTTCATCAAAGTTGACAGCATACAGTCAAAAAAGTGTTGCCCAAAGATCAGTTCCACAAGTGGTATCTAACAAGATTTTATACCTCAACATTTGCGGTATTAGGAATAAAAATTTAGAAGAAACTTAGAATTGCATAATACACATTCCACACACTTGGGGTTTTATGTCCATTGATCAAACTAAAAAGGTAATAAAAACTTTTTACATAATGAACTTAAATCATGTTTACAGATTAAAAGGCTACAACCAGTACTTTAAGAACACGAAAAATACTTACTATAAAAAAGGTATAATAGAAGAGGCAAGAAGAAAATCAAAACTACTTTGCACTTCTTATCGTGTAACCTAAAATGTTTTGCAAAATTTAAATTACTCAGAAAACAAATGGAAACCAATAAAAAATAGTTAGCACTTACTAAAAAAAAATTCTAGAGAACAGAGATTAAAATACTTGACATCTTAGAAAGCCAATGCAGAAGGTATTATGCTTGAAAATTAAACAACTATAAAAGGTGTTAATAAAGGCATCATGCAACTACATTTACCTTGACAAAAGCCATGCATCGAAGTTCACACTTCTTATTATCCTTAAGTAAACGTACCTCCATAACGCCCACCTAAATCTAGCAAATGTAGAATCTAGAAGAGAATTGATGCACAAATAAACACCACTTAAAACAAAGTATTTCTAGTAAAATTTAAATCATACAAGTTAATAACTGTTACACATTCAGTTTGCAACAAAAGATGTAAATAAAACTAGTATGATTTCATTTCTTTAACTTGAACATTATTTCAAAGATTTAAAATTTTCCTGGACAATTTAAAAACATTAAAAGTATTTTTTTTTAAATAATTGATTGCATATTTAGAAATTGAATTTAATATACAGAACAATAAATTGTGGATATAGTAATGTAATTTAGACTAGGGTATCTTTTTATTCCTTCATTAGTTTTCCAATGAAAACGATGCTATGAAGATCGAAGTAATAAATACCAATTACATTGAACAGCCGACAAATCTACTTGTGGCGAGTCAGGTGAAATGGTTCTTTGGTTTCGTTCATAAACACCTAGATAAAGTATAACCTTTTAGTTCAATTAAAAAACAATTATCCTTAAAAAAGTTGTTTTTAAAACATAATACAAAACATTAAAAAAATTTTATATACATTCTTCATCTTACAAATGAAATACGTCTTCATTGAATTAATTACAATTTATTTTTATAGATATTAGAAGAAATTTTTCATTTAAAATACTCAGACAAGAAATGGAACATAAATTCTTAACTTAATCCCATAAATGAAATTCTTTTTTACCTGTTGGAGTCTGCAAGGTGTACTTGGAAAATGAGTGTGCATTATCACCAGATCTAAAATCAGATGATGTAGAATAAGACTGGGGGGCAGAGGTTACATGATTTGCATTTGATTGCAAAGCTGAGGTGCGGGATTCTGATGCAGAATTAAGCCTTGAATTAGTTTCAAACGAGTTTCTTGTCCTTTTGAGTTTTACTTTGCCTGAATAAAAAGAAGAGAAATATGAGAAATAAAGTAAAAATTTGTTTTTAATGAATGGGCAGAACTCTCTTAATGCTCCTAGTGGTTGTCTCAGCAAGGCATCATTCATTAGATTAAGTCAACTGACCAGATATTGATCTCATAAAAAAATTCGCCAGTATCTTGAAGAGATATCTCATCATAAGGAAAACGAATTGGATCTTAATGGACCGGATATCTCATCGAAAAAACCACTAGGAGTGCTAAGAAACCTAGAACATCACCTAGATAAAACAACTACCTCAAAGATGCCAAATATTAAAAAAACAGAAACCTTAATATCTCCAAAAATTTACGACATGTAATAAAATGAAAAAAAATTACGACATATCCAGGTTTTCAAGACAAATTTTTACAAAATTCCAGGTCATACTTGAAGCAATTCACATTTTTAAGATAAAAACAAAGAAATCATTTAGCATTGAATAGCCAATAATAAAAACCATTTTAAGAATTTTTACTGTTCAAATTAATACACAAAGCACAAGTAATTTTGCATTAAAATAACCTATTCAAATACATCATACTTGACTTGCCATGATCAATCATTTTCCGGGTCATTGAGGCAATTTTCCAGGTTTTAGACGAAAGTTCATAATTTTACCCAATTTTGTGGACAAATTTAAATTTTCTGACAGTTTTAGGTTTTTTCTGACCCATGGGAACTCTGTCCAAGGTTCCTGCTATTGTTAATGAATTACCCGATTCACAAACATCTGACTGGGATTAAATGAACTTGAATTACAAAGAATGAATAACCAATTTTTTTTTTTTTAATTCTTTGGGAATTAAAACTTGTTTCTTTAACCTTAAAGTAGATATAAAAATCCTATAATCAAAACCATATGTGTGACTTCCAGGGAAAAGGTTTTTGATCTAATGAGGTGCAACATAAAAGCCAGATTATAAAATCCAATAAAGTTAAATAATCAACCTAAAAAAAATTACTTTCAAGGAATGGCTGCTCTTCCTCTTCAGATCCAGAAAAGGCTCGCAGATTAGGCCTTTGTAATTTCCGACTTCTGGACATAGTTAAGGTTTTCATAAGACTAAAAGACAAAAAAATAATTTTCATTCATCTAGAAACAATTAAATGTGCTTAGCTATGCTAAATCTAACTAGAACCTCTAAACACAAGACATTAAAATTATACTATGGGTTGATGCAAAAGTTTGTTCCGTTTTTTGCTGTCAGATGGCATTGCATTACAAAACCAAAGCGTTATCTTTTTCACATATGTAAAGTTCTAATGTTTGAAAGGAATTTCAGTGTTAACAAAAAAAATTATTATCCGGTTGTGTTTTCAAAATTTGTTAACTATTAAAAATGGCAGAAAATAAGGAACATTTCTGATCTATACTATGCGTTTTATTCCGAAGAGACAAAAATGCTATGCAGATGTAAAAGACATGTCTTGCGAAGGGTGAGGGTGCTGTTAACGATTCCATGAGCAATAAGGGGTTCAGAATGCTTCGCCAACATGGATCAGTTCTTCTCAACTATTATAAAAGGAAGTATTTGTTAGTCTGTTTTTTGCCACAAAATCCTTACGATTGTATGGCACTTACAGCAATGAGATTTGGAACACATGTAATCCAGGTTTTTTTTTTTTGCAATTTTTGAATAGCGGCAAGTTTTAAAATTCAATCTAAAAGATTTTTAAATGAATTTAATAGTTTTATTCTCCATCGGTTTAGCAACGCCTTTCTTTCGCGAAAGAAGAAACACCAGAATCTAGACTTTTCTACCCACATGACCAAGACAATAAAAACTAATAATCTTTAACTGGAGTCGCTTAGTTCTTTTTCTATCTTCTACACCGTTAAAGATAGAGTAAAAACGGATTTGAAATCTGTGGAAAATTTTACTTTAGATCGATACCTAAAAATATGATTTTCTTTAAATAAATAGTTTTTAAATTGAATACATCTTTTATATTTTTGCAAGAGATTGTGACGTCACGTGAAACAGATTGCATCTTCTACCCTTCGCGTTAAAAAAAAGAAACAGATTACATTTCCTGTCCTATTCCATTTCAGGGAATGAGAGCAAAAAATAAAAAACATTATGACTGGGATTGTTAATTCTTTTTCGTAAAATCGGAATAGCTAAAGATATATTAAAAATTTCAACGGATTTGAAATCTGCGGAAAATTTTACACCAACTTACATCACGGCGTTGCCCTTTGCAAACCAACACCACGGGCAATGCCGGGCTAGCCACACAGTGGCTAGTCAGCCATAAACCTCAGAACTAGTATGATGCTACATCATGCAGCTACAGGAGAGATGGAGAAGGCAAATCGAATGGAACGGCATATACAAAATTGATTAAATGCAAGTTTTATTAAATAAAATAATTTTCTCAGGGTGGCAACAAAATCCTCGAAAGAAAGTTCCCTGATATTTCCCTGATTTCCATGATAGTGTGACAAAAATTTCCCTGATTTTACAAATCCCTTAAGAAATGTCGGGATCCGTAATTTGTATCGATATACAGTACCCACACAACAATGTTTTTAAATATTTAGCGTCAGATGGGGTAAAAGGATCATTCTCCACAAATATTTTGTATTTTTTCTCATCAGATATTTTAATTGTTATTGTAAGAGTTGGAACCCTTAATGGAACTCTAACAATAGCAATTGATAAAACTGGGGAAAAAAATAAAAATATTTTGATCATGAACTTTTCATACCTGTCTCTACATTGTCCAAATATACATAAAAATGAAATGCAAAAAACATAAAAAAATTTGTAGATTCAGTCTACGTTCAAAACGGGGACAACGATCTTGGCGCCTTTTTGGCGCACTTCTAGTAGCGAGTTAGGGCAGGTTAAGGCAACCCATCTGCATTACGATTATTGTGGTTTCCATGGCAACATCGGCAAGCGAAAAGTTAAACCTTTTGGCTCGGTGCACACATCCGGTATTTCAACGTACGGCGGCGGTGCCGCAAAGAAAGTGCGGTCTGAGATACATTAGATCCAATGGAGTAGTGCACACATGCCTCCGGCGCCAATGCGACGATGTACGTCCACCTTGCGTGCAATTTGTACCACAGTTCCCCACGGCGCTGCAGGTCGCCACACACGCTTCTCCGGTCTGAAGTAATTAATAAAAGGTTGATCCAGTAACGTCTATTTTGTTTCAAAATATACTTTTTGACACTAAGTTAGCGAAATAAACACGTTTTCTTCGATAGAATATTTATCGCAAATGGCACGAAATGAGTACTTGCGTTATTTCACGGTTATGTGTGCATAGTTGGGCTTCCGTGCCGCACGTTGAAAAATTGGATGTGTGCACCATGCCTTAGACTACGGACGGTACATCAGTTTTACCATGATCGCGCCAAGGAAGAATTTAGACAACGGCCAGTACATCAGTTGTACCTTAAAATTTATAAGAATCGCGCCAAGAAATAATTTAGACTACGGCAGTCACAGAAGTTGTGCATTGAAAGTTATAAGAATCGCGCCAAGATAGAATCGCGCTTGTTATATCGATAAGTCGTAGTCAAAAAGTTAAAATTTCATTTTGAATCTCTAATATTATAAAAGGAAGTGTTTGTCAGTCTGTTTGTTTCCTGCACGCAAAGTACTGACGAATCTATGGCACTTACATCACAGGTAGTCCGAACGTTTTGCAATTTTTGGGACACAGCGAATTTTAAAATTCAATCTAGAACATTTAAAAATGAATTTGATGAAATGTAATTATTATTGAATGCAACAGCATAGAAGATCACAGATTCTAATTTTTTTTTTTTTCATTTCCCTTATTATTTTGCATGGAGCAATAATTTTCTAGCAGACGATAAAAAACAAATAAACTTTTAACTGGAGTTATTTAGTTCTTTTTTCAATCTATTAGACCGTTAAAGACAGAGTAAAAATTTCAACGGATTTGAAATCTGCGGAAAATTTCACGTTAGATCAATACCTAAAAATATTTTTTTTTTTAAATAAATAAAAATTTTTAATTGAATATCTTCACAATTTTCGAAAGATATTGTGACGTTTAGAGATTTTCAGCGAGAAGAAAGAAAAAAAAAAAACATTTTATGGCATTGTTTAGTTTCTTTTTGTAAAATCGGGATCGTTAAAGACAGATTGAAAATTTCAACGGATTTGAAATTTGACACCAGATATATAGATACCTTATACGTTTGATTTTCTTTTAATAAATCATTTTTTAACTAAATATTTATACTTTCATAAGAGATGGTGACGTCACGGCGAAATCCCATTTGGTTTGCGAAGCAAACCAACAAACACCACGGGGGAAATCCGTTAGGCTGTTATCCAATTTGCGAAGCAAATCATAGTTCACAATGTTCATAATTTGGTTTATTTCCCAAACCAAATGGAAATTCGCAGGGAATTAATTCCAATAGGCTACGAATTCCCATTCCATTCGCAAATTAACAGCACGGGCAACGCCATGATGCCTGTTATCCAATAGGCAACGAATTCTCATTTCGTTTGTTTCTCAAACTGTATTCGTAGCAATCACCGAGGGTTAGCGAGCAACACCTAATTAGTTAGCACCTGACCCCACGAAAAGAACTGTCACGGGGAACGCCGTGCTGACAACGCACAGTGTGGCTAGTATTCTTTAAAGTTCTTTCAAAATTCGTTGAACTGTCGGCTGATTTCAGTGGTTCATTTGAAATAATTCCTTCTTTGGCGAATTTAGAAGTGCGCCAAAAAAAGCGCCAAGGCCGTTACACCGCTATAAACGTAGACTGAAGCTTTATCAAAAAATTCTACAAAAATATAGTTGCAAGAAAAAAATATTAATTTAATGCACAAAAAACACATCATTAGTTACACAAATTTAAAATTGTATACCACAAGTTGTATCCCTGGCCTCACGGAGACGAGACGCTCCGGCAGCGAAAACCACGGTGGCGGTTTTCGCTGTGTTCGAAAATTACGACGCCAGTGTTCTTTATTCGAATTACAATTTCAGCGAAAACGATTTATTCGATTCTCAAAAGTACTTGAAATCGCACATCTCTAAATAGGCCACAAACGACAGTAGTCACCGTTTTCATAAAAATTTTAAAAATTCCCTGATTTTTGTGAAATTTGGAAATTTTCCCTGAGAATTCCCTGATATTTCCAGAATTAAAAAGTTCCCTGAGAATTCCCTGATTTCCCGGTTCTGTTACCACCCTGTTTCTACAATTTTTGTGAAAAAAAATGACGAACTTTTGCATCAATCCAACTCAAACAAAGATTCCCTGGCTTTCTTACAGCCCATTTCATAGCATAGTTTGATTGATCTTTGGATTGGTAGCCAACTAACTTTACTCTTGCCGAGATGCACTGCTGAAGACTGAAGTCAGGCTTAACAAAAAGGAGTACATATACCTTAAAACTGACTCACACACGTTACAATACGATTTTTTCAAGCAATGAAATATTTATAATTGCCAAACATTTCTCACTTGTAGTCTATTGCAGTGGCTTTCTGACTGTATTCTTCACTTTTATAGATGTCATTTAAATGCAATGGATGGATGGGCGTAGAAGTATGACTGAAATGAAGCTTCCCAACCACCTGTGAATCTTGTCCATTCTTCTGAACTAGCTCACACTTTTGGGTTTGGGATAGCTGTAATTAGAATAACACCAGGTTGTTAAGTAAAGTATTAGAAATGTACATTCCTCAGACTAACAGAATATCAGCTGTTTACTTTCCAAGACAATATAAAAGTCATACTTTGTAAATAACCAGTAAATGAAGCACATGACAAGGTGAACCTTGTCTGTGCATCTGTTAGTAATGAGGTAAGTAATGTCTGTTAGTAATGAGGTAGAAGGGCAGTCAAATATATTTCTATTACACATTTAAATATTACACTCAAATATTTTTAAAATATTGCTAAAGTTGGTTGGTTTGGATTTAATACTGCAAGGTCTGATAGGGGACACGCTGTGTCAAACACAAGATATACACTTTCAAATACAAACGGTTAAAAACGCAACTTGCCGAAATTATAATAAACCAGGGGGAGACAAAAAATTAAAAAAATTTAGGAGCCAGCCCAATTTCTAAGGAGCTAGGACTCTTGCAACATATATCATACTCATGTTTTTTGTAATGCTGAGGATATCGCAGAACTCATTACACACACGCACAGTAAATAATGGTATTTATAGTGCAACTAAATCAATTTTTAAAAAAAATACTACCTAACATTAGACATTTTGTTCCATTTTTGACCCTTTATGGCCTAAAAAATAACATTTTTTTTTCATGAAAAATAAACGTTTTTTACAGAAACGAAGTTCAGGCGCCAGACCAAAATTTTTAGTCGCCGTGGCGATTGGGATTTGTTGTGTCCTGTAATAAACTGTTGTCTGAAATTCATGTATGCAAGGAGCATGGTAATATGATGGTTAAAAGCTTTCCAAGTGGACGAAAAACAATAAATAAACGAATGAAATGTTTTTAACACAAATGGGAGATGAGAAAATTTTCCTTAGTTCAAAAGATGGCTGATGAAAATTTCAAATGGAATTAAAAAAACAATTCTATGTGTATCAATTAAATGGGGATGGGTTCCTCCATCTATATTGTTACAACCACACGAAAGGCACCTATCTGCGAAAATGACATTTCTACAAAAATAAGTTCTAAGTTCTGAGAATTGGTAGAAAATATAAAGGTTACAACTCAAGTGTTGTTTTCTCATGAAAATCAGCATTTTTACTAAGAATCAAGACAATCTGTGGCTTTGTCATAGTATAAAACATGATATGATGACTCAATAAATGCAGCATGGTGAAAATTGCCAAAGTGCAGATAGGTGCCTTTGGTGAGGTAGTAACAATACAGAAAAATTAAAACTCGTTTTAATAAAAAATTTTTTTTTAATTATAACTTAAAAAATAGTGGCATTTTAAATGTGATTGAATACCATCACAAATGCTAAACCAAAGGAAATTTGAAGACATACATGGAAATATAACCAAATATTCAAATGCATGAAAAGTAATGAAAGGATTGACTACTTACTTCTAAGCAATTGTGGATATTCTCTTTTGAAATTGAAATGGATTCAGTAGATGTCAGAGCAAGCTGTTTAACAGATGAATCCCAAATTGAATGTAGTTCTATACTGTTGTTGTTGAATGAATCTGCATCAGATATTTTGCTGTTGAATTTTTTACTCAAGGAATATCTGAAAATAGTTTGGACAACAAATATTAACCACATAATACATAAAAATTAACCAGGGATTTTACAAACCTGGCATTAAGCAAAAAGTACCAAATCAAGAAAAGTATTTATCACTATAAATTGTTATATTTGTATGTATTAAGTTTAAGTAAACATAATACATACAAATATTTTTTTTATCCAATGGCGGGCATTGTTGATTTGTAATCATTTTGCCACTACAAGGCCAGAAGTGATGGCACTTGTTTAGGAGCACCCAATGGGCGAATATCATTACCCCTAACAAAGAACAGTACAATTTACATCCATGCCCTGACCCCGGATTCGAACCAAGAACCTTCCGATCCAGAGGCCAACACCTTAACCACTAGACCGGTCAATCACAAGAATCATTAGAGTAGTAAACAGAAAAACACAAATTTAAAAGCAAATAGATAAAATTTTAAAGTTAAAGATAACTGGAAAAAAAAACATTGACCAACACGACCACTGTGACAAAGTAATAACAAAAGATGACATTTCAACTAACACCTGCTTACTATATTATTGGCACATACATTACCCCTTAGAATTTTTCAAAACAATTAGAAGCTATACACAAGAGTCATCAAATATCTGGTATAAAAAGTATCCCTTTCAAAACCAATTAGCATTTATAAAACCTTTTTATAGGAAATGCATTCACAAATCTGAAGTTTCAAATTTATTCACTGAAAATATTCAACAGATAAATAAGTGAAATAATTTATGTATGATATTCATTGAGTGAAATAATTATTGTTATGAACTAAAAATAATTTTAATTTTTTGGTGGTTAAAAATTCGAAGTTATTTAAGCTGCAGTTCCAATGAAAAAAATCTTATACTATGTTAATATAAAATAATTTACACAAGACATGTACACATTATACTTACCTAGTACGTTCCACTAAGAAAGCAAAAAGAGAAGAGTTGAAAATATTAAACATTGAAAATTCAAGCATCCGACCTTTCAATTAATTAAAGCAGTAATATTAATCCCTCAATCTTTACGTCCAACTTTGATTTTAATGTTCTATTTGATGAATTTACTGAATACAAAAACATGAATTAGTAAGATTCTTTTAAAGTTATTTGTCTCATTCCTATTGAAAAATGAGAAGTGATAATTCACTTTGCTCGAGTCAACAGTGATAAATCACTGAAAATTCTTCCACAATGAAAAATAATAAATAAATTACTCAAGAGGATCGAAGGAATTTCTGACAGATTGAATGAGTGCATAATTCTTGAAACTTTAAGGCAACATGACCTCTTGAATAAGGGATAACTTAAAATTGTGTTTAAACTTTGAAACCCAAGACAGAATAAACATAATTTATTTTGAAATAAATAATTGATATAAATATAACTTTAAAAAATTAAACACTTAACAGATTATTTGCGGAAACAGAAATTCTTATGTCAGTGCAACTGATACTGATGATTTGAATGGGTACTTTCAACACATTATTAAACAGCACTAGTCAACAAATTGTTTTGCAAGTCACTTTTCTCTGAGTCTACTTATTCACACAATTTCTTTTCATTTAAAAAATTTATTTTTTAAACTTAACCTCAAAATTTTGACAAAATTTTTCAACAGAACAAAATTTTATACCCTAGACCTTGCGGCTTATTAACTTAATATTGATTTGTGTTTCAAATATTGTTTTTTTTTGTGTGTATCTTAAGATCAGTACTGGAATGTGAAGAGTATAGTACATACATTTAGTTTACTTTTATTTTGACTTACTCAGGGCAGACAGCCAAAAGCACTTGCGAAATAGTAGATTTAAGAAAATAGTAGCAAGTCGTTTCTACCCTATTTTAATAGCAATTTTAGTTGCTTAGATACAAATCAAATCAGCTAAAATATAAAATGTGCTCTAATTAAGGATGAAACAGTCATTTAAGATCTTGCCAAGAAATTTAAATTTAAAAACTAAATATTTCTTACAAAGGTTCAAATGACAATCAAACATCAGATTCAGGTTTTCTACTTTCATGCTTGCCAACAATACTTTGAGGTAAGCGTCCTTTGGAAAAATTTTTCACTCAAGAAAAATGCTTTTCATACACTACATGTTTTAAAAAATGGATTAAATATTCATCAACATAGGTAAATTTTCGAAAAAAGTCAAACTTTTCGAATGGCTGCCAAAATTCTGAAAATAACTCTAGATGATTTTGCTTAAAAATTCCTCCAGTTACAAATGTTGAAAAATAATAGCAAAAAGTTATCTGTGGCAGTACTATTTTATTTATGCGATTGGGCAGGGTGCAAAAATGTGTCAGGACACATGTTGCCTGAAAGCCTCTAGCTGGTCAGTCTGAACATGAATATTTGATTAAAAACTCTTTGGAATGCATCAATGCTTTTGATACCAAAGAATGGGTAATTTAATGGTTTCACCAATTTTAAATAGTATTCATCAAGCATGTAAAAGATAATTAAATGAATGCAGGTACCAGTAATCATACATTTATTCCATCTTAAAGCTTTGAATTATAACATAAAACATCAAAATGCCGACATTTTATAACTTGTACACTAAGTCATGCAAACCAAAACAAATTGAGCAATTTTACAACAAAACATGCATATTTGCCTGGCACTGCCTTTTGCAGAACACACTCATTTTAGTTTAGAAATATTAACAAAGATCACGGCATTGCCAGAAGAGATCATGAACATCTCAAAAGCAATGACTTTTGGTAATCAAAGTAAGAGTAGGAACAATGTTGTTTCCATTACTCAATGGCTACAAAAAATCACCAAGACAGATGGACTCCATAAAACAGTTTTTTTAATAAAGATATGCCAGGAACTATTGTCAGTAACAGGAGATATACACTTTTGATAGACTTTATTTTCATCCAAACTGCCTTCACCTAATCAATGCCCAAGGATGGATGTACACAATTTTCAATTTAGAAAAAGTTCATTCTTGAATTTGGTTGGTTTGGGGTTTTAAGACACAAGAGCCATATTTGACCAAGCTGTACCAGACAACGAGGGAAGGATAAAAAGCTAAATGAAGAATGATAAAACAGTAAGAAGGAAACAAAAAAGAAATAAAACAGAAGGCAGATCACTCGCATACCTAAGGGTCATTCAGTGGGTGCTACAGAGTACAAATCTATGAACCTATTTGAATGAAATGTCATGCACCTTGTTATGGGTTATTTAGTTTTCAAAGTGATCAAAACTTTACCAAAAACCTTACAATTAAAAAAAATCAGTTTACTGTGATTTATTATAAATAAAATTTCCTTGATTTCAATCAGCATGTCCCCATTAATGTATTAATAACATGTCACTGATGCCTTCCAATTCAACAATTTAGTTCTCATACAGCAGAAAAAAAAGATTGTCATCAAATTCAATCATTTTGAATTCTTGTAGGATAGCTTCAAGAAAGTTAACCTCTAAGATGAAACAATTGACTTTATATTTTTAAAGCATTTTAATTTAAATTACAATATTATATATAAGACTGGGCATCATTTTAATTCCTTGCTTCATTCTTTTGGTATATAGTTCCAACTAATGATATTGGAACTATATACCAGAAGAACCTCTTCAAGACACACTGGCCCAATAATCATTGATAAAGTCAAATGATAGTGAGAAATGAGAACGTAGTAAACTTATCATGCAAACACATGATTTACATGTTGATAAAACATGCTCATTTTGAAATTTTAAGGCATTCATATCGACTCTCCGATTCTACGCTCATTGAAAAAGTATCCTTTGGACAATATTGGATTAAATAAATTCTCAAAAATCAGTTAGACAAGAGGGAAATTAGAAACAATTAAGCATTGAAAGGTTTAATTTGTTTGAAACAAATTTATTTTTAAGAAATTTATGATATGATTAATTATTATAAGGTGGATAACCAATCATTTGTTGAAATAATTTGCTGTGTAAATATGATATGCTTCATGAAAATCCCCCATGTCATGCAGATGTTTTTGTGGTTATAGTTAGTAATTGTGAGAAACATCGTTGGTTTCGTTTCCATAGTTAGTAAATGTGAGAAGCGAAGTTGGTTTCGTTTCCTTCACCATTGCAATCTTGTTAGGTTCATGCACAAGAAGCAATACCTTTTATGGTGTGTATCTCCATGTGCTTCGACTTCGTTGACCACTAACGATTTATGGGAGTGCCTGTGAGAGCAGGAGCTCCGTAAAATCATAGAGCATGACGAAGTTTTTGGACAATCACTGCCACTCTCAACACAGCATGGGGTTTTCATGCTAAAACTATCATTTAAACAGGTATAGAACTAATAAACGAAACATACGCACTTAAAACAACAACAATGGCCTATAAACTATGAAACAATCAACACCCACACGCGGATAGGAATCTATAAATATCTGTGCGTAAACACTGATCTTAAATTTAAACAAGACAGTTGGAAGAAAAGAAAACCAGATCAACCAACGGATCGCTCACTTAATACAGATACAGTTAGAAAGAAAAATAACTGGATTATTTCAAGCGCGTTTGGCAAACTTTTGTTATTATCCAATGTTACAAGAATCGAAAGTAAAAATCCCATCATGTAAAAAAAAAATTTTGAACAGCAAAATCTAGAACTAGGGCAACGAATACAGCAAAAATATCTATTCAGTTTAAGCTCCTTGAGTTTAATCTGAGTACTTCTTCAGTCTTAAACTTCCTATTATGCAGTTTGATTAATTGGCAATTTTTTAATTAACGTCATACTAGAACAACACAACAGGCTATTGACGACGTATGATTTTTTGAAGTTAACGAATTTCTTATTTTTATATTAGTGCATATTTATTTTTTTTAATACGGAAAAGAAAAATTTCATCGTTCCCAAAATTATAGGTGTAAATCTTCGAGATAAAAGCTTTTTTTCTCTAACAGATCAAAAAATTTTGAGTTAGCGACTCAATAAAAAAGCAATTTTATAATTGCAGAGCTTTCATTATAACTGCAGTCATCTTTTTTAGATAGAAGAGTTAGTTTCACACCTTCACTCTACTTTACCCATGTAAACCCAAAATAAAATCTTCACTCAAGTAACCGGAGAAAAATGAAATTATTTTAAAATATTTATAATATACGAAGAATTTTTATAACACACAGGGCCCATACATAGCCTTCGTTGGCTGGATTGGTTTGTAGCTCCATTGTCATTTGTAACACGAGGATACAAGTCTCGCGCATCAGTTGCCACGTCTGTCTCTAATGTCCTGATTTTAAATTTCCAAAATGAGTAATAAAGAATAATAAATGTGTGGAAAAAAGGGGCCATTCCCCAAAGCTATATATCCGACAGTTTTCTCAAGAAGCACATTTTCAATTTTCGATACGCCATAAAAAATATATGATTGCATCACTCCAACTTTCCTCAGATCGTACATTATATGTCCCCCACCATATGAATACGTCAGGCCTCTTTTTCAAGTTACGTTAAGATTCTGTATTTATATAGTATGCCAATTTTTGAATGAAATCGGGGCATAACGAGGTACGATCAAAAAGTACGACCCCTTTAATAACTTCAGACAGTAATTGCATCTCGCATGACTTCAACAAATGCAAACCTTGATGAACTACACATCTATGAATTTTTTTAGATCATACAACTTTTAAATCACTGCTAGGAATACGTCGTAGTTACAAGTGTATTCCATATTCCTCGCATATTCGTGTTTCCAGTCAAAACAAACGTCGCATAAAACGTATGTTGGAATACACCATGTAGATTCACATTTTATAAAATGTGGACAGATATCTGGATCTGGTTGGATCCAGTATTGAACTGGCAACCCACCGGTTGCTAATCCGTTACACTTCCGACTGGATTGCATTGAATTCCTACAGTTTGAAGACGACTCAAGTTCAGTAATTACGGAAGTACTTGGTTGGTTGTGGATTTCAAAGAGCCAATTAATTCAAGGTCCATCTTTAACCGAATTGTGCCAAACGAAACAGTCAACGTTAAGTAACGAACAAACCACACTAGGAAAGTTTTAAAAGACAAGGGAGCTGCATCCCGTCGCAGGTTACAAGAGCATTGGGTAAACACACTGAGTCACAGGAAAAACTAGGTAGGCAATTAATTAACGCCGTACTGGAGACTGGAGCAACAGGTTATTGACGGCAGTACCGGATCCATCCCAAAGGGAGATTCGAGGACATGTAATTTTAAATCACTGTCAGATGATCCAATTATTTGGGATTCATGCTTTTCCAACAACCACGTGACAGGTCTTCAAACCGAGCGCCAGAAGAAATAACAAAACTGAGTGAACATGATCCGTCTATTTGATTAGGTCTAAGGTTGCTTTTCGGTGCGAAGTAAATTCAATAACCTACTTTTGTTAATATGACGGACATTAGAGAAGATTGCCAGAAAGCAAGAAAAGATCGAACTTGCTTTTTTTTAGTTCATTCGGCGCTTAGGCCCCGTTCACATGAGGTGTTTTTTTTTACCGCGTTTTCGAGGTCAGTTTTCCATAAGCATTAAATAGTGTTTTTTTTATTCCTATGATTTAAGTTTCTATATTTGCGATCATTGAAGACAGTAAAAATTACAACGGATTTGAAGTATGCGGAAAATTTGACTCCAGATTGATACTTTAAATGTGATTTTCTTTAAATAATTATTTAATAAATAATTAAAGAATCAAATGGTAAATAATTAAATTATATATATCTGTTTTAGGTATCGATCTGGTGTAGAATTTTACGCTGATTTGAAATCCGTTGAAATTTTCACCATATTTTCACCGATCGCAAAGATAGAAACTTGAATAAGAGGAATAAAAAAACAATTTAATGCTTACGTAAAGCTGACCTTGAAAACGCCTCATTTGAACAGGGCCTTACAGTCAGCTGTCACGAGATTACTTTAATGTCAGTCAAGGATAATTGAGGAATAAGTCAGCTATGGTAAAAAATTACATAAAATTATCATTTTTTTTTTAAATACTAGGGGGCTCCGCCCCCTGCTCGTTTACGCTCGCCAACCCCCGGGGATTGCTACGCAATCCCATCTGGTTTGCTTCTTACACCAACACTCCTACATATGCCATTTGGTTTGCTTCGCAAATCAAAACTTTCCTTTCGCAGAGTGAAACTATCTGAATAATTTGTATTATCCTGATTTCACTTTACGGCCCATGACGTCACAGCGAGGGCTACGCCCCCTGCTCGCTTACCCTCGCCGACCCCCGGGGATTGCTACGGAATACCGTTTGGTTTGCTTCGCAAACCAATACCTCTTTGGCAAGTGATTTCACTTTTTTTTCTTTAACACTTAACGCACCCTAAACTAATAGCCGCATCAGTAAAAAATCTTCTGCATCTTGTTCCCTGTACAATTTTAAGTAAACGATGTTAATATCCAAACTTTACGATCTGTACTTTGTATTTTCTCGTTAAACCGTCTGAGAACAGAGGGAAAAAAAGCGAGCCTATTTCCTCGCCAAATAAAAAGAAATAGTTTTTATGGCAATTGTTGCTACGATAAATTTGATATCTGGCAAACCCGATAGTCAAAATTGCAACCCACTACTGCTTGCGGAATCTGCTATGCGAACTGAAAAATACGAAATTTGTGTCACTAACTTTTGATTGCATCGAATTTATTTATGAACCAATTTTAAAAATAATTGTACCATAAGGAAGAGTACATTCTGAGGTATATTGTGATATTTTTTAAATTAAAAACTAACAGTAATACGATATAGATATGACCGTTTTAGTTTTGTATCGGAAGTTACGATCTGAAAGTTCCGAAAATTGTATGACCAACTTTTATTTGCATCCATTTTATTTATTAACCAATTTGAAAAATAATTGTACCATAAGAAAGAGTGTAATGTAATGTATTCAGTGATGTTCTCAAATTTAAAAAATAATGGGTTTTGCTCTAGATATAACGGTTGTAACAAAAAGTAGCGAAAATATCCAAAGATTCCGAATTTTGTATGACCCACTTTTAATCGCATCCAATTTAATTATAAACCGATTTCAAAAATAATAGTACCGTAAGAAAGAGTATATTCGGAGGTATACTGCGATATTTAAAAAATTAAAAACTAATAGTAATAAGATATAGATACGGCAGTTTAAAAGAAAAGTAGTAAAAATGTCCCGATTTTTCACGAATTTCAAAAAAATATTATCAAGAACCAAATCGAAATTAAAAAAAACAAAACTCGACGAGCTGCAAAAATTTACGTTGAGAGGTACTCTTAAAAAAAACTCACGACTAAAAACTGAAAATTTGTATGTGTTTTGCTCACTCGCGGAAGAAATTTTGCTTCTTCAATTTTGACACTGAATAAACCCTAAACTAATAGCCGCATCGGAAAAAAATCTTAATAATTGTCCAGGGAATACGATGAGAACAAACATGTTAATTTTGTTTTTTTCCGATAAGTACTTTCTCGGGAAACCGTCTAAGAATCGAGCTAAACAACACAGTTTTCAATCCTGCAGCGTTGGCGGCGGTAACATTTTTTTAATATAGAGAGAAAAGGATAACTAAAGAAAAACGTCACAAAAATAACTGGACTTTTGAGTGGAAATTTCGCAAGAATTGAACAGTTGAGGACCACACGAAAAATTTTTTTTAATCACAAATCATTTCATCATTAAAATAATGTATTCGTGTTGCATAAAATGTTTTATTCAAAAATATTTCATAACACCATTATGAATTATTAGAATATTTCTATTTTTTGTCCAAAAAAAATGCAATGTACTTTCAAAATTCAGTAATTCTAGAATTTATAAAACGATTGCCATTTTCATAGGTATCAACAAAGAGATTAAATAATTCGAATCAAGTTTTTAGACTAACGATTAGTTTTTACTCCAAAAAATAAGAAGCATTTTGAGTTTTGTTATCTTTGAAACAGATAACAATACAACTATTTATTTCATATCATGATGAAAATAAGCATTTAGTGTCTACGAAAAAATGTGAGTTGATGAGTTTCTGATCAAAGTCGATGTTTCCTTGATTTTTGTCAGAGGAGACAATATTTGACCTTAATTTTCTATATCAGGATGATTCATAACATATCGCACCCCGGCAAGAGAAGTAACACAGGTCAAAAAATAAAAATTTTGTGGTTATGTCATTGAAAAATATGCATGAGGTGCCCCAGAGTGATATAATACTATTCAATAAAATACAATATAATTTAAAGACAAATATTTACCTGAAAATTAAAAGAATCTTTTACTATTTCAATACAAGTTTTATAGTATCCTTTTAAGTTGATTTTTCTCAAATGCTGCAATTTTGAGTTGTGTCACTTTTCTTACCGGGGTGCGATATGTTACGATTGTTTTGGTTGATTGCCTCTATTTATTGCTACACTAGTGCTAAATAGACCAATAGATGTTGCGGTTACCTTTTTAATCCAAGTAAAAATACTTTCGATTAAGTCTCATGATTGTGAATTGGATGAATCATTAATTTTACTAAGAGTGAAATGAGTATTAGAATGCTGTATTTTAATTCGAGCCTTTTTCAATGCATTTTTAATTTTGAAAAGACTACGGGCAATATAATAAGCCACGAATTTTTCTGAACAATTTGGAAGTTCTGAACACCTAGAATAAAAGAACTTATTAACTATTCGAGGTCATGTTACCTTAACTATCAGTACAAGACACATTTCAAAGAAAGAGTGGTTCAATGGGTTTGTCCGCTGCGCTAGCAACCTGCTAGTTACAGGCGGAGCAGCTTTGAGAGCGATTCCCTCTTTGCGTATATTTCTTTCGTCTGTTCAGTTCGTCAGTTAAAATATATATTAATAATTTGTAAAAATAATATTGTATGAAATTTTAAAGAATTTGTCAAAAACTTCAAATGTGCTACATGAAAATCTATTCAACCAATTTGTGTGTGTGTGAAAAACGATGCTACCACAATAAACTACTTGCATTTTTCTAGGGAATGAACTCGACTCAAAACATTAAAATAAACAAAAATTTTACAAGCGATCGAAAAGAAAAATGAATACAAAATTTTTGACAGTTTTATAGTCACATTTCTTAAATAAATGGCCATAATTTAAAAACTTTTCAACTCAGCATAATTATTCTGGTTCATTCCCTAGAAAACATTATAAAGAACAAGTTCTCAAAGTTTTACGAGAATCCATCGAAAACTTTTTGTGTTATATATAACATTTGAAGTGAGGAAATAATGCATAAATATCAATTTAGAGTAAAAAATAATTTGAAGCGTATCGTTTGCTCTCTTGCTTTTACTGTTTGTGTAAACAATTTTGTTCCTCACTTCTCTTTGAAAATGTTCACAGTATTTCCAAAAGAGAAACCATTTCAACAGTTGTGTAAACTTTCTAAAATTATATTTGCAAAAAAAAGTAAATTTAAAATTTAAATTGTGACATGTTTTTGATCGTTTAACGGCCATTTTCGGTTTTTTCCTTGCCTACTTCCAGTTTTCCCGCTTTGTGTAAAATCTTAATATCTCTGCAACTAATTAACCTAGAGAAAAAAAATATATATATATATATTGGAAAGTCAAACAAATACTCTATCAAATAAGATCAAAAGCATTTTTTGGAATTTTTGGTCAAAAATCACATTTTTAACGTGTTCGGATACCTTAAGATATACTTACTACAACTTGGGGAATGAAAGTTAAAATTTTAAAATTTAGTAAATGATTCAATTTTCTAATTGGAAGTTTCTTAGCTTGTATAAAGTTATATTTCGTAATTTCACACCTATATGACTCCTTGTATATTTAATATATTCAACACCTTGCATGATTTCAACCTTTTCTAATTGGATATTTCTACTGAAAACGATTAAGACAATTACAGTACCCTCCCATTCTGTTGTATTAGCAAGTTCCACCATAGCATCAGAATACAGATTAAGAAAGGTTACTTTCTTTCTATTAAGGCAGCAGAAGCATTTTCATAATGCAATAACTCACAAAGACACGCTCTTTTAAAAATTCCTTCAGTCACCCAACCTCCCGAGTGATCCGTGGCCACGATTCCTCGTGGTAGCACAGATTTCACCACCAAGAATGCTTCGTGATTCAACGTGACAACTAATTTAGCAACACCGGTGGTATACCTCACGACGTTCAGCTCTAATATGTGACGGAAACACCTGCGCTGTGGCGAAATTGGGTTTTACTCATTCTTTAGCAAGTTGAAAGACATCCATTGTTAAAATAGTTCCAAATAGGTTGGTTTGGCATTTTACGGCAAAAGGGCCATATTTGACCAAGCTGCGCCAAACACAATGTCAATTTGAGACCATGACAGATTTAACGTGCTCCGAACCCCTTTGTATACGACGGTCTATGGTTGGAGTCGAACTCGTACCCCTCTGGTTGCTAATCCGTTTCTCTTCCAACCGAGCCCCAAATGATAAAAATTGGAAAAACCTTGAGAGGGAGTAGCCCGTACATACCCGATTTGGTAATTTTTAATAAACGTCGTAAGAGAGCAACATAACGGGCTATTGACGACGGTCCGGGATCAATCCCCGAAGAGAAATATACGAGGACAACAACCTTGTAATTTTGAACCACGGTTAGATAACGAGGCAACACCTGAGCTGGCACCCCACTCTCCAAACTTCCACACCAACCTAACGTGAGGACTTTCGGCCACGACAGATTTAAGGTGCACCAGCCGCCTCTACACCATACGCTTACAAATATCCATGCACTGAACGGGATTCGAACCGGGAACCTTCCGATCTAGAGGCTAACACCTCAACCACCAGACTACTTGGTCAATTTTTAAGATTCCAAACCTAAATATTACCCAGCTGATAGTGAAACGTCAAAAAAGGAGTGGGCACTGGGACTTAAACAATATTGTTCGAACATTTCTCACACTCTAAAAGTAAAATTGTGCGATTTCATTCAGCATTTTAGCTTTGTACTAAATTCATTTTTATAAGCTTAAAATAAACAAATAAACTTTTAAATGCTATTAAACATTACTTTAGATCAGTAATGGTAATGTTCAAGTATTCACAAATTTGAAACAGGCGTCCGAAAAAGCTTTCGGTCATGTTAGCGAACAGAATATTTCGCCGACCAAACGGTCTGGTGGTTAAGGTGTCCTTTAGATCGGAAGGTTCCTGGATCAAATCCGGGACAGGGCATGGATGTTTTTAAGCGTATGGTGTAAAGGCTGCTGGTGCACCTTAAATCTGTCCTGGCCGAAAGCCCTCACGTTGGGTTGGAGTAGAAGTTAGGAGAATGGGGTGCCAATTCAGTTGTTGCCTCATCTGACCGTGGTTCAAAATTACGTAGTGTTGTCCTCGGAACTTTCCCTTAGGGCAGTGTTTCCCAAGCTTTTGACATATGTGTACCCCTTCTATAATTTTCTAACGCTGAGTACCCCTCGTCAAAAAAAAAATGGATGTATTTTAATAACAATCAAAATGTATTTTTTTTTCTTTTTTTGTGACATACACAAATTAATAAGAAAAGAGAAAGAAAAAAAAATATTCATAATAAAATATAAATAAAAGTTATATTATAAGTAACGTTTATTTGGATCAATGAGAAGGATGAAATTGCTTTTGGTGAGATAACAGATCGTCATAATTTGGTCCCTGGTTGTTAATTTTGATCTGAGATGTGGTTCCACGTCCAATAGTCTGTTCCTTTTTTTCGACTTAATGTCTACAAATGCTGAAAAAGCAACTTCACATAAATATGAAGTTGGAAAAGGCAAGATGTATTTTAGAACTTCTGTTAAAACCGGATACACAAGTTGCATTTGTAACCAGAATGATGTTACAGTACTCTCCTTATGTTTATTTTTCAAGAATCCGTCTGAAGCCAATTCCAACAATTGCTCTTCTTCCGCATGCGACAAATCTTCTGGCATGGATGTCATGTTAATGTTAAACGGATATCTTATCCATTCAATATTTTTGGTTAAATCAGGGAAATAGTTTTTCAAGCCCACTTGCAAACTCTCCAAATGCTGCGTTATGCATTTCAGAGTATCAGCATCAATTTTAGTAGTCGAAAGTGTTATAAACTCATGAAGAGGGAAACGAGTCTACTTCTCGATTACCTACTCTCTTTTGCCATAACTTGAGTTTTGCGATGGCAGCGTTCACTTTATCTTGAACGTGAAACAATGAAATTTCTTTGCCTTGTAACGATAAGTTAAGGCAATTTAAAACAGAGAATATATCTGCTAAGTATGCTAGTTTACAAAGACATTTCCAGTCATGTAAACAATTTCTCAACTCCAATCGATCATTAAGAAAACATTGAAGTTCATGTTTAAGTTCAAACAATCGATTTAGAATTTTTCCCCGAGATAGCCAACGAACATCGGTATGATAAAGAAGCTGGCTATGACTACTTCCCATTTATTCGCATATTTGCGAAAAAAATCGTACATTCAAAGGACGGTTTTTAATGTAGTTAACGATTTTCACGCAGCAGAACATCCAGAACTTTCTGTAGATCAGCGGGCATCTAACGTGTTGCCAAATCCTCTCTGTGTATGCAACAATGTGTGAATATGACATTTGGGGCAACATTTTGAATTCTTGCAACGAGTCCTTTATTAATTCCGACCATATTTTTTGTTCCATCTGTTCTTATTCCAACACATCCATTCCAATCAATTTTGTTCTCTTGCATAAATTGTTTCATAACATTACATATATCTTCTCCTGTGTGACCTAATAAAGGCTGGCAAAATAAAAAGTCGTCATGAATTTCTTGATTTTTTTCGTTTCTAGCAAACGCCATAAGATTTGCAAAATTCGCAATATCAGTGGACTCATCGACTTGCAATGCATAATAACGATTTTGAGAAGTATCAGATAATCAGTCCACCAAACTCCGGTGCAACGCGTACCCCCACCAAACTCCCCCGTACCCCTGGGGGTAAGCGTACCGCACTTTGGGAAACACTGCCTTAGGGGATTCAACCCAGACCGTTGTCAATAGCCGGTTGTGTTGCTCTGGTACGACGTTAATTAAAATTACCGCACCCTACCTGGAAGACCACCCAAGGCGTCAAGGCTGTGCTGCTTTACCCGGCTAGCATAGGAAGGTGAACGTGCGGCCTAGACAGCTAAAGATGGTAATTGGTATTTTTTTAAAATTAACGTCGTACTGGAACAACACACTATTGATGACGGTCCGGGATCAATCCCCGAAGGAAAAGATACGAGGGCAACAACCTTGTAATTTTGAACCCCGGTCAGATGGCGAGGCAACACCCGAGCTGGCACCCTACTCTCCAAACTTCCACGCCAACCCAGCGTGAGGACTTTCGGCCACGACAGATTTAAGGTGCACCAGCCGCCTCTACACCATACGTTTACAAACATCCATGCCCGGACCCGGATTCGAACCGGGAACCTTCCGATCTAGAGGCTAACACCTTAACCACTATACCGGTTGGTCAGCAAAATAAAAAATAAAAAAAAACAGGTCGGAAATGTGAAAAAATATCGTCATTTGAAAACTGAATTTTATTTTGAAAGGAAAATAAGCACTTTCTAAGGACTATTGATGAAAAATAAGCACTTCTAAGGGCTCTTAGAAATGGAAGGTCAAAATAAGCACTTATAAGCACTTTTTAAGCGCCGTGGGAACCCTGTGTAATTACAGTACTTTCGGTTACTGGTATTTTGGGATGGGCAACTGACTTCCAGATGGGGTGGGACCCGAAATAACTGTGTCATACTTTCTCCCTCTTCTCAGTACATAATTTCCGAAATTCGGATCAGTGCACTGTATTCAAATAGATTGAGAATTACATACTTATGATATAAAGGAGATAAATAAAGCGGAAGGAAAGAGCTTACCGGAAAACGGCGATGACTTCTTTCCCATGAATGGTTGCATTTAATTGAAGTCGGTGACCGTTACAACCGCTCTTCAACTTGACTCACTTCCAATTACGACCAATCTCGGGAGCAAACGCTCGTGTTTATCCAAACTTTGGTATGGATGCTCCGTAAGGCCCGGTGCACACATCCGATTTTTAAACGTGCGGCGCCGCTGCGGCACCGAAGCCCAACTATGCACATATAACCGTGAAATAACGCAAGTACTTATTTCGTGCCATTTGCGATAAAAATTCCACAGAAGAAGAGTTTATTTCGCTCACTTGGTGTAAAAAAAGTATATTTTGAAACAAAATAGACGTTACTGGATACAACCATTTATTGATTATTTTTTATATTCCATTTATTTATGAAAACAAGGTCCTTCAGACAGGAGAAACGTATACGGCGCTATAGGGAACTGCGGTAGAAATTGCACGCAAGTTAGACGTGCGGCGCCACAGCGGCGCCGGAGGCATGTGTATATCGAATTTCTACGTCTGCGAATTTCTACGTGCGAATATCGAATTTCTACGTGCGGAGAGATGCGGCACCGTGGGAAATTGCGGTACAAATTGCACGCAAGTTGGACGTGCGTCGCAGCAGCAGCGCCAGAGGCATGTATGCATTACTCCATTGTGGATCTAGTAATGTATCTCCGAAAGACCGCCCTTGCGTTGAGGCAGCGGCCCCGCACGTTCTAAGACCAGATGTGCGCACCGATCTTAAGAATGTAGGCTGCCGCAGCCAAGATACTTGTAAAATAATAGTACGCATAAATTTTTGAAATTCGTAGCAAAATAGTATCCTCTTCAACCTGATTTTAGTGGCATTGTTAATTCTCAGGTACAAAATCAATCCGCTAAAATACAAATTGTAATAGTAATTTTAGTTAACGTCGTTGTAGAGCAACGGGCTATTAACGACGGTCCGGGATCAATCCCCTAAGGAAAAGATCCGAAGACACCACCACGTAATTTCGAACCACGGTCAAATGACGAGGAAACACCCGAGATGGCACCCCACTCTCCAAACTTCCACACCAACCCAACGTGAATACTTTCGGTCACGACAGATTTAAGGTGCACCAGCCGCCTCTACACCATACGTTTGCAAACATCCATGCCCGGACCCGGATTCGAACCAGGAACCTTCCGATTTAGAGGCTAACACCATAACCACCAGACCGGTTGGTCGGTGATGTTTAAAGAAGACCGAAAATTTCTTATATACAGGGTGTCCCAAAAGGGACCAAAAACCACTATACCGGTTGGTCGGCAATTATTTTCTGAAAACACACGCCTTGTGGGATTGAAAATAAAATACATGTTCCACAGTACGAAGAATCGACTTTTAAAAAAATGAAAGGATTCAGGAACGTTATTTTCGGCCTCTCTCCGCAATAGAGCAGTAGCGCGCTCAGATATTGAGTAACCTTCCTCATTCCCTGCACCCATGGAGGCCCCTTCAAAGAAAAATAAGGTCTCTACATGTTAAGAGTTACAAAATCTAAAAATAGCAGAGTTGCTACCAGGTTGGGAAAAATTTATCATGATGGTAATTTTTAAAATAGGATTCATTTGAAATCAGATTTAAAAAAATTTTAATCGATGGTAGTTTTTAATAACGTTGTACTAGAGCAACACAACGGGTTATTCACGACCGTCCGGGATCAAAACCCTTAAGGGGAAGATTCGAGGACACCACCAAGTCATTTAAAAAGTTAATCGAATTTTTTTTTAGGCCTTTTGAAATGAGGGCCGCGGTAGCCCGGTTGGAAGAACATCAGATTAGCAGCCGGAGGTTTACGAGTTCGAATCCAGCCCATGACCTCGTCATCTGACCGTGGTTCAAAATTACGTTTTGTCCTCGGAACTTTCCCTTAGGAGATTGATCAAGGTAATGGTAATGGTAATTTTAGTTAACGTCGTACTAGAGCAACACAACGGGCTATTGACGACGGCCCGGAATCAGTCCCTCGAGGGAAAGATTCGAGGACAACACCTCGTAATTTTGAACCACGGTCAGATGACGAAGCAACACTTGAGCTGGCACCCCACTCTCCAAACTTCCACGCCAACCCAACGTGAGGACTTTCGGCCACGACAGATTTAAGGTGCACCAGCCGCCTCTACACCATACGTTTACAAACATCCATGCCCGGACCCGGATTCGAACCAGGAACCTTCCGATCTAGAGGCTAACACCTTAACCACTATATCGGTTGGTCGGCGAGATTGATGAAGGACCGTCGCGAATAGCCACTGTGATTTGCTTAGTATGACATTAATTAAAAATTACCAACCAAAGATCGTCGAGTACAAAGGTAGTAGTAGTAGTAGTAGTTTTAATTAACGTCATACTAGAACACGAGCTATTGACGACGGTCCGGGATCATTCCCCTAGGGAAAGATCCGAGGACACCTTGTAATTTTGAACTACGGTCAGATGACGAGGTAACACCTGAGCTGGCACCCAACTCTCCAAACTTCCACACCAACCCAACGTGAATACTTTCGGCCACGACAGATTTAAGGTGCACCAGCCGCCTCTACACCATACGTTTACAAACATCCATGCCCGGACCCGGATTCGAACCAGGAACCTTCCGATCTAGAGGCTAACACCTTAACCACTATATCGGTTGGTCGGCGAGATTGATGAAGGACCGTCGCGAATAGCCACTGTGATTTGCTTAGTATGACATTAATTAAAAATTACCAACCAAAGATCGTCGAGTACAAAGGTAGTAGTAGTAGTAGTAGTTTTAATTAACGTCATACTAGAACACAACGAGCTATTGACGACGGTCCGGGATCATTCCCCTAGGGAAAGATCCGAGGACACCTTGTAATTTTGAACTACGGTCAGATGACGAGGTAACACCTGAGCTGGCACCCAACTCTCCAAACTTCCACACCAACCCAACGTGAATACTTTCGGCCACGACAGATTTAAGGTGCACCAGCCGCCTCTACACCATACGTTTGCAAACATCCATACCCTGACCCGTATTCGAACTAGGAACATTCCGCGTGTACAAAGGGGGCTGGTGCACGTTAATACATTGTGGCCTCAAATGTCCTCACGTTGGCGGGGTGTTTAAGTTCGGAGAGTGGACTGCCAGTTCAGGTGTAGCCTCGTCATCTGACCGTGGGTCAAAATTACGAGGTGTTGTCCTCAAACTTTCACTTTGGGGGTTGATCCTGGACCGTCGTCAATAGTCCGTTGTTGCAGACAGTGTGACGTTAATTAAATACCTACCTATCGTTGTTTGGACCTTGCACCATGAAACACAAACATCCAATCCTATCGTCGTTTTAAAGGAAGTCACCGAGAAATGCAAACATTACGGCTTGTTTATATATATTTACGGGTCGCGTAATTTACAACACGGGTTTCAAAAGCTCGTGTATGTTCCGACTGATTAACGGAAAACTAATCGCTATGCCGAAGGTGGCAAAACGATTACATATCTATGAAAATTTTATCTCGACTTCAATGCGATAATGAAAAAGGTTCCCAAGTTCACCAGTTTCGTCTAATTCGTGTTAATTAGAGGGAGAGAAATTAAATCTGGCTTTCTGCGAAGATTTCACGCGTACTGTCCACTGTTCTATTAGCTCTAAATATTTCGTGGTTACCTTAAATGCAGTTTGTCGCTGTTTTGACACAGTTGGCACGTGGGGTGGGTGCGGACCACAAAGGCAGTAGGTAGATATTTAAATTAACGTCATACTGAAGCAACACAACGGGCGACGTTCCGGGTAAAATTGGTAATTTTTAACTAACGTCGAACTAGAGCAATACAGAGGGCTATTGACGACGGTGTGGGTAATGGTAATGATAATTTTAGTTAACGTCGTACTAGAGCAACACAACGGGCTTTTGACGGTCCGGGATCAGTCCCTCAAGGGAAAGATCCGAGGACAACACCTCGTAAACTTGAACCACGGTCAGATGACGAAGCAACACCTGAGCTGGCACCCCACTCTCCAAACTTCCACGGCAACCCAACGAGAGAACTTTCGGCCACGACAGATTTAAGGTGCACCAGCCGGCCTCTACATCATACGCTTACAAACATCCATTCCCGGACCCGGATTCGAACCAGGAACCTTCCGATCAAGAGGCTAACACCTTAACCACTATTCCGGTTGGTTGGCGCATGTCAATTCGGTATTTATTCTTAGGAATTGTTTAGCCCGTTGTGTTGCTCTAGTATGACGTTAACTAAAATTACCATTACCAACTTAGGAATTGTTATCGGTAATTTTTTTTAATAACGTCGTACCGGCAACACAATGGGCTAGGAATTGTTATAGAAGTGCCAAAACGTAATCGGAAAAAGAATAAACGTGCCCTCATACATACGACGGTCATTGGCTGAACCGAGTTTAGCACTCCCCACCCTCCGTTCTAACTGGGCTACTGCGGCCAACCAAAGGGCCAACTAGGCATAAGAATGAATCATTCACGTGAATATTGTAGTTTCGATTCCAAACTACTAGACCGAATCGCGCCAACGCCCCAAAATCAATACTCTGAGAGCTGGATTCGCTTTCGGTTGACAAGCTACCGGAAAAAAGCAACAAAACTTTACAAAAAATCCAAATCATTGCTAAGAGTTGAAAAATATTAGCAAAAAGTCGCCTGTATGCGTAAATGATCTCAGTTCACCAATTGCAATATTTTATATTATGGAAGAACCCTGTACCCGAAATTGCGAAAGCAGAAAAGGAAGTGATGATCGCTCTTGAGGCAAATATACATAAACAAGTCATATGCAGTAAATAATTTCATCGCACAAATTCATCAGCGAAAAGCAAATCCTACGATTGATCTGATGGATGACTAGGACAGGGCTGGTGGTCAAAGCATTTATGAAATAGGTAGGTGTTTTAATGAACGTCGTACTAGAGCAACACAACGAGCTATTGACGACGGTCCGGGATGATCAATCCCCAAGGGAAAGATCCGAGAACGTCATTTTGAACCACGGTCAGATGACGGAGCTTATGAAAAAGTAGCATTAGTTGCAGAAATTTTTTGATGGCCAAGTCTCCAATTAAATCCAGAGAGGTGCCAGCTCAGGTTTTTGCCTCGTTGTCTGACCGTGGTTCAAAATTACGTGTCGTCCTCGGGTCTTTCCCTTGGGGAATTGATCCCTCACCGTCGCCAATAGCCTGTAGTGCCTCTCCAGTACAACGTTAATTGAAATACCCATCTGCCTCCAATTAAACCCGGGGTCACGGTAGCCAGGTTGGCTGAGTGAGATTTGCAACCGGAGTGTTGCGATTTCAAATCCAAGCTAAGACCGTCGTGTATACATGAATAGAGGGGGCTGATGCACGTTAAATCTGTCTTGGCTTAAAGTTTCCTCTCGTTGGCGTGCTGTCAAAATTCGGAGAGTGGGGTACCTACTCAGGTGTGACCTCTTCACGGACCATGATTCAAAATTGAGTGTTGTCCTCGGATCTTTCCCTTCTGGTTTAATCCCAGACCGTTGCGAACAGACCGTTATGTAGATCCAGTGCGATGTAATACCTCTTAAACCCTATTTTAGTGCAGGGCTCGAAATACCCGGGTGCACATGAAAATAAAATTGTACACCTAATTTTTTCCCGCTAGGCGCACCTGTGCACCTAATTTAAAAACGTAGGTGCACCTTGTGCACCTGTATTAAAAAATATATTTCGAGGCCTGTTTTAGTGGCAAATTTGACTGTTCGGAAACAAAATGAATCTGAGTTAAAATATATATGTGCTTGTTTAGTATGACAGACGTTAAAGTTCTGGCTAGAAAACTTAAATTTGAAATTAAATAACTGCATACTTTTTGATCTATCACCTATACTTTGATCGTAATAAAAGGGCTCTTTCGATCCCTCAGTCACAATGCATACAAATAAAAATTAAACACACGAGTTCACTTTAGATCATAAAACCAACAACAAAGTTTCTTTCGTTTTCCGAATTCAATTTCAAAATAATATTAGGTTAATCAACGTAGCAACACAAAGTGATATTTACCTTCCGATATCAATCCCGAAGGGAAAGATTCAAGAACATCACGTATTTTAAACCACGGTCAGCACCTGAGCTGTCCACCCCACTCTTCAAACTTCCACACCACGTCAATGTGAGGACAAGACAGATTTAACGTGCACCAGCCACATGTGCAAGACGGTCTTTGGCTGGGCAGAGTTTCGTCCTCTCAACCCTTCGATTGCTAATCCGTTGCTCTTCCTACCTAGCTACCCCAGCCCTTTAAAAACATCCGGAAACGCCAACGAAATGTTTTTTAAATTTGCAAATCGACCACTAACCTTTTGAGATAACAACTGCCGCTCCGTTTGTCTGTAGTTCCCGGGTTCAAAGCGAACGCTGGACTTCATCTGAGGCAAGTGAAGGGGTGGTAGGAACTTTGCAAACCTAAATGAAAGAGAGATTAATAGTACTTCCGTTACAGCTGGGGAAAAAGTCGCCAACTGTTTATCTTTCGTTTCAAGTCAATGTCACGTGCTTGGTTTCATCAACACGCATGGGGTTGCTGCAAAGTTTCGACCTGAGAGTGTGAAGGGGATTTTCTTTCCTATTTATCGCTTTATTTGGCATAATAGTTTCTTTTTTTTTTCTTCGGAATTTTTCGGCATGCCAGGCCACTAAAATGTTTTCACTAAGGTTTTGTGCAGAGTGGTTCGTGAATTCAAGCTTTGAACTTTCCTCTTTTGCGTTGCAATGGGTAGTACGAAAAAGTAAATCATGTTTTGCTCTTAGCCTTTTTTATATGACCCAGTCTACCCAACAAGGGTTAGGCCGGACAAAATGTGTGACCGTATTCAACAACTCCAGAAAGAAAATTTTTTTACCTTCTCTTTTCCCTCGAAGTGGTTTTAACGAGAATTCTCGTTCAAGTTCTGACCAATCTTGCTAATGATGAGATATCTCGTTCGCAAGGTATTACCGCTTTTTTGATTGATGACGAGATAAAGATCTGGTCAGGTTTTTTTTCTAATGAACAGGTAACTCGTTATTAATATATGGTCTTTGCCTTTGACCAAGGTAGGCCGATTTAAATCAAGTGATTTTTCATTAAAAAAGTAATTGATTGAAATCAAAATTTTAAATTTGATTTTCCTTTCTGAATAAAGATTTTAAATATTGAAAATGACAAGATATATGTTATTTTATTGGGATAAGTAAAGAATATATCAAAGTTGTCTGTTTATGACAAAAAATAATCACACTTAATCAGGATGAAAAGATTGTCTGCAGTACCAGAAAAACATTCCAATTTGTACAAAAATCTTTACAATTGGGAATTTTAACGTTTTCATATTGTTTTGCTTTATAAGTTTGTTAATTTGTATTTAAATTTTATCAGGAAATTTTATACATTGATCCCTAGGAATTCTTTACACTGCTAGGATAACTATTAAGTATTTATGGGATTGAAATTTGGAATGAAAAAATTAATTCGCCCACATGGTGATAATTGGGTACGTGTTAACAAAATAGATTATAGATTGAAGAGGAAAGCTATATATTTTAATTTTTGATGGTTGCAATGATGAATTTTTTTAACGATTTTGATGAACGAGATACTTTATCGAGACAACCACCAGGAGGGTGAAAGCAGTTGCCCGAACTTTTTTTAACTAAAAGCCCCTTTTGAATTTAATTTTTCTGACGCCATCTCTGCGGAAAACTAACAAGTGTTGGTAGTCACTATCGAATTTTTTAACTTTCCCAGGTAAGTAGATAATTGAATTAACGTCGCAGAAGGTACCAATGGATTATTTACAAATGACTACATTCCAAGGAAAGAACGATAGAATCTTTTCAAATGATTTGATTCCAAGGAACGAAACAATAGAATTGTAACAGATTTGACCTAGCGGAAACCTAGATGTGTGTTGAGTACAGAGGAACGCATCTTGCCACAAAATGATTTATTATACACATATGGTACAGGGTACATTTTGCAGACAGACAAATAATGATATTGTACCATCCATTCCATGTTTATTCTACACTACTCTTCATACAGTCATTTAAAAGCACAGTCTGGAAAGTCAACCACTTGCGCCAAGACGTTTTATTTAAGGCCCCGCTCAAATGAAGCGCGTAAAACGCGCGTTTGGCGGGGCTATCAGGGTCCCGCTCTTCTTAGTCGCAAAGATAGACACTTGAATTAGAGGAATAAATAAACACTAGGGGGCCCGCCCCCTGCTCGCTAAAGCTCGCCAACCCCCGGACGATTGCTTTGCAATCCTCATTGGTTCGCTGAGCGAACCTATACTCGCTTCGCTCGCATCAATGAAGACATGTGTCCTAGCAGAAAGGATTGTTTTCAAAATATGATACTCCAAAAAAAATATTTTTCAAATCTAAGTTTGCTGTATTGCAGAAAATATAAACAGTACCCTGGAATCAGAATTCAAATGAAAACTTTGAGCAAATTTTGAGTCGAAATGTGAGCGCTGCTTTGGAAATTGAATACCTAGTATGTTGTTTGTGTACATTTCCAGCACTCTAGAGTAACCCACACTTTTTCATTGAGTTTGTTGTGGAAAGTTATAGTGCAAGCGTCTTGCTGAACTATAATTGTTGGCCCTGAAAAGGACGGTTTTTTAAATGGCACTGAAATGATCCTTCGCTTTCTTTGATTTCTAATTCTAAACTGCAACAGCTCGACTAAAAATCTTTTTTTTTTCAATAAAATTTCATCCGATAACGCTATAAATTAAATTCGTGGTAAACAAACAATCGTACAATGTTGCCAAAACGCGATAACAAATAACGTCTTTTTTGCGTGCCACGTAAGAGAATTATATATATAGATAATTAAATGGCGGGACCTCGCAAGCCTCGCCATACGCGCGTTGAAACACCTCATGTGAACGTGACCCTTATCCCTAGAAGCATAATCAAAACAACTAGGTTCCAACGTAAATGGATAGTATTTTGTAATACTCCGGAAGTCGTAAATAATATAAATAAACAAAATACTAAGCATCTTCGTGAAGAAATCTTAGGCGAATCATTCCAAAGGATCCTATATCAAACAAAGAGCAATAAAATATTTCCAAGGAATTCTATTCTTAAGATGCTGTTAATAAGTCACCAATTTTGTTGTGGGGGTAAAAAGCAATACCACACTACTCGAAAATCTCGCGACGATCAAATGGTAGGTAGTTATATAACGCTGCACTGGAGCAGCACACTGGGCTTTTGGCGACAGCCCGGGATCAAGGAAATAAAGATCCAATCACAACGCCTCGTCCTTTTTTAACCACGGTCAGATGACGAGAACTATACTTGAGCTGGCATCCTTCTCTCCAAACTTGCACGCCAACGTGGGACATTTGAGGCCACGACAGATTGAACGTGCACCAGCCCACAAGTACACGACAGTATTTGACTGGACCAGGTTTCGAACTCGCAACCTTCCAATTTCTAATCCGTTGCTCTTCAAACTGGGCTGCAAACCTGACGATCAGAGGGTAAAATTGATAAAGTGTCTCGAAATGTATTCATTTCTACACAGTAAATTTGTTTTAAGCCTTTTCACCCATTTCCGCACTTGGGCTGTGCAGTGAAGATATATTTGTTATTTCCCAACAAGACTAACTTCCTCTCACACATCCAGCTATATAAACAGGATGCTCTGCTAAACTTCCGGGATTGCACAACGATCCGATGATATTAGTGAACGAGAGAACAGGTATATAATTATATATAGCCTGGAAACTAGTACGAGCCAGGATAACCCTTTGAAAAACTTAAATGTTAAAGTAATAAACAAAGGAAAACATAATGGAGAAGTTGGCAGTCATTCGAAATCCTTCTACATCACCACCTTACCTTCTTCCAATCTCTATTTAAATTTAGCCTTCATTATACTCCTCCAATGGAATTTTCGTGTACACTTTTTGCTGCGTTGTTCAGCAACGGGCCGCGGTAACCCAGTTTGGAACAGTATCGGATTACCGAAGGGCTCGAATCCAAGCTAAGACCATCGTGTACAGAAGGGGCTGGTGAACATTAAATCCGTCGTAGCATCAATGTCCTAACGTTGGCGTGGTGTGGAGGTTTGGACAGTGGGGGCCAGGTGAGGTGTTCACCTCGTCATCTGGTTCACGTGTTGTCCTCGAATGAATCTTTTTCTTGGGGATTGATCCCTGACCGTCGTCAATAGCCCGCGAGATTTTGTATTTGTTTTTACACCACCATTTGAATATTTTCGTCACATTTCATTTTTCTGTTTTGGGCCCTACTAATGCAAAATCCATGTCTTACGCATTTGGTGTCTGTCCATCTGTCCGTATGTCTGCCTTGTGCCCGTACTACATCCAAACAGTTGAATATCTCTACTTTTATAAAAGAAGGTGTCTGCGTGTACTGTCCTGACGAATCTGTGACACTTACAATAATGAGATTTGGCTCATAGGTAGTCCGATATTTTCTCCAATTTTTCTGTCGCTCTCGAATTTTAAAATTCAATCGAGAACATTTTAAAATCAATTTAACGACATATTTAATTACACTGATGGCCACCGTAAATACAACACCCTGAAGGAAGCATACAAATAATATGAAATTTACAACATGCATTAGCGGAGGTGAGATATGCAAATGATTAGAATTCCAGCACAGACGCACATCACGCGCGCCTGTGGCGCCACTTCAAAGCACTATTTAAGGCTTGGAGATTTCGACGATTTCAAGTACGACAATTGTGTTTTACTTGTGGTTTTTAATAAAAAACGATCAATTATGCATCGTATTAAACAGCGATTATCTTTTGATCAAGTATCCGAGTTCGACAGAGGAAGGATAGTGGCCTACCGAGATTGTGGATTATCTTTCAGGGAAATCGGTAGTCGTGTTGGACGAAACCAAACAACTGTAATGCGGATATGGGATCGTTGGATGCAGGAGGGTACGACGGACCGACGTGTTCGATCGTATCCACCTCAGTGCACCACTTCACGTGATGACAGGCATATTGTGCGTATGGCAGTGACGGATCGCTCAGCCACATAACGAACCATAGCACAGCACATTCAGTCTGTAAATCATCATCCAGTGTCTGCGCGTACCATTCGACCGCAAGACGTCCATTGCTTCGTCTACCCCAATGTTTCCCAACGTGGGGCCCACGCCCCACAGGGGGGCAATTGGATTGTAAAAGGGGGCAATTCAAAAATGGACTCGACACGAGTTTAACCCTTTTGTTCCGGGCCATTTAAATGCAATGCTAGATTTCGGTACCAAAATTGAAAGAAAAAAGCAAATTCTTAAATAATTACGTCCAATAAATATTATAAATTCGTTTGACGAGACCAAAATATCAACTGGGTTTTTGGTGTCGTCCAGTTAACCTCCCTGCGGCAGACGACAGGCTCCGCGAGGAACCCCGGACGCTTTAAAACCTCGCTAAACAATGCAGTTGTTCGCATCTGAATGGCCCGTTGCAACTTCTGTAGTGTTTCGCAGCATTCAGTTGGTGTTCATTTGAAATAGGCGTCCGTAAAAACTGTTATAAAAGTCTCGTTGATTTAAAAAATATATACATTGTATAGATATAATTGGTGAGTATTTGATTTTATTTTTATTTATTTTCATTTTAGAAGCATAATTTTCCTAAAAAATTTGTCAAATGGATATGGTTTTTTTTTTTTTTTTTTTTTTTTTTTTTTTTTTTTTGCGGTGGCTTAGGTGGGCATAAGAATTTGATTTCTTCCTAAAACCTATCATGTAAGTTTCTTAAGTGAACAATTCAATTTTTTTATGTTAAAAATTATGTATATGTTACATAGGGGGGCATAAGAATTTTAGAAAGGCTTAGGTGGGGCATGGCACAAAAAAGGTTGGGAAACACTGGTCTACCCCATTGCTACGTCTCCGCCGCCAATGGTGCGATGTGCGAAGAAGGATGAGGACGGCAGAATGGAATGAAATTGTATTTACTGACGTCATACATTCGATCAAGCTCGACTGATCATTGTCGCTTGAGACTTGAAGCTGGTTAGACGCCTTTTCCGATTGCGCTTTGCTTTACGCTGTCTGCCATACTGCGTGCGTGCTTTGCTATACCAAAAGCCCTTTTCAGGGCTAAAACATCGCTTGCGTGCGCTTCGCATTTTTGTGCTTTTATACCTTAAAGCAGGGATGGGCAAACTTTTGCGGTCGCGGGCCAAAAACCAAAAAAAAAAAAAAGTTTGGCGGGCCAAGATAAATTTTTCTAAAATTTTGAAAACAATATACAAATATTATAATTTAAATATGTTAATGAAATGAATGAAATTGCGATTTCATTTTTAAAAGTTCCTTATATTGAGGTTCGAAGTGAGATGTACTCATTCTAAGGAACGAGGCTAAATGCTCATCTGTCAGTCTACTTCTGAAATAATTCTTTCTAAGATTCATAGTTGAAAACACTTGTTCACATATATAAGATGAAGCAAACATAGCACTGATTTTCTGGGCGTGAGATAGTAAATTTGGGAAACTTACTTTCGACAATGATTTGTAAAACTCTAACTTTGGCATATTTAGAAACAACTGCTTGAGATGGTTATTAGATTGCAACTCAATTAATACAAGCTGCAAATCTGACCTCACTGTTTCACAATTTACGTTGAAAGGCATGGTAAAAATATCCAATTCTGTTTGAATGGCACTGAAATCTTGAAATCTGCGTTCGAACTCAAAATGCAGTTTTTTCAAGCCATCTTTATAATTCTTCAGCTTCTCTTCATTTACTGAGGGTATTGAATTTAACCTCGAGAAATGAGACAGCTCGTTCGTTGCTAGCTGCCCAGCAAACAGATTAAGTTTTAGTTTAAAAGCTTTGAGATGGGCCCAGATATCGTCGATAAATTGATTTTTACCTTGCATCTTGACATTCAAGTTGCTCATATGACAAAGAAGATCTGTGAAAAATGCAAAGTCCGAAAGCCATTCTGTATCTTCTAACATTTCGCACTCCGCAGAACACAGTTTCTCATGGAAGAACGCCACAATGTCGTCTTTCAGCTGCCAAACTCGCTCGAAAACACATCCTGCACTAAGCCACCTTACTTTCGTGTAATACAGTACATCAGAGTATTCAGATTGCACGGACTGAAGAAAATCTCGAAATTGCCTGTGAGTAAGCCTACGAGATCGAATAGTATTTACAAGCTTCTCGACTGCATCAAGCACGGGTTTCATATTTAATGCAGATTTACACACAGCATCTTGATGTATAATACAATGTAGAAAAATAACATTGTTCCCGGGATAGATTTGATTAAAGAGTCCAAGAAATCCAGTATAATACTAAATAAATAATACTAATTGAGCAGTATCATTTATATCAGTGCTTTCATCCATAGCTATGGAGCAAAATTTAAACTGGCCAATCTTTGACTCTAATTGTGATATCAAATTTTTATTGATGGCTTCGATTCTAGAAGTCATCGTTTTTCGAGATAAGCTTACAGTCTCAAAATTATTTTTCTTGTCTGGACATAAAACATCACAAACTTGGAGCATGCATTGTTTAAGAACTCCCCAACACCGAGAGCTTTATTATTTTTAGCAATATTGTATGCTACAATGTAACTTCTATGTGTAGCTGCTTCTTGAATAGTGTTTACCTTCTTGAAAAAATTTTGTCGGCCTGATAATTTTTTACAAAGACTTTCTACATTTTGTTTTCTTTCATATTCGGACATTGCTTCGTAATTGGAATTCTTATACTTAGATGTGAATTGAGAGAGAGAGAGAGAGAGACGGGAAATGTTATATTCTTTGAAGACTGATACAGCTTCATTGCAGATGAGACACACTGGTTTATCTTTAACAACTGTAAAAAAAAATATTTCCAGGTCCATTCATCATTAAAAGCACGACACTCTGAATCAACTTTACGTTTTTTAGTAGCCATTTTGGGGTTGAAAATTTTACTAATAACCCAAACAAGCACTAGCTACGCTATACTTTTAATACTTTCACCACTATTCACATTGATGCTATATGTCCACAATCTTTCCATACGCAATCAATAATATTAAAACTCGCGCCAAAAGAAAAAACCGCTGGCTGGAGCTTAAAATGCGCAGTCTGCCACATGTGAGGCCTAATTCACCTATATTGGATCCTCATATGTCTGCTCCCCGAGAAAGAGATAACGCTTGTTGGCGCCAGTCTACAGCTATAACTAACAAAGAACTTCCGCTTTTAACACTTTACTGATTGACAGCTGTCTGTGATTTCTATTTCCGCCGATTTATGTTTTGTAGAACAAAAAAAGAGAAAGTAAAAAAATCATCAATCCTTTGAAAAAAAGAAAGAAAATAAATAATATTTAAACAAAGTAGAAAAGGAGATGAATACAGGGTGGTCCCGAATTCATGGTACAAACTTTAATGGTAGGTACAGGACATTGTAACAATGATTTATTGTATAGGAATGTATAGTCGCAAGTGACGCGGTGAGGCGAAAACAGGGGAAATAACGGCCGAAAGGAAAAACAAAGATTTTATTGAAAGCGTTGTTGACAAGTGTCATGTTTACAGTAATTGTTCAAAATTGCGTCCACCAGTATCGATACATGCTTGACAGCGTCGGTGGAGCGATTGGCGTACACGTTCAAAGATGCCTGGTATTTCACGCACACCTGCAGCAGCTACAGATAAGCGAGCGACGAGATCCTCATCTGAGTCAACTGGAGTCTCATAAACAAGATGCTTTAGATGTCCCCATAAAAAGTAATCGAGGCTCGATAAATCGGGAGATCGGGGTGGCCAAGGGACTGGTCCACCACGCCCAATCCATCGAGTACCAAACGTGGCATTCAGGTAATTCCGTACATCAATGCTTACTACCCACGCGGCTCACTGGCGGAAGCTATCTTATTTTTCTGAAAGAAGTGTTACCACAACTGCTGCATGATGTTCCGATCGCCATTCGTAACCGCATGTGGTTTCAGCACGATGGGGCGCCAGCACACTTCAGCATTGATGTACGGAATTACCTGAATGCCACGTTTGGTACTCGATGGATTGGGCGTGGTGGACCAGTCCCTTGGCCACCCCGATCTCCCGATTTATCGAGCCTCGATTACTTTTTATGGGGACATCTAAAGCTTCTTGTTTATGAGACTCCAGTTGACTCAGATGAGGATCTCGTCGCTCGCTTATCTGTAGCTGCTGCAGGTGTGCGTGAAATACCAGGCATCTTTGAACGTGTACGCCAATCGCTCCACCGACGCTGTCAAGCATGTATCGATACTGGTGGACGCAATTTTGAACAATTACTGTAAACATGACACTTGTCAACAACGCTTTCAATAAAATCTTTGTTTTTCCTTTCGGCCGTTATTTCCCCTGTTTTCGCCTCACCGCGTCACTTGCGACTATACATTCCTATACAATAAATCATTGTTACAATGTCCTGTACCTACCATTAAAGTTTGTACCATGAATTCGGGACCACCCTGTATATAATATATAAATCATATTTCGGCAAATTAAAATTCTATCCGCGGGCCGGATAAAACCTTCCGGCGGGCCGTAGTTTGCCCATCCCTGCCTTAAAGCTAAATTATGCAATCCTTAAATTCCGTTATAGATTGCGAACAATTATCTAAGGACGATACAACTCAAGAAGAGTTAGTTAGATCGCTTAATGAACTGAGTTACGATGAACTTGTCGCGCACAGCGAAGAACTGGCTAACCAGAAGCGAGATGTTGGACTATTCATCCAAATGCTGAAGAAATTGGTACTGGAAAGCAAGACTCCTGAAATGAAAGCTGCCAACGAAGAAAACTTGCAAGACTACGTGAAGAGGATGGAGTCACTCTCAGGTTCGACACAATTAATTACTAAATTGCTAGATGCCAAAATGACCACTGTCCTACCCAAGAAAACTACAAACAAGCGTCCGGCTTCACCGACGCAATTAAAAAAACAGACTCCTAAAGTCTTCGTGTCAAATGACACTTCCGTCCATAAAATTGCACAACAACAAAACAACGGAAGCATAAATTCAGGTGCTTCAACATCTGGAATTGTAGACACAGCTGAGGATAGTCACTCAGCTAAAATCCCTCCTATTATCGTTAACCTGCCTAAAGATTACAAGACCTTTTTGGACGAAGTCCGAGCAGCAATTGGATCCGCCATACAAGGGCGACTTTCTGGTGAAATGTTAAACATTTACCCTAACTCCAGCTCTGAACATCGCAATATTACCAAGTATTTGGACTCGAAATCAATCCAATACTTTTACCGCTCCCAAAAGGGAAACAAACCCATCAAAGTTGTTCGTAAAGGACTCCCAACATCTACCCCCTGCGAGGAAATAAAAACTGAATTGATGCAGTTGGATTTCCATGTCGAAAGCGTTCAACAATTAAAAACCCTTAGGGGTAAACCCAAAAAAGATCTACCGATCTTCTTAGTTCAATTGATCAATGATCCCACTGCAGCAAAAATTTTTGAGCTCACTGAGCTCAACTACCTGCGCATAAGAGTCGAAAAATTTACAAACAGGCAGGGTACTCCACAGTGTTACAACTGCCAAATGTTTAATCATTCCAGCGCTAACTGTCACATGACACCAAAGTGTGTTATTTGCAGCCTAGCCCATCCGACCAAAGAATACACGAATAGAGAGAAGAAACCTAAATGTGCAAACTGTGGACTTGCTCACACAGCAAACTATAAAGGATGCACTAAGTGTCCAAACTAAGGGTTTTCACTAGTAAACCCTTCCAACCCACTTTTTCATTTGCGGATGCTGCAAAACCTACACCACCACCAGTAGCACCTAGTCATGCGACGGTTAACCCAGCGAGATCTGACTTTCCCCGGATTCAGGCCGGTACTCCAAATATTCCTCCCACTGAAATATCACAGCTTTTTCAGCTATTTCGCGAAATTAAAGCAGTAGCTAGCTGTTTTCCAAATCTAACAGACTTGTTAACTGAGCTAAAAAGCAAACAAGCACCGATTGACAAGTTTTCTTGCCAAACACATTAAATAATTTAATTCATGATGAGTACACCCATAACCGGCCTGAAACTGTGTTTTTGGAACGCAAAATTATTCATGAGCTACGAGCCTTTGTAAAAGAGCACTCTCCCGATGCCCTGTTAGTACAGGAAACTCTACTTAAAGGTGATGAAACCGCCTCACTGCCGAATTATTCCTTCCACTCAACACCCAGACCCATTGGCCACGGTGGTGGCACTGGGATTTACATTAAACACTCTATCTCGCATTATAGAGAAACAACACCTAGATTACATATAATTGAAGCCACTGCAGTAACTATCAGAATTCACAACCTCCCCCCCCATTACACTTATCTCCACCTATATTAAAAATCAAGCTCCAATCAATTTCACACCGGACATTGAATCCCTTCTTGGATTGAATTCCTCAATTATCATAGCTGGAGATATGAACGCACATCACACCCACTGGAATTGCAGCAATACAAATAAACAAAGTAAACAACTCTATTCTTTTGCGCAAAACGCAAGACTAGAAATTGCTGCACCCGATACACCCACCCGTTATGGACCCACTAGTTCATCGGTAATTGATCTGGCTTTGATAAGGAATATGCCTTATCAAAGATCAATTGATTCGCTCCAAGAGCTGTCAAGTGATCATAATCCAGTTCTATTATTCTTTGATACACAAGTGCCATCCACCCCAGCAAATCAGAGCTTTCGACCGAATTGGAAGAAGTTCACTGATTCGCTAGACGACATTCCATACCCAATACCCAATATAAGTACGAAGGAGGAGTTAAATCTCTTTGCTTCGCAAGTCAACGACACTATCACTTGTGCTTACCATGCGACAGGACGTGTCGTGCACTCGGAACAAGGCAGTCCCCTACCCTCCCAAATTAGGGAATTAATTAAAGAGAAAAACCGAGCCAGAAAGACTTGGCAACGAACGCGAGACCCAACTGACAAAAGAAACATGAATAGAGCGCAGCAGAAGTTCAAGGATTCAATCCAAATACACACGCGACAGTCTTGGACTAATTACATTACTTCACTGTCTACAGAGGATTCATCCCTCTGGAGAGCAGTGAAGAAATACAAAAAGACATCCAACCGCATTCCGCCCCACTTGAGCCAGGCTAGCACTGCATACACAGACATTGAAAAAGCTGATCTCTTAGCTAAAAACTATGAAAAACAATTCACCGAAAACACCAACAATGACCCTGATACAACTATTTTTGTAAATGACACTCTGACTAAATTCTTTAGCACTACTCCCACTGACTTTATTAAGCCTGCCACACCCTCGGAAGTCGTTGACTACATCGGGAAGATTAAAACCAGAAAAAGCCCTGGAATAGATGGGCTTTCAAATTCAATGTTGAAGAAACTCCCTTTGAAAACCGTATTCATTATTACCCACCTTATTAACTGTATTCTGTCTTTACGACATTTCCCTCAACCATGGAAAACAGCTGTTATTGTCCCAATACCGAAACCAAACAAAAGTAATCAACAACCTGAGAGTTACAGGCCAATTAGCTTGCTCCCAGTTCTCAGTAAAGCTGCTGAGTACATCATTAGTACTCGGTTTGAAGCTTACTGTAGTGAATTAAACATACTTATTCCTGAACAATTTGGTTTCAGAAAACAGTTGTCTACAACCCACCAACTACTTAGAGTTACTGAGCATGTGTTAGACGGTTTTAAAAACAAAGAGAGCACTGGTGCAATCTTCCTTGATGTGGCTAAGGCCTTTGATAGGGTTTGGATTTACGGATTGATTCACAAATTAATTACATTAGGCCAGGGCTCGAAATACCCGGGTGCACAGGTGCACTGTGCACATGAAAATATAACTGTGCACCTAATTTTTCCCACTGTACATAAATGTGCACCTAATTTAAAAATTTAGGTGCACCTTGGGCACCTGTATTAAAAAAATCTATTTCGAGGCCTGCATTAGGCATTCCTGCCTCACTCATAAGACTTCTTTTTTCCTACCTGACAAGTAGGCATTTTGTCGTTCGAGTCAATAAGACCCTCTACTACTCATGCCATACACAGGCTGGCACACCACAGGGTTCAATACTAGGACCCATATTATTTAATCTGTACATGAACGACATTCCTCGAAATCAATCATCTATGCTTTGCATATTTGCAGATGACACAGCCGTGTTAGCCAGACACCATGATTCTACAGATATCATGAATACACTAACAAACTATCTACACACACTTGAAACCTGGCTTACTGCTTGGAGAATCAAAATAAATGTTGACAAGAGAGTGCCAAGCTACATTTTTCACTAGGAAAAGAGTTATTCCTGACCCCCCTGTTTTCTTTGGTAATCCAATTCCTTGGTCCAAAAATTGTAATTATCTTGGAGTCACAACGGACTCACAGCTTACGTGGAGACCCCACATCTATACCCTTAAAAATAAAGCCACCGCAGCCAGAAAAACCCTTTACCCCCTAATTGGCCGTAATTCGATTCTTTCATTAGACAACAAGTTGCTCCTTTACAAAACCATGATTCGACCAAAAATCAGCTATGCCAGTCTTATCTGGGGATATGCAGCAAGAAATAACCTCCTTAAACTTGAAAGTTTTCAAAATGATACTCTCCGTAATATCAGTGGTTACCCCTGGTATTACAGAAACGTTAAAATTCGGGAAGATCTTAAAATTACTGAACTCGAACAATTTTTCAGTAAGCTTGCTCATAAATTTTATGCCAAACTCGAAATTATCGATAATCCCGCAATACAGCAAATACCCAGATACCGGCCAAACCTGCCGGTCACTATTTTTCGCCATGGAGAAAATCTCTTGAAAAGTTAGTTCATAGACTGTAGTTGCCGTTGCAGAACAGCCATGAATACTCTGATATACTGTATTACACGAAAGTAAGGTGGCTTAGTGCAGGATGTGTTTTCGGGCGAGTTTGGCAGCTGAAAGACGACATTGTGGCGTTCTTCCATGAGAAACAGTGTTCTGCAGAGTGCAAAATGTTAGAAGATACAGAATGGCTTTCGGACTTTGCATTTTAAACAGATCTTCTTTGTCATATGAGCAACTTGAATGTCAAGATGCAAGGGTAAAATCAATTTATCGACGATATCTGGGCCCATCTCAAAGCTTTTAAACTAAAACTTAATCTGTTTGCTGAGCAGCTAGCTAAGAACGACTTGTCTCATTTCTCGAGGTTAGATTCAATACCCTCAGTAAATGAAGAGAAGCTGAAGAATTATGAAGATGGCTTAAAAAAACTGCATTTTTAGTTCGAACCCAGATTTCAAGATTTCAGTGCCACTCAAACAGAATTGGATATTTTTACCATGCCTTTCAACGTAAATTGTGAAACAGTGAGGTCAGATTTGCAGCTTGAATTAATTGAGTTGCAATCTAACAACCATATCAAGCAGTTGTTTCTAAATATGCCAAAGTTAGAGTTTTACAAATCATTATCGAAAGTAAATTTCCCAAATTTAAATCTCACGCCCAGAAAATCAGTCCTATGTTTGCTTCATCTTAAATATGTGAACAAGTATTTTCAACTATGAACCCTGAAAGAATTATTTCAGAAGTAGACTGACAGATGAGCATTTAGCCTCGTTCCTTAGAGTCAGTACATCTCACTTCGAACCTCAATATAAGGACCTTTTTAAAATGAAATCGCAATTTCATTCATCTCATTAACATATTTAAATTGTAATACCTGTATATTGTTTTTAAAATTTTATAAAAATTTATCTTGGCCCGCCAAACTTTTTTTTTTTCGATTTTTGGCCCGCGACCGAAAAAGTTTGCCCATCCCTGTACTAGATTGTTAAAGATGGAGTAAAAATTTCAACGGATTTGAAATCTGCGGAAACTTTTACAATAGATCGATACCTAAAAATAAGATTTTCTTTAAATGAATAATTTTTAACCCCTTGCCTGTGGAATATATTTGAAAAAAACGTGCCAATAATGGAATTTTTTTTTCTTTAATTTTGTTCGTTATTATCATCAAAATGTTAGAAATAGATTATTTTTGAAAAAAAAATATTTTAAACGAAATAACTACTATATTCAATATTTTCACATATATGGGAAATGTTAATGGATTACAGTAATTTTTGCTCAAATTATAGCAAAATAAATCAAATGACATAATTTTCAAAATTAATATAATAAACTAATGCAATAATATTTTATTTATATCAACTGTCACGAATTCCATGTCCCTCAGATTCCTTTGAATCTCACAAATCCTTTACAGTACGGTATATACGAAAACATGGCACGGTACACAAGCCTGCATCACAGTCTTTACAATAAACTCGAGTCTCGCGTCGTATCCTCTTTACCTTTTCATCAGTTTTACGACAACAAAGGAAACATTGTCTGGTAAGGTTGGAGTAGTCTTTTTCTCCGTTGATGGAATATGTTCAGGAAAGTGTTGACCCGTAAGTCGCAACAAGTTCATATTAGGACGCCCTGGTCCTGTCGGCTGAATGTATGGCTTATTATCTTCAATAATTTGTTCCACAAGTGAGATTCTGTTGTCCATATTACATTTCCCACCGCCTGACGACTGATAAATAATAAAGGAATTCCAAAGTGCTTGATCCAGAAGATGGAAAAATATCTTTAATTAGTATTTCTTTCCACGTTTTCTGGCAGTGGGATAGTCTGTAAGGTGGAAATTATCGCCATCTATTATGCCAAAATTATCGCCAATGGTAAATTACATATTATGCATTTGACAAACTAAGTTCAGGCTTCACGGAATTGAAGCACCGATTTTTCTCTTGCCCGATCTCAGGTAGGGCATTCCAAAAATGGCGCATTTGCGTTGCCCGAACTGAGTTCGGGCGTCACAGGCAAGGGGTTAAATTGAAAGTTTTGTATTTATTCCAATACGGGATCGGCCGGCCGCGAAGAATGACCTTCGTTTGATTCGAGATTAATTCATTTCGATTTCCTGAGAAACGGATTCCAGCAAAAGCGTGGCGGTAACTCCTTTATACTTCAAAACCGTTCAAATCGTCTGGGATATTTTTTCTGGATTCTATGTAAGCTAAAATAAGAGATTAAAAAAATTTCAAAGTGCCAAAAGAATACTTTGAGGGATTAATTTTTTTCAAATATCATATGCTGCGCAGTATGGTATTAACCACAAACTGCGTTCCCGACTTTCGATTCCCTATTCAACTAACCATTGATATACTACTACTACATTTTACAAGAGTAAATACATCCCTTTGATGATACTAATTCTTTTGATAGTACATTTGAGACATGGGCCGGTAGGGTCTGCAGGATTTCCCCTGCACTTTAATTTTAGTATAGTTTTCCTCTTTTGGCAAGGCTTAGTTTCCAATTTTTAGTTACCTCTCTTCATTCCAGCAATTTTAACTGCAGAGAAAATTCAAAGATGGCGTTGACAAGCGTCTTCAATAAATTCAAATGCATCTAATTTGCATAAGAGGCCATCTTCTTATTTAATTGAGCACCAACTCCTTAATTTCCAATGGGAAACCCTTTTTTCGATATACCAATTCCGAATATTTTTCAAATTGTAATATCCTATACCAAATTTCATGCCATTCGATCATACCGTTTCGAAGTTATGAGTACTGAAAGATTGGAGCTTCAAATGTTAAATCAATTTCTTTTTAGACGTTTACGAATATCTTCCTAGATATTTCTAGAGCGCTGATAATTTGTACCATGTTAATGTTCCACAAAATCCATCTAATTTGATTTATAAAAGTTTTTAGTATGCAATAACTATTAAATTAATATTTGAAAAAATTATGAATTGGAAGCTTATATTTTGATGGGAAAATCGATTCAGGACTTACTATTGTGGAATGCAAAATTTCAGCCGATTTTAATTAGTTTTTGCTCTACATTAAATTTCTCATTTTTGCGGGTAATCAAGTTTTAAACCGTGGATGAAATTTCGCGGATCATTTGCACTTACATAGTAAATATAATTCTCGGTCATAAATATAATTGGTCAAAACATTTTTGCATACGAAATTTCAAAGCAATCGGATGATTCCTTCTTGGTGTGTCGATTTTTTTTGTTATAGAGTGTATTTTACAATTTCATAGTGCCAAAAGTACCTTCCACAAATTCATAATCAGCTCCCCGACTATTAGTGTCAAGAGTTTGATCTGCTACAAAGTCTATTTCTCTGGAAATCCATTTTTGTTCTTTCAATTTATCTACTTTAATATGGCAGACGATATCAGAGTATTTTGACCATTCGTATCAATAACTTCCAAGAAATAGCAGTTTTATATATTTTATTACAGATAATTAATTGCATATTAGAGAGAGTTGAAGATTTATTTTATAAAATTTCTTCAAAATGTATTTTTATTTAAATTTAATTTCAGTTCGTCATTTAATAAGAATAAACTTGCGACTAAATATCACAGTGTGTTTGCAAAAATTTCATTTTTTAAATAAACCGACGCAATGTAACACTATCGTTTGAACAATATCGTTATTGTTCACAAGACTATTAATTGAAAACAGTTTCTTGCAAATACATGAAATTTGAGTAACCTTAAAATAATTATTCCCTTTGGTAAGTACATATGCATTATCTATTTTTTCTTTACGAATATTTAGATTTAAAAAACATTTCGTAACTTTTATCTATCGTTTTTTAGCAAACTTTAAATTGAATTAGGTGAAATTCAATTTAAAGTAACCGTTCTAAAAACTATCAATCGGAATTCTTGCATTTCATTGTATTTTTCCTACATCATAATTTTGAAATTCTATAAGTATACTTTTATTCTTTTAATATTCTCAAGATGGGCTTTCATGCGAATTTTTGCATAATTTTAATGTAATATTCTATTCATGTGAAATACGAATAAGATTTTACGGTTTGATGTTATGTCATTGAAAAATATGTATGAGGTGCCCCAGTGTATTATATTGCTATTCTATAGAATATAATAGAAGTTACGACCATAAATACTTACCTAAAATTTAAAGAAGCTTATACTATTTCAATATAAGCTTTATATTATCCTTCAAGTTGATGTTTCTTAAGTTCTGCAATTTTGAGTTGTGTCACTTTTCTTGCCGGGGTGCGATACAATGAAGGACAGTTTGAGAAGATGCACATGGAAAAATTAGACACAAATTCAATCATTGCACATCTGAGCTAAAATTTCATTTGTTAAAAATTAGGGGAATATTTTCCAATCACTCGACAGTTTGACTTGTCGATGATGATCGCTTATTTTTAGAAAAGGATATGGTGGAGAATTTTCATTTTCCGTTTACAAGCTAAATTTGTATAGAATGTAAAATCTTTGATCATGGGATCAATAAATATTTTGATAAATCTTAATAATATATGGGTTTTAATTAAATTAATTTTTTTTAATTCTGTAGGACATAAATGCCTAGAAATTATTATACTACAGAACAGAATGTAGAGAACAGCAAAGGAATCAGTTGTGTTCCGCCTAGAAAGCAGAAAGAATTCCGTTAAACCAACTTAAAACTAATTTGGAGTAAAGATTTGAATAAATGTTTCCTTAGGTTTTTTTACCATAGATTCTAGTGAATTGACAATTGATTTTCGTTTTATTTTTAAAAATAAAAAGGACAGTAGTGAACTCGGATTGGCTAGCATTTATTCTGCTTATCCATTAACTAAGAATAAAATTTTGATTTATTGCTGGATAGACTAATGTTTGTTTGTTTAAATACGAAGTACGAGGAAATGATCAATTACAGGGAGATGGTCAGAGACTGGCTGGTCCACCGTGAAACAAAAAAAAACAAAAAAAGGACGTATTTTTGAAATCAGCGAAAATGAAAACAAAATGTTTTTACAATAGTGGTTTTCTCACCGGATTCCTACAAGTCTGAACAATATGAGGGAGATTTTACAATATCGAGTGTTTTGATAGTTCATAATTTCTTCAATTTAGTTGGGGGTCTATTTTCTTCTGTTTAATCTTTAAATTCTCATCACCTCAATGAAAAAATATCAAAGAACAAACATTTAACAGTGAATTGAGTATGTAGCATTTGTAGACCTTAACAAAAGTGACTATCCCCTCCTCTTAAAATACCCGACTTAGGGAATTTGAAGTAAAGTCGCCGAGGTACAAGGCTCTGAGGGTCAGGGAATATGGAAAGGTTTTTTTCTGTACTTATGTACAGTCAATTAATTCTAATATAAAAATGTAAATAACATTTGAAAATTAATCATATTTTTTAAATTTAATGAGACTTAATTATGAGTGTGGTTTAAAAATTATTTTTGAGGTTACATAATTACTTATCCTTTACGCTTCTTTCTCACCCTCATTGTCTGGTTTGATTTACCTTATTTGTCCATTTTTATGGACTTAAGTCATAAAACCAAACATACTGGCCTAATGTTAATGCATACGAGAGACATTAAGTTGTTTAAATTTTATTTGTATCTAATCCACCGCGATGAGTATGGCTGGTCATAAATCAAAGAAACTGCATGCCAAATTGATGAACTCGTTCTGATTGTGACTGTATGGTTAAAATTCAATCATAAGGGATTTTTTTCATACTTCACTACATATTTGGGTTATCCTTATCCATATAATGTCGAAAAGTAGCTAGAGCAACCATAGGAAATATAAAAGTAGCGTGAGCAATGGCAACCTTTTCATGTGCCCAGGATCATGTGACTAAAATTAGAAATAACGTGACCCTTTGACTATTTTCGTCTGCCGGGTGGAAACGAACTTCAATCATCTGATCGGTGCACGGGGCGGACGATGCCTATGAATCCATCATCTAATTGGTAAATAGAAATAGTAGATTTTGGCGATTTCGCCACTACATAGAAATGTGCATTCATACACCTAGCTGTCGTAAAATGTTGCATCACCTAACAAGGTAATAAAATGCAAAATCGGCCAAGTCAATTTTTCACAGATCAGTCGCGGAACTACTAATTAACATAGTGACCACACTTTTTGAAGCTCCTCTCATTAGCAATGCTCACTCCTTACATTTCACTTCTATGAAGTGGGGTTTATGGTGCAAGGGCTATATTTTGCATGCTGCGGCAGACACAGGATAAACAATATCAAGTAATGCACAAGGTATACACAAGGAAAGTTCTATTGAAACACAGGAGGTAGGTAGGTATTTTAATTAACGCTGCACTGGAGCAACACAAAGGGCTATGGCAACGGTTTGGGATCAAACCTGAAGGGAAAGATCCGAGGACACCACTGAATTTTGAACCATGGTCAGATGACGCTGAGACAAGAGACAAATACATTCAGAAAGGAATCGAGTATGCTCCGCCTTCAAATCGTAGGTTAGAGCTGTATGCATACCTATTCATGTCTATGGGACAGTGGCGGATAAAGCGTTTAACGGACGAAGCTTCAGCGTATGGCCCAGGAATACTAAAGGACCTTGAAGGGGCCCTGAGGTCTTAAAATGTCTTTTCATTTAGGGTCGAGGAAAGTTGTGACAACGTGTGAGTGTGTCTGTATAGCGTGCATCTTTAAGTACAGTGAAAAGAGTTTCTAATATAAAATGGTCAGTAAGAGCAGATGCTGTATTAGATATGAAATTTGGTTTCACCCATATAAAAGAGGTTTTAACTGAAATTTGTAATTCAAAAGAAAAAAAGTTACCATAGGCGACTACACGTCGGATGAAAATGGACAAATATGAAACCACCCTATTAACAGTTTTTTGGAATACTATTTTACAAAGAACAAATGCTGCTAGTAAATCAGTACAGTCAGTGGAATGCGAACTATTGAAAGGAGCTATCCTATTAAAGTCATTAGAAAATGTTATCAATAATTTCAGAGAAGAATTTGAAAATGGGGCAACTGATTCATCAGGGCATTGAACAAAAGAGAAAAATGTTTTTAGATGAAAACAAAGAAGTCGGACATGAATTTACAATAGTAGTAAATTTCATTGCCAATTCATTTTATTGCATATGTGATAACACCCATGCAGAATTATCTCAAAGAACTCAAACGTATGAAGTTGTGGAGCCTTTTCGAATATTTTTTGATTGGGGTTTATCAATAGAAGAAAAAAGAACGAGATACAAAATGACATTAATATTTGTGCTGCTGAAGATAAATTTGAACATTTTTTAATATTTCTAAAAGAAAACGAGGACACCATGAAAACCACACCAACATCTATCGAACGGCCAAAGAAAATGTCTTCTGCATTTCCGAATGTTGAAATATTATTGAACATTTTTTTAACTATTACCTTATGTGATGTGTCAAGAGAATGTTTAAAAGCGTGTAAAAAATTATTTAAGCAGTACTATGGGAGAAGAAGTTTAATTATAGCGACCAATTTGTAATATAGAGCAAGACATTTTGACCGAATTGAGACTGCCAAAATAATTGACGAATTTCCAAGAAGTAAAGCAAGACGGAAATGCATGTAAAAAATATATATTTTTTAAATAAATTTATTTTAACACGTTATGGTATGAAATTTTTGAAAAGTTTTCGTTTTTTGTTTACCTTTAATGAGAGTATATTCTTTTTAAACTTTTTTTTCTAACTTAAGTTTGCGGGCCCCGAAAATGTTATTGCTTGGGATCCCCACTTGACTTGACCCGCCACTGCTATGGGAGCTACACAACTGGCTGTTGGTGCCAATCCAGAATCAATCTCTAGTGGAAAATTTCAAGGACAACATCTTGTAATTTTTAACCACAAAAAACGACGCAAGGAATGCCTTCAGGGTGGGGCCTTCTTTTTAGATGTGGGCAATGACCCCCAACACAACCACTTTTGGTATAAAGAGTGAAGGCACAGGCCCTGGAAAGCCTCAGAATGAGGTCGCCGTGGCTCAGTGGATTTGACCACAGCGCTAGTACCGACCAACCGGTATAGTGGTTAAGGTGTTAGCCTCTAGATCGGAAGGTTCCTGGTTAAATCCGGGTCCGGGCATGGATGTTTGTAAACGTATGGTGTAGATGCGGCTGGTGTACCTTAAATCTGTCGTGGCCGAAAGTCCTCACGTTGGGTTGGTTTGGAAGTTTGGAGAGTGGGGTGCCAGCTCAAGTGTTGCTTCGTCATCTGACCGCTGTTCCAAATTACGAGGTGTCGTCCTCGGATCTTTCTCTTAAGGGACTAATCCCGGACCGTCGTGAATAGCCCGTTGTGTTGCTCTAGTACGACGTTAATAAAAATTACCAATTACCCACAGCTCTAGTAAAGTACGAGTACTAGGTTCGATTTTCATCAAGTTCTATTTCTTCCTGGGTCCCCATCTTTTTTTCTGTGTCAGTAAAAAGTTTTTCTTGCGTATATCCATTGTTGGACTATAACATAAAATGATTCTTTCGATCAAGCACATAAGACGGATTACATGTGTGTACATTAATATATAAATGAACACAATCTGAGCATATTAACGTAATGGCTTTGAACTTGCAGCTCTCACAACGTCGTACTAGAGTAACACAACGGGCTATTGACGACGGTCCAGTATCAATCCCTTAAGGGAAAGATCCGTAATTTTGAACCACGGTCAGATGACGAAGCAACACCTCAGCTGGCATCCCACTCTCCAAACTTCCACACCAACCCCACGTGAGGACTTACGGCCACGCCAGTTTTAAGGTGCACGCACCAGCCGCCTCTACACCATACGCTTACAAACATCCATGCCCGCACCCGGATTCAATAAAGCGGATTTGTGTTGCTCTAGTACGACGTTAACTAAAATTACCAATCAATAAAGTGGAATGGTAATTTGGTAATTTTAGTTAACGTCTTACTAGAGCAATACAACGGGCTATTGACCACGGTCCGGGATAGGTCCCTTAAGGGAAAGATCCGAGGACAACACCTCAATAAAGTGGAAAACCACTCACTAAAATGAAACATTTCTAAAAAGGAAAACTTTTGATGGAAGTAGTTTAAATGTGTGATTTACAGAATTGAACAAAATATAAATTACCAATTACTACCTTTTAATCAAGTTTTTCTCGAATCAGGAAAAAGCGATATTTCGAACTGAAACGAACTGAAAAAACGAAACTAATGTTTATTTTTATACTTATATCGGCGGTACTTCAAATAAGTTTAAAATTAAAATAAGAATTTTTTTGAGTAAAGTGGTACTTTGAACTTCAATAGCAAGGAATGAAAGGGGAAACTTTCCGTGTGTTCAGAAATGTTTGAATTTAAACCTTCTTTTCGAAAAAAAGAACGATTTTCTATGCAACATAAGTTCAATAAAAAATTGTATGTGAGCTGTTTGCAGAATCTTGAAGACTTAAGACAAACATGCGAAAAATTAGGTTTAAAATTTGTCGATTGCACGAAATCCAAAAGGCTTTTGGAAGTTGGTATGATTTTAGACCACAAAGCTGCTGGTGCTAAGAAATATTTGTACTTGGTTAAATGGAAAGGATACTCTTGTGCATTGAATTCTTGGGAGCCCCAGGAACATTTGTTCGGTTGTCATGATTTAATCTACTTTTATAAAGCCGTAAAGAACCCACCTGAAAGACTTACCACGAAAATGATGCAGCTTTTTATAAGAGACCTTGTGACTCATGTTCCACGAGATGTATTAACATTAAAGAAATTATGTTGCTTAATATATGGTTGCTCCAAAGAATATATAGATAGTTTGGAACTGACTTTTACTGAATTAAAAATAAAAGCCTGTAAAATTCTTGATATACCATTAGACAGGCTCAGTAAAATTCAAGGAAAATTAGTGAATTTGATGCAGTTTTCACAAAAAAGAAAATATGTTCTGATAAAAACCCAGGAATGGGAAGATGAGATAAATAAATACAACTCACCATATGTCACGGTTGAAAATAATGTTGATCTTGAGGAGCCACCTGTTGGATTTCAGTTTATACAGGATAATGTAAGTCCCATCATTGACCTCACAGAAAAGCCTGTAGTATCTTGTTCCTGCAACAATTGTTACGAGAATCGTGATTATTGCTGTTCCGATGTATTTGGTGGACATTTTGCATATAATAAACATCAACGACTTCAGTTACTTCCTGGTAATCGAATTTATGAATGCAACAAATTGTGTAAATGCTCAAAAGATTGTGTCAATCGTGTTGTCCAGCATGGTCAAAAATTAAAAGTAGGAATATTTCGAACTTCTAATGGATGTGGTTGGGGCCTGAAAACTTTAGAAACAGTACAAAGAGACCAGTTTGTAATGGAATATCTTGGAGAAATAATCACATCTGATGAAGCTGAAGAACGTGGAGATATCTATGATTATCTTGGTCATTCTTACCTTTTTGACTTAGATTGTGGGGAAAATTGCTTGTATACTGTTGATGGCGGTCAAATGGGAAATGCTTCTCATTTTATCAATCATTCATGTGATCCCAATATGCAAGTCTTTACTGTTTGGATTAATCAACACAACCCAAACTTACCAAGACTTGCATTTTTTGCTAAGAAAAAGATCAACATTGGAGAAGAATTAACTTTTGACTATAAAATGGTGGATACTAGGACAAAATATGGCATTCCAATAACTGACAAAGATAGAATTTTGTGTAAATGCAATGCAAAAAATTGTAAAAAATATTTATTTTGAAGCAATTTTACAAGTTTGTTCTGATCCCGTAAGATTTATCGGTTCATTCTAAAAGAAGTGATTTATTTGTAAAACTGTATTTCAAGTTTTTAATCAAGTTAATACCAAATGTGATAATACTATATTTATTTTACATGGCTTAAAAGTTTAAATACTAGATTTCTATATAACATTTTAAAGCAAAAAGAAAACATTTAAAGATTTGGTGATACTTTTTGTAATCTGTAATCGCATTATGTCATGAAAAGTTTTATATCTAGTTTTTTATTGAGGAACTATGATATATTAAGATGTACGAATAAATTGTTTCAATTTTTAAACCTTGTGCAACTTAAACTGCTTTAGCTCACTTTTCTGAGATATGGCTCACTCATATAATCTAATTTCATATTAAAAAGTTTGGCACAAAATTGAATTTCAGTAGATGAAAGACATTTATTTTAATCAGTATTCTAGTCTATCAAGAAAAAGATTGAAAAATTAATCCGTATTCTGAATTGCTTCTTTCAAATACACAATAAAATGATTTTTTTTAAAAAATTGACAGTTACTATAGTATGAAAATTTTGCTTTTCAGGCATTTTTAAAATTAGTTTCACAAAATATTTGTATTTCCTATCAGTTTCATGTATGTTCACTATTTTTAATGATGTTTTTTGTAGAATTAATTTTTTTTACTTTTTTCATCGAATAAAATTTATGTGTAATAGAAATATTTTATTTATTTTTATGTAAAACATGCATTGAATGGTATACAACATGGTACAACAAATCCCAGGTCGCCATGGCGACTAAAAAATTTGGTCTGGTACTTAGATTTTCTGTTTCTGTAAAAAACGTTTATTTTTCATGAAAAAAATAATTGTTTTAACCATAAAAAGTAAAAAATGGTGCAAAATGTCTAATGTTGATGGTAAAAAAGTTTTTTTTTGTATTGCTTTGGTTGCACTATAAATACCATATTATTTACTATGCGTGTGTGTAGTGATTTCTGCGATATACTCGCATTCAAAGAAATGATTATTTGATAAGTGTTGTTTTTAAGTATGATATGTGTTGCAAGATTTAAAAATTAAAACTCCTAAATTTTTTTTTTGTCATCCCTTGGTACACAAAATAAATTCTTTTACGGTAGAGGAATCTAAAAATATGTGTATTGCTGCCAAATTTGTCTAGTGATCAGGAAGCTGACTTCCAGATAAAAAGGTCCCTGGTTTGAATCTGGAGTATGGTATAAGTATTTGTCCTTTTTTTATGAAGCTGGCCTCTTTTTAAACAGACCGTGCCTAGAATTTGGATGTATAAGAGGTGTAATTGGAACCCACCTCTGGTACACCGGGTAATGCTTTCACAAATCAACTTTTGTAGTGCCATAATGATTAAGTTAAAAAAAATTTATGTATCTGTTTAGCATTTTATTTTTTAATAAACTAAGTTGAACTTCATTTTCGACAAAAGAAATTTTTCTTTTATGTCATATCATTAGTTTAACTTAAATTGTCATTTTTTTCAAAGGATAAAATTTTTGTATTTAAAATTTATGTAGTTATATATATAATGTATGTAAGTATATAATTATTTCCTTGCTTTCTTTCAGTTTTAAGTATATTGTAAGACTATTTCACTTACAGTTTAAAGTATTTAGAACATATGCAGTTATGTTTTTTATCAGTTATTGTCTTTACAAAAAGTCTGAGTTGAAAATTAATAAATTTCCTCTTTTAACCACTTAGATAAAAGGACATTGTACTTGTGTCAGCCTTTCCATTAAACTAAATATATTAATACCTTTTCTTCAAAATGGCTTATAAAGAGCAAACTTTGGAGGAAGAGGAAGAAATCTATGAAGAAGATGTAAGTATATAGAATTTTACTTTCTAATATGATTATATTTATTGTAATGATAATGTATGTTTTAATTTCTTTGGTTAAGTGAATTGCAATTTCTAACTGTCTATCAGTTGTAAAAAATCATAATTGCAAACAATACCTATTGAAACCCGTAGACAGTAAATTTCCAGTTTCTATTACAAGCTGGATACATAACTACCACATGCAGAAAATATTATTGATCTATATTGAGAGGATTCTAGGATCTATAAAAAAAAGTTTGTCTAATTATTCATATTGTATTTAAATTGCAAATTTATTTTAATAGTCATTATTAGTGTGTAAAAAAATGAAATGGGCATTAGTCTACCATTGCAGGATCTTTCTTCAACTTTATAAACCAGCTTTACAATTTCTTTAGTGCGAGCCCACGGTGATGGGAACTGCTTCTAAAACACTGATGGGAGGTCTCTACACGGTCTTTGTGAGACAAGATGGAGTGCAAGAATTGAGACAGTGAAACCTATATCTGAAAAACTACATGACGTTTTAAAGACCCTTCAAGATGTAAAAAATCAATAGTTTATCGTAAAAAGAAATGGCAGAAAAGTAAACGGATTCCTCAATTATTTTGAAAATTTTGAAAATTTAACCCAGTTAAATATTTGGAAGGACATACTAGAGCAAATTAATACAAGAAATTTTTAATCCTTTAATCATAATCTATCTCCCTTGATATCGAAATGAAAAACATTAAAGCGTTAACTGAAACAATAGATAACGATTTAAGAAAACAATGGCCTGTATAAAGTGCTAAAGAGACAACTTCTATTATGGATATAGATGCAGAATTCTCCAAGAAAAGAAGACAGAAAAGGGAGCTTTTTTTTTCGAAAAAGGAAGCTTTTGAATTGGAAAGAGAAATGTCTGAAGTATTAGAAACCGTAGAAACAAAATTCAAAAGTTCAGTTTTTAATATAGTAAATCAATAAAAGTTTCTCAGTTAGAATCAAGGTATGAGCAAATAAAAAAAACCTAAGCTATACTTTCGAAGCCATATTAAAAATAAATTATAATTCAAATGATCAACAACGCACTTAAAAAATTAATTTAAAGCTATCCAGATGATTTAATCTACCATCTCATTAATTAAATTCAAATGTTCAAGACCTTTCGCGAAGCTACTTTTTCACATTAAGCTAAGTTAGAAAATAAAGATTTTCCACTCTCCTTTTAAAAATGATATCTATAGATTAAAATTGCAATCTATTTTCCCAGAACTTTACATAGCTTTAAGAATTTTGTTTTCTCTTCCCATCACTGTGGCCTCTGGTGAAAGGATTCAGTAAACTATCTATAATCAAAAATCATTTACGATTTACTTTGGGCCAAGAAAAATTTGAATCATCTTAGAATATTTTCAATTGAACATGAACAAGCGTGCAAAATGAGCTTCCTTTTTTGACGGCATCGATAAATTCATTAATTCGAATAGAAGATTTACTGCTCCCTCCTTAGTACTGCCAAATTTTCAGTGTTTTGACTAGTCTTCAGCGTCCAAGGTATGTTTTTGCATGGGTTTGTTATAATCTTTCTATAGAGATATTTATTAAAGTTTTCTGATTATACTTCATTATCCTTATCGAAGTTCTGCTCGATCGCTAAGTGGCCACACTTCGGGATTTAGGCGTATTAACACATACATATTTAATTCCATAATTACTTATCAGTTTATTATTACTTTACTGTGGGTTCGCTTGTACATTTCTGAAGTTGGGTATTTGTAAATGTATGGTTACTTGGGAAAATAAAAACTTCCTACACAAAAAAAAAAGAACTTAGGGGCCCGCGCGAAAATTTTGTCGGGGGGCCTGAGTAATTTATGGGCGGCCCTGCTCATGTAAATTGTTAACATTTGAGTTTCATAGAAACCAATGATATTTATGGTTGAATCCTTTCATAAGAATTTTGTGATTAAGAACCTCTGCTTATAAATAAACAAGAATGAGCTGAAAACTAATGGCTGAATTGAGTTTATATGAAGGAGGTAATGTGCTTCTTAGAGCAAACGAGATTGATAGAAGCAATTGAAAAAAAATTTGGATGTAACAAAGTGTGTGAAATATAGTCAAAACTAAGACAGGATTTTAGAAATGGCTTATTTATTTTTAAATGTTTTTTTTTTAATTGAAAGATTTTGTCTAAAACTGCAAATTTTATACCCGAAAAAGGATTTAGCAGATGCAATGGAGTTTCATTGCAAATGCCTTTTTAAGGTTAGGGAAACTAGTCTTGTATTTATATATGTGATGAATTAATTGATTAATTTCAATCCACATGATATTACTTTTTCTAAGGCTGGGGTGGGCAAATTAACTTTGAAGAGGCAAATTAGAACATTTCAAACAATTGTCCTGCTTGCAATGAGGCTAGAGTTCCTGAGACTGGTACTTCTAGTATGCTTGCCTGGCTTCCATTAGAAGCATTTTGTGATGTCAAACAAAAAGTTTATTATGCAGTAATTTGAATGTTTTTAAAAATTTGAGAAAAAAAAGTTTTTGGGTCGGTGATACTGCATTATTGTGTCAGCATTGTCAACAATATATAATACTTGAAGATCCCTTGGACAGTTTTACCAACTTTCTTTAACATAACACTGTCTTTTTTATCTGATTTATTGAATCATCCTCCACATTCATCACTATTTACACTGCTCTAACTTTTCATTGTATGTACAATTCGTGATACTTAAATTCTATTTCACAGTTAAACTTTTTAAAATTTGAAATTACTTGGATATATTCATACATATCATTCTTATAATTTTATATAATACTAGCCACTGTGTGGCCAGCACAACGTTGCCAGTGACAGTTCTTTTTGTGAAGTCAGGTGTGATCTCTGTTCGCTAATCCCTGGTGATTGCTACGCAAACCAAATGGGAATTCATAGCCTGTTGGATAACAGCCATAACGGCGATTTCCCGTGGTTTTGCTTTGCACAACCAAATGGGAATTTACGTAATTCAAAGTAAATATCACTAAACTTTAAAAAAGAATACTCCAAACCAAAAGTGTTTATGCTTTTAAAAAAGCTCCAAGCCAAAAGTGTTTATGCTTTTAAAAAAGCTCCAAACCAAAAGTGTTTATGCTTTTAAAAAAAAAGCTCCAAACCAAAAGTGTTTATGCTTTTAAAAAGCAATAAATTTGCATAAATAATCCAATGCTAATTTCCAAGAATGGCAGCCAGGAGCACAGTCAAGTCCATTTGAAGACATATTGATCTAATGTAAAATTTTCCGCAGATTTCAAATCTGAATGCAAAAGTTGTGACGTCATTGTCTAATGCGCCCATATTCGTAGTGCAAAAATAAGCGAAGACCAAATTCGTGTGGGACAAAATATAAAAGTTACAATTTAAAAATAATTTGTTTAAAGAAAATCATAATTACAGGTATATGTGAAATTTTCCACAGATTTCAAATCCGTTAAAATTTTTACTTTATCTTTGACGATTTAGGAGATAGAAAAAAGAACTACATACTCCAGTTAAAACTTTTTTTTTTTTGCATCTGCTGAAAAATCATTCCTTTGCAAAATGAAACGGAAAAATTAAATTTAGAACATATTAAAAATATTTTTGTTTCATGTGTTGTTTGTGCATATTTTAAACTTTTATTGTTGATTTGGTTGATATTAAATTTGATTTAATCTTGCATTTGGTTCTGCTTGTCTGCCATTGAACCTTGTGCCACAGAACCTCAACCAACATCAATTATAAGCACAGTAGTGACATAATCAATAAAATCCACTCTGTATATCACAATGTACCATATCAACAGTTTTTTGTGCTACAGCAGTTGAAAGCAAGGCTGATCGTGATTGAATTAAATGACCAACAGTTCTACAAGTTTAGAGGCCTCTGTTGAGAAAAAAAAATGGTAGTAGATGAGCAGTCTTGTATCATGTTTGTAAAGAAAAGAATAGATATGCCACAAATTCTTGCATAGATAATGAGTTTTTAGGGGAATGGTTATCATTTCATAAATCTACCTAGAGATGTGAGCTTAGACTATTCTCTGAGAACAAGAATATTCTGAGAATATTCCCCAAATACTGAAATTTTGAGAATATTTGAAAATTTTCTATTTAACACCTAATTTTTCAGAAAATTGTAATTTGTTTCATTTTATTGACTGCAGGAATGAGCATGAAGCCTATTTTATGTATCATTCATGTATATGTATATTTTATGTATGAAAAACATGCAAGATTAGCCCATCTTTAACACCATAAAATGAAAATCTGCAATTTATGTAATACATGGAAACAAAGGAAAAGTTAGCATGCTATGCAACATTAAAACACTAATTAATCATGTCTAACACAATTTTTTATGTTTTATTTCACTTATTATAAATAATAATTCTTTCATATGATCTAAGTTACTAATATTATAATTTTGATTATTTATGAATATTTTAAAGTTAGTGGAGATTTTTCATCCTTAGGAAAAGTAAATTTAGTATTAGATTTGTAGCAGTTTATTAAGCTACTAGGGGGCCCGCCCCCTGCTCACTAACGCTCACAAACCCCCGGATGATTGCTTTGCAATCCTCATTGGTTCGCTGCGCGAACCTTGCTCACTTCGCTCGCATCAATGAAGACATTGTTTACAAAATATGATATTCCAAAAAATATTTTTCGAATGTAAATTTGTTGCACTACAGAAAAATTATACAGTACCTCTGGAATCAGAACTCAAACAATTTGAAAATCAAATGGAAACTTGAGCAAATTTTGATTCGAAATGTGAGTGCTGCTTTGGAAATCAAATACCCAGCATGTCGTTTGTAAGCTGCAACAACTCGACTAGCATTCATTTTGTTTAAAAAAAAATTCATTCAATAATGCTAAAAATTTAATTGAGCCGCGAGGCTTCGTGGTAAACAAACAATCGTACAGTGTTGCCAAAGAGCGATAACAAATAACGTCTTTTTTGCGTGCCGCGTAAGAAAATTATATACATAGATATTGCCAAAGTAAAAATCTAGCAATTTTTTATTAAAAAATATGGCTTTTCTAGCCAATAAGCATTAAATAAAGTGTTAAAAGTTAAAAATTCTGTGTAGAAAATCAGAAATTATAATTTTTTTCTGCATTTTTTTTACAAAAATCAGAAATCTAGTAGTTTGGGTTCTAAAATGTGTTTATTTTGGGGAATTTGGAGGTTTTTCAGTCTGTTGAGTTGCCAATAATGCCCCAATGCCTTGTTTCCCACCATGTTATAGTCCTCCATTTTCTGGATACTTTTTCCACAGAGAAATGCTTAAATAGATAGTTAATTGAAAATAAACAAAAGATACTACATTTTTAAATTATGATTTTTTTTCATCTCATGTATTTATTCTTAGAGTCAACAAAAAATATTTGCCCTATTTTAAGTAAATTCTCGATTATTCTCACACTGGAGAATAATCGTGAGAACATTCTCCAAAAGATTATTTCCAAAATTTTGCATGTCTAAACTACCTAGCCTTAAAATTTAACTTGAAGAATCAATTTTGTTATGTAGTCTGCTGATATTGAATAAATATATTTGACAAAACAAATAAATTGTTTTGCATAATGTTACAATTGTAAAGGTGAGGCTGGTAATTGGCTATATTTTCCGGGAGCGATCATATGAGTGATTCCGTCACTGCCTTCTTGATTGATAGTGTTATGTAAATTGATATTTTCTGTGACGGATTAGCAAGTTAAAAACAGATGTCGTATTGTTGATGTAAATTAAGAATTGAAATAAAAGTTCAGATGCTCCATCGATATTTCTGCAAATGTCAAATAAAAAGATGGTAAACACGGAAAAAGCATACATGCATTTTCAATTTTTATTAATTTACATATGAAACAGTTGTGAGTATTTAGTATCTCATTTATTATGTTTTGTAAAGATTCAATTGAGCCACATGTAATTTCCCAGTATTTAAATAGCATGACAAATGGTTACATTTGCCCCACCTGTTGGCTGCATTGAAAATGATTGGCTCACCCCCTACACTGAGATTATTTGTAACAAAAAATGTAATAATGCTTTAGAAGTTTGGAGATTCACTGTCTAACTATTTCCTTTTATTTCTAAATTTCAATAAACTTAAAATTTTCAAAATTTCGCTTGAGAATTAGTTATAATATTTAATAATAAAGTGAAATAAAACTTAAACTATAACGTATTTAAAATTTTTTTAGGAATCCTTTTTCCAAGATGTGGATCTGCTTCAAGAACATGGAATTGTATGTTTCTTTCACAAATTGATTAGAAAAAATTATATTTGTAATTTTTATTGATAACTAAGTGTGAGAATGAAGTGTAAAATATTTTCAGAATTGAGAAATTGATTGTTTCATTTGCATTAAAATTTAATTTAATTTTATATAAAATAATTAATATTTTTGCTTTATTGGTATAGAATGTTTTAATCCAACCTTTGTACATTTCAATTAAATTTTTGTTTAATATAGAATGTTGCAGATATTAAAAAATTGAAGACTTCAGGTATATGTACAATTCGAGTAAGTTTATGCTCATATTAAGAATTATATATCTGACACTTTATTTTCTTTTGTACATATTAAACATATTTATATATAGGGTCTCCAGATGTCGACCAAGAAAAAACTAAGCAATATTAAAGGCCTTTCTGAAGCGAAGGTGGACAAAATTAAGGAAGCTGTATCAAAAATAAATGTATGCAATTTAAAAATTTTCTTTTCAAAATTTGTGTATGTATTTTCAGAATTATTCAATATTGCTTGAGAGTTGAATCAATTAAAAAAAAATTGTTGTTCTTAGTCCAAGTTTCTATGAGATCATTAAAGATAGTGAAAATTTCAACTTATTGAAATCTGCAGAAAATTTTACACCTGATCGATACCTCAGGTGACATGCCCGTGTCATGTCAGGTGAAAGTGGGACTCATTCTTAAAATTATTGTTTTTTCTTTTTAATGTTTTCAGTATCAGTAAAAACAAGGAAAGAACTGTTTTGGGCAACGCCATGCTGGCCTGCTAATTGTAAATAAGCTGCATGTATGGAGATAAATGCTTATTAAAAAATTAAACATTAAGGAAACTAGGGAGGACATAAAAATATACAGATCAATGATCAACTATCACTTCACTTTAAGTTTTTTCCTAAATTCCAAATTATTTTTTAAATCGCATTCTTTATCATGGTTACAGCTTGAACTTGCATAATTAAAAAATACTTTCACAATATCAGTGTTTGCACATTGATAATAAATATACTTCTCTGATCACTTGCACATTTGCAATAAAAATAAAATTATTGGATCACTTTCATGCACACAGTGTAAAAATTAAATTCTTCCTCTTACACATATTTACACCATCAATACAGTAACATCCAATTATTATCAGGGTTAAGGAAATTGAACTAAAATGAGATGTTACCAAAAAATTAAAAAAAAATCAGAAACAAAACTATTGATTCATGCAAAAATGTTTAATTTTCTTTGCAAACTGAACATATAGTCCATTAATGGCAGTACTTTCAATCTTTTACATCTGTAAACCCCCTTGAAGCCACTAATGTAAATTTACAATGAATAATATTTTCCAGACCCATACATTTTCAACTGCCCTTGAAGCATCCCAAAAGCGAAAATTGGTTTTCAGAATTACAACTGGCAGTCTTGAACTTGAGTAAGCTCTAAAATAATTTTGCTTTTATTAAATTTTTGATATAAAAGTATTTTTTTCTGACTTTGTTAAAGTAAACTTAAATTACAGATTTTGTTTTGTTTTTATTATTGATTTTGTAAAGTTATGTATTAAAATTTTTTCAAATGATTGTTTAAAAAATAATTCATTCTCTTATTCTATAATATATTTTATAGCAAACTTATGGGTGGTGGCATCGAAAGTATGGCCATTACAGAGGTATTTGGAGAGTTCAGAACTGGAAAAACGCAGTTGTCCCACACATTATGTGGTATATAAATTATGCTAATATAATTCTAATAAAATTAGCAATCAAAGTAATTTTTAATACATTGTTTCCGCTATTGCTATTGCTATCATCAATCATTGTTTTTAGTGACCTGTCAATTGCCTGGATCTAATGGATATAGTGGTGGAAAAGCCATGTTTGTTGATACAGAAAATACTTTGTATCTTTTAAAAAATATATTTTCATACTTATGCTTTCAAGTTTTGTCTTAATATATATTTAAAATTTAATATATTTATATGTGAAGAATATTTTCAATTTTAATCCCTTGGGGGCACACTTTAGGTCTGTACAGGCTCCATGAACCCTAGGTACTCTTGTGATCTATTCCTTAAACATATGGTTTATACGGTCTTTGGTAAACATGGTGTCATGACCTCAGGATGTCCAAATGATCTTTCTTTACTTTCTCCTTCATTTTTTTCTTTTCACAATTACCTAACATGGTCTGTCTTGTGTTGGGCACAGCTTTGCCAAGTATGGCCTTCGGTCCATAAAACCCCAAATCTAACTCCATTTTGATGTTCAAATCTTGATGGCTTTGTCAATAGACCTGCTTTTAGTTGATGATATATCATAAAAAACAATAAGAAACTATTTTCAATAAAATTATTATTATTATTTTTTTTAAAATTAGAATGCATATGCATTTTTTTTTAATATAAAGTAAACTTCCTAATAAAATATAAAGCATTGTTGAAAGTTCTTAGTATATTTTATATAGTAACCAGCAGTACCCGCACGTCATTGCCCATCACAAAGTTTTGCTTTTAAAAAGTCAACCTCCCTGATTTCGACAAAACCAAATTAAACAGTAATAAACAAAATACTGCATAAATGATAAAATTTAAGTATTGCTTTTCTTTTAAAAAGTCTTAAAGCTAAAGAAAACAAACAAAAAACAATACAACCGGATGTGACTGCACTGGGCAGTCTTACACTAAACCTCAGATTCTGAAACAAACAATGTAAATCAAAACCAAATGAAACAGTAATGATTTTTTTTTTTCGAAAGTCTTAATGCTAAACCTCACTGATTCCGGTAAAAATAAAATCCTTAAAGGAAATGAAAAAAAAGCAATGAAATCAAAGGAAAATAACACGAGGGAAAAAAACAAAATTGTGCTTTGAATACCGTTTGTCTAGTGACGTCATTCATGCACCATGGCTGAAACCTGGTGCGTTGAAAAGAAGCAGTGGGAGAAAAAAGCCTGGTGACATCATTGGACAACCATCATGCACCTTGGAAACTTGGCACACATCCAAAAAAAAAAGCAATGGGAGAAAAACACATCCTAAAGAAGAAGCAATAGGACAAAAAACTTTCAAATTAATTAAAAAATGTTTAGATTAAATTTTAAAATTTAGGCTTTGAGGTCCATTTTGTCACTTGTAGGACTACCTGTGTGCCAAATTTCATGACCATAAGTTGTAAATATTCATCTGAAGACACAGAAACATCCTTTTATAATAGTTTATATGGGGAAGGATATGAAAACAATTACAAGTTGTAACGTGAAAAGAAATAATCTACATGTAATGGTTTAATTAAATAATACCATTACAACAAAAATTTCAATGATAAAAATATTTTGTTTGGAATAAGTTTATATTACTTTTAGGTTGTCTTTGAACAAGTATTTGTCTTTAACCATTATTAACTTCATTCTGGTTTTTTTTAATAACTGAAATGTGTTTGAAAACTTTTTTACTATTCTGATACATTTTTGACATGCATTTGAATATTTTTGTGATATTTATATTCAATTTACTCAGTGTTACCGATGCCACAATCCCATTGATTCATACACGTAGATCTTTGAATTATAAAAGCATGTTAATACAATAGTATTTTAATATATTTTAAATGTATTAAAAAATCAACTTTTTAAGATCTTACTGTTTGTCATAGTTTAAAAATTTATTTTACATGTGCCTCCTGTCACTTATACTTGAAAAAATATATTTGTTCATTAATGTTTTGTGTATGAAGAGAGAACGTTATTCATATCCTTAGTATTTACTAGTCGTCCAGATCGTCTTAGGAGCATTGCTGATCGCTTTAATCTTGATCATGAGGCTGTTCTAACTAATGTACTATACGTCCGGGCATTTACTAGTGAGTAATTTTAAATATTTATTGTGCTGTCACTACATACTAGGATATATATATTTTTATTTTACTTGGATGCATTAATTAGCATTTTAATTTAATTTGCTAATTAATTTCCCCATTAATAGTAACAAAATGTTTACAGTAATAAGTACTGTTTTAATTAGTGAGATCAGATTCTCAAACCAGGCCTTTTCCAGACACATCATGGACAGTGGTAGCTTGGTTGGAAGAGCAGTGGATCAGCAACAGGAGGGTTGAGAGTTCGAATCTCACCAAAGACAGTCTTGTACTTGGCTCTGGTGCATGTTAAATCTGTCGGGGCCTCAAATGTCCTCATGTTGGCTTGGTGTGGAAGTTTGGAGAATGGGTTGCCAGCTCATGTGTGACCTCGTCATCTGGCCATAGTACAAAATTACTGGTTTTGTCCTTGATCTTTCTCTTGGAGATTAATCCCAGACTGTCGGCAATAGTCCATTGTGTTATACCACAGTGCAATGCTAATTAAACACCTACCTACCACACACTTCATTATTCTCAGAATATGGGGAACATGCTTTTTTTTGTTGAAATATGATTCGGATTCTGTTGATATTGCTCTTGTATATTTTCACAAATACATCACTAATTAAGCTAACACAAAAAAGGAACATTTACTATACTAGAAATAGCAGTACCCGCTTAGTGTTGCCCTGTGATAAAGTTTTGCTTTTAAAAAATTCAACCTCACAGATTCGGACTAAACCAAATTAAACAGTAGTAAATATTGCATAAATGATAAAAATTAAATATCACTATAATTTGAAAAAGTGGCGTTACCTGTGACAGCATTCTTGTCATGTCCACTGGTACTAAAAACATAAAGGAAAAAAAAATTATTTTAAGAATGAGTCCCACCTCTTTTTCTGACATGACACGGGCATGTCGCCTAACTCCTTCCATCTCACTAATCCTTGAGAAATGAATACATCTTCTCCTGCTGCATGTCCAGTCATGATGGTAGCTTCAATGATATTCGACATCAGTTTCTTGATAGAGAGTTTTGTTCCATTCCAGAGTGAAGGTGTATGCAGATTTCTGAGAAGCATAATCGGTGCCCCAAATCTTCAGCTCTAATATGTATGAGGGTTCTCCAGATGGCTCCAATGTGTTCAAAAACTCTGTTGTGTTGTTTGCAGCCTCTACTATGTTGCAAAAAAACCCAATAATTTTAAGAATGAATCCACCCTCCACCCGACATAACACAAGTATGACGCCTAACTCCTTCCAATTGCTATACTTTCAAAAAATCTTAAAGTTGAAGAAAGCAGTAAGGAAGTTATGCATTTAAAAAATCTAAACACACTTTTTCCAATAAACAATGTAAATCAAAATCATATTAAACAATAATAAGTTATTAAATTATTAATTTTTATAAGTCATTTATCAAGTTTTAAGTCATTAATTTACCATATTCCATTCAATACGTATTTAATTCTAAGTGATTTACTTTCTAATTAGCTTTTGAATAATCATCTAAGACCAATAAGTTATTTTTGGTTTATCAAAAGGATTTTTGTTGATGAAATCTTCAAAAATTTTTCCCATGATATGCTGTGCATGAACATGCAAGGTTATTAAAAATTACTTTTTAGTTCTTAAAGTATAAGTTTGTTCTGTTTAAAAAATATATAGAAATTACACACATTCATTTTGTTTTTATTTAGGTGAGCATCAAATGGAAATTTTAGATTTAGTTTCAGCTAAATTCCACGAAGAGGGTGGTGTCTATAAACTTTTGGTAAATACATTAGTCAATGTGTTCTTTTGTATAATCTAGGCATATAATTTCTTAAGTGTTCTCATAAGTTTTCAGAATGGTTTTCTTTTAATTGTAAATGTGTTATTAATTCAAATAAAAGCATTAAATATTTTTGCCAATGTGTTAAATTTGATGAATTGCTGGCCCACAAGTTTCAAGAAATTTTATGCTTTAATCAGTTTTTGTTGTGCCATTATAAAACTATACTAAAAACTTAATAAATGTATATCAAAATAAAAAAAAATATTAAAAATTAATTGACAAATGTGTTTAAAATATTGTCTGTTCATTATTGTCATGTTCTGTCATCACGGTCTGTTAAAAGCCCATGTGATAGATGCGGTCGCATTAGGTGCCAGTTGACACAGTCTTAGTACAAACGCCATCCACACAGAGGCGGCATAATTTATGCTTTTTTTTTCTTTTCCAACGAAGATATAATGGCAATTACAAAATAATTAAATACTCTAGGCGAAGGGATTTGGGACTCCTTATTCAAAGGATATTAACATTAAGACAGTTAATGAAATAATACCCAACTTGACTTGTTAAAGTGTACTATTTACAAATATTCTCTTAAAGACCCATGGGGGAACGAACTGAGAGAGTGCTGTTTAAATCTGCACACAGTTTTGACTGACAAAACTAAATGTAATGTAGATGGAAATGAGCTGCTGATTAAGATCCTACTTTTAGCACTGATGACTGACACCTATGAGCTGCCCTGAAAAGACTTTGTTATTTAACTACTAATTCTTTGATAGATACGTTTCCCAATGTTTTTGTGAGTTGAAGAATTTTACTTACCATTCCTGTGTCAGTTGCTAGTGGGGAGAAGAGTTTTCCAAATTGAAACTAATTACAACAACCTGAGGTTGATCATTTCCTAATAGCGTAGGGGATAATCAACCTTGGCTATAGAAAATGAAGTGCTCAATGCCATCGATACAAACACAATTTGAAGAGATTTTGGAAAGCAAAAGGTCAGAAAAATACACTTATGATGTTTCTATTTTTGTTGTCTTTTCTTCATCAGTGTTGAACAAGTAATTCATAAATCATATGATAGTAAAAATATTTTTCAGCATATTTTATTTTCAATAGTAAATGAATGTTTAATATTCAATTGCTGAAATACCAAGTTGTTGGCGTGGTGTGAAAGTTTAGAGAGGTTTGCCAGCTCGGGTGTTGCCTCGTCATCTAACCATGGTTCAAAATTACATTCTATTGTTCTCGGACCTTCCCCTTTATGATTGATCCTGGTCTGTCACCAGCTTGTTGTGTTTCTACAGTGTACCGTTAATTAATATACATACCAACCTAACTACCAAATATATACTGTACATATTGTGCTATAATGTTAACTTAACTGTATTAAATGATTTTGAAATAAAGAAGTACCATTAATTTTTTGTAAACCAATTTAATTACCATGAGCATAACAATTTTTAAGTACAACATATGTAGTTAATATCACAAAATCCATTAGCTTATGAAGGACTAGCAAAAAAATAAAATCCTGGCAATATTAAATACGCATTATATGCAATGAAATAAATTAATTAAACAGTTGGCCATTCTAAGGGGGACGGAAACAATACAGTGAATCTTAGAAATGGAGTGGGTTGCTAAATCATGATCTCGCATTTGCAATGAATTTCTCTCGGATCAGCCCTGTCTGTCATTATCTGTTCAAATGTTCGGCTCAAAATATTGTAATACATGAAATGTTTTCAACTACCAAAAAATTATAATTATATTAAAAAATTATAATTTTTAAAAGATACTTGTATGTAAAATGTTATTTCATCTTCAGTTTAGTTGAGTTTATTACCTTTTTACTCTCTGACTTTAATTTTATACCATTAAGATATCTTGATTCTTATGTTATACTTTTTACTGTCATTTATTGATGTATTTAGTTTATAATCAAATTTATATTATCCTAATGAAGCTTTATTTTACAGATTATTGACTCAATAATGGCTTTATTTCGTGTTGACTTCAGTGGTAGAGGAGAGTTAGCTGAACGACAACAGAAACTTGCACAAATGCTGTCAAAGCTGCAAAAACTGTCAGAAGGTAATAAAACTTTTTGACCTATAGATATAACTGGTGAGATTCTTATAACTTTCAAGGTACAACCACTGTACTGGCCATAGTCTAATTTCTATCTTGGTGTGATCAAGGTATAACTGCTGTACTATCTGTAGTCTAAAGGTTAACCTGTTTTAAAAAATGAACTAGTTGATCAGTGTACCAACAGAACTAAACTTTCTTAATTGTTTATATTTATTGATGGCCAAAGTGTTATTACCTTTTCACATCTTATTTCAATCCTTTTATTATGAATATAGCATTCTCACACAAATGGATTTCATACCTCTAAATGAAATAGAAGCTTCCAAAATTATGAAACTTTTCATTTATTTTTGCTAGTGTAAATTCTTATTTTGAATAAAATGTATGCAAAAAAGAGCACCTCAGTCATATTTCACAGAGAGATCCTGAACATCTATTAATTTCCAAAATTTGTTCTAACATGAAAAACACGTTCATTGAATTTAATTGTATTTATTTCACATACATCACGGGAAAGTGATAACAGGAAACTCAGCCTGGGAGTTGATATTTTTCATACAATTTAAGTATTCCTAAACATCATAGTGTTTTTTATCAGTTCTCATGCAACCATCAACTCATCTATCTCAATGTTCATTATCCTAGTCACAGTTATTTTGAATTCTGTCAATACTAAATACATTTTTGTTACATGAAGAGGGTGTTGAATAAAATTAACTTCAGGTTAAAGATGCTACAAATTTTTTTTGCTGTGATTCATTGTTTAAAATTTTAACTATGACAACTACAATCGATTTTCAAGATCAATATTGATACTTGTGTGAATTTTTCTTTAGAATACAATGTTGCAGTGTTTATCACAAATCAAATGACTTCCGATCCAGGAGCATCTATGAGGTAAGTAATCCTTCTTTTTGATTTAAGTTATCTGAAATTGGCTGAAGTCGATTATATCACATATTTCATATCGATGTTTACGTGAAACAAATATGCTGAATGGCTAATAAATGATTTAAGAAATTGATATTTGTGCATGTACATGTTTATTAATTGATTTTCTGTTGAATCAATTTAGAAATGTTTTGCATGCAATATATTTTGCAGGATTTATATATCGCTGACTCAAAACAATTAGTAATTACTCCATACAAGAAAAAATGTTGAGGCATACTTTTCTCAATTTATAAAATCATTAGCTTTTTCACAAAAACTAACTGTAATATATAATTGCAATTTATTTTATCTCATCTTTTGAAAGGGAAGCCTTCTAAATTTTCCTTAATTAAAAAAAAAGTCAGAATATATTTTTAGTCAAAAGAGATTCATTTTTCAGACATAACATTAACATTCTTCAATACACTATAATACTTAGTATTAAAAATAGAGAGTACAGCATAAATATTTTGGATGTCCTTTATCTTAAATTTCTTGGGACCAAGCTGCAGAATGGTGCTATTGCCAGAAGCTAAATTTATCAGCTGATAGCTTGTGAGAGCAGACTATTAAAAACACGTTGCTCCTCTACAAAGCCATTACAAGACCAGCCCTCACGTGGTTCCCAAGTACAGATGTACACAAACTTTCAGAATATTGCAGATCTTCCAAAATTGTGCAATAAATGCAATCACAAATGTTCCTTATGTTGTTTGCAGTGAATCTTACATGGCAATACTAAAGTCAGCATATACATCATTGGAGGTTTAAGGATTTTTTAAAGTTATTTTTCTATAATGATATCACTGATATTACAGTTCCCTTCTTACCTAATGTTATAGCTTTCAAGCTGATCCTAAAAAACCGATTGGAGGTCACATTCTGGCTCATGCTTCTACTACTAGACTCTCTCTCAGGAAAGGAAAAGGTGAAATGAGGATAGCTAAAATTTACGATAGGTAAAACAGTTTTTGTTATAATCAGATTTACTTGCATGTTCCTGTAGGGAAACAGTAATTCTTTTTAGACACAGAATTAATTAATCTCCGAGAGCATCAACAAACATCTTGTTTTCCATAATTTTTCTTATTTCTTAACGTTCCACCAGTACAAAATGTTCTTGAAAAAATATTTTTTTGTGCCAAATTATGAGGATGAGACAAATTAATCTTGCAGATTGAATTACAAAATATGCTGCTATATTTCTGTTGTACTTAGTTTATTTTGAATATTTTAATTATATAAGACAGTAATTATAAATGCATATATGGATTTAGTTTAGTTAAATTAAATTATTGTGTAAATAAAAAAAAAACAGCATTCATTACTTTATAGTCTGGTAATTACCAATAGGAGTTAATCTGGATAACTAGTTATTTATATTGTATGTGAAGTTTAAAGACTCCTGCATGCAATTCATGTTAGACATGATATTAAATGAATTGGAATAATGAAAAATTATTTTGAAAAAAATGAATACTTTTTTTTTAAACTTATGATGATGTATGATATGCTGCTTTACATTTTCTGACTATCATTGTGTATTAGTTCTGTATCTTAATCACAATTTTGAAATCCATATTATCACTGCAACACATAACATACATCTCTTGAAAAACAATTGAGTCACTCTCTTTATTCAAGTATTGTTCATAGTAGACCCCAGTTTCAATGGTATCATCTAATGAGCTATTCCTGGATTTTGAGTGGGAAATTTGGAACAACTAAAGTAGACTTAGTTTCCAAATCATATATTCTGATCACATCGAACATTTTTACTCATACTATCAAAGAACCCAAAGATAATCTACATGTTTCTATTTTAAATTAACTTTTAGTATACAATATTTATTATGAAATTAAAATGAAGAAAATTATGAATACCTTCTGATGGAAATTGATTGAATACTTTTTATATCAATACAAAATTTCAGCTCTTTCCACTTTTAGTGTTTCTCTGCATTTAATACTAGTAGGCTACAGGTAATGTTTGCTGCTACTTTTCAACATTGGCGACTTTCTCTTAAACAAAATCATTTCAAAAGCTCTCATTTTCAGAATTTGGTGAATCTTCAAAAACTGTCACGTTAACGAAAATTTAGTTCCTTTTTTTAAAAAACTAATTGGGGATGAAAAAAAAACAATGTGTTTTGGATTTTTCTTCAGGGGAGAACATTTTGAATAGGACGACAATTTCAAAGTTATGACGTCAAGCTGTAACAACCATGAAAGAAAACATTGGAATCTGATTGCTCAATTATTCTGAAAACCTTGTAAAGAAAATATGTAGTTTTTAAATTTTCTAGCAGGGTCTTTAATGTTTCTTTCATACTTGGCACATTTCATGTTGGAGCTACACGATTCATTATATATATCTTTAAATAGGGTTCTTAATAGGAAATACTTTTGCTATTAGTTAAAAAAAATTATGATACTGTTACAAATGCAGCAGCAGACTTATATTGACTATTTTTTAGCAGTTTTTTACTAAGAGATATAAGTATTTTCTCTACTATGAGCAATATACAAATAAAGGGGTGGGGTTCGATTTTTTTTTCCATAACTTAAAAATTATTTGAAGATTTTAAAGTTTATATAGTTAAATATTTTCTCAACAGCCCAGATCTACCTGAAGAGGAAGCAACATTTTCTATTACAACTGGCGGTATAGCAGATGCCAAAGAATAGATATATTTTTTAAACAAGCTCTCAGCTGTTATTTCACTTATGCATCGTCATTTTTACCACTCTTTTAAGAGAAAATTTATGTAAACATGCAAGATTTTAAAAATGAACTTTGTATTTGATCAGTCTAAATTTTGCTTATTAATATACATTTTGTATTAGAAAGTAGATAAAAAATTAAATTTGAATTTTGCTGTTATTGTGCCAGTATGCAAATGTTTCTCAACTAAAAGCGTATAAGTTGCTGGGAATTATTTTTATAATTTGATGCTCAATTTACATAATATATCTAATCCAAATTTCCATTCAATAAACTTTTGGTATATTATTGTTATTAATAAACTTAGAAGGTAGTATTTAAAAAATACTCTTTACTTGGTATAGTCTTGATTTTTCTCTTTATATTTTTGAATTCTGTACTAATAATATTCTCTCTCTTATGACATTAGTCATAGAATTATCTTATGTTCCTAGTTCTTCTAACTTAAAGAATAAATTAAAAACTGGACTTCCTACTTTTGAAATTAAAATAAAAAATCCAGTTATCTATGTTCATCACTAGTTCTCAAATGACCATATTCAAAACAATTAACGAAAGTTTAAAAACTATTTATTTACAACATATTGTGTACAAAACTGCAACAACACAAACTTCCTTCCAATGTTTATGGATGAGATTCTGAATGCTCGATATCCGACAAATGTTTTATCAACTCAAATATGATGATTTATTCTGTAATAAGTATTTTAACTCGATATAGAAATCTAATATATCTTCTCCTTTTATCCTGAAAAGAAAATAAAGTACAAAATGGTAAACACCAAGAACTCAAAGGAAATGTAATATTATATTTTACATTCTGCAAAACTTTGCTTGAATTATTATGTGTATAATTTTGCATAATAGTATAAAATCTGAAATAACCTTTACAGTACTTTAATGGTTACTTACGTTCTTACTAGACTTAAGAATATATTTTAATTATTCAAAGACAAAAAATATAACTTTCAAATGTATTAATATTTCTTATTGTGAGAAGGATAGGATGAATTGCTACAATTAAACTAGACCAGAGTCAAACTAATTCATATAGACTTATAAAATTAAACCAATTTCTCTATTTCAAAGTTAAACAGAACCTCGATAACAAGGAAGAAGTTTTTCCCTTTTGAACTTTTTTGACAATATGTTTTGCTTAATAGTATAAGATTAGAATTATATTATATTTGCAAATAATTGCGGGAACATAAATATTTTTCCAATTTAATTTGTTGTAACAATTCTCATCCATCAATGTTTAAGTTTTGATTAATAAACTATTATTTACAAAAATGCATGCTTTGTGATCTTCTGGTGGTTTATGATCTTATACACACCTATATATTTTGCATTTATAAATTTATATTTATCTGCTAGCATTATCTACCATTTGTCATCAGTGACGGTTTAAATATTATCATTTAGACAGCTCTGATTTATGCTTTGATTTCGTTTCATTCATCAGTGCTCATACTTTGAAAATTTTCGATAGCAAAATGAATGCCAAATTAGGAAAATACATGTGTTGCTAAATATAAATTTGAACCCAAGTGGTTGATGGGATACCTCGTCTATCGCGATCTGACCAATTTTGCTAGTGGCCAGATATTTCGTCACTAGGATACTGCTCATTTTTTACGATGACGAGATTAAGATCTGATGAGTTTTCTATCAATAATTGTGACTGTGTTATCTTATGATGAGATATCTCGTGGAACACGATCTGGTCAGTTTTGCTAATGATGAGCTACCTCGTCGAGACAACCACAAGGTAATATAGCCTGAATGACAAGACAGCTAGTGACACTTATATGATAAAGAACGAGTGAAGGATGCATAATTTCTCTGCAACGAAATTATTCACTATCCATTTAAACAGAATTAAAAGCTTTTAGTTTCTAGAGAATATAAAGGTATTACACAATTGTGTTACGTATCGCAATTTTTCTCCACATACTTATCTATAGTTTAGTACAACACATTTCAACATCATTTATTGGCAGTGCTGTATTTGATTGTTCACTCTGTCCTTCCTGTAGAGCATCCGATTGTTGCCTCACAAAATTTACAAACACCTAAAATAAAATGAACATTTCATGTTTCTGTTGCATATGTAATTTCAGATCACTTTTGTCCTCTAATTTAACACTGTTTTGTTACCTGATCAAGTGTAGTTGGATCAATTGCTAAATCTTCTATACCAAACTGCTTAGCACATTCTTCAAGTTGACAGAATAAAGATGACAAAGTGATACTTTCGTCAGGAAGAGTCATTTCTACCCTTCTTCCACTATGAATCTATTCAAGGCAAATGTGGAAAGGTGTTAAAATATTATAGGGCTATTTTGCAATCGAGGGCATTTTTCTGAGAAGTGCAATGTATTAACTCAGTGGTCAGAGGGAGAGCAATCAATAATTTCTAGTTAAAAAATGTATTTTAAAGAATATAGTCCCTTGAGGAGTTGTAGGCATATAATTCTATGGTTTTCAATTTAGAATTACGTGTATTTAAATAATAAAAAATAAGAACGATTTGAATACAAATCAATGTGCATTACAGTTAAACAAGACTGTTTCATTATCTCTAATACAAAGTTTTGCTGTATTTTATGATTTGAATGCATTTAGTCAGCTATATCCTACACTTTGATAACAGTAATATCCCTTCAATGAATAGATGACATATCTACCTGCAAATGAGCAGATGGGATTTCATTGTGAATGAATTTCAGAAGGGTGGAAAAGGTTTCTTTGTTCTCCGGAATTCTGAATGACAATGTGTAACCTGTTCCGAGCCTGGAAGAGAGGATATAACTATAAGAATAAAACACTTAAGTCAAAATAAAAGTACCAAAAAAAAAAGAAAACCTGTCAAAAATATTTAGAAAGTTGAGTGAAAGGTAGTGCCACTTTGTCTATCCGTAAGTATTTCTTCGTGGATGTAGGTTACACTGCTATCTGTACTACTATACGTATTGCAAGTTAGTTATTGTGGCGGTGGTGTCTAAATTCACCACAACTCTTCCCCTTCGTACTTGGCCATGTTAGCCCTGTTGTAAGAGTAGCTGATCAACAACCTAGAGGTTGCGAGTTTGAAATTTGATCCAACCAAACACTTGTTTACGTGTGGGGATGGTGCACTTTAAATCTGCTGTGGCTCCAAATGTTCTCATGCTGGTATGATGTGAAGTTTGGAGAGTGGAGTGCCGCCAACTCAGGTGATGACTCACATTACAAGTTGTCCTCATATCTTTTACTTCGGGATTGATCCCACACCACGGGTATATTTCTGTATGCATGGTCATGTAATGCACCATAGCAATTGTGGACTGTCTTGTGTTACCGAGTGTAAAGTATAGTCGAGCGTGAAGGGAAATCTTTCGTGGCAACAAAGAGTAAAGTCGTGTCTTCATCTTCAAACAGGTATTGGAAGTGATTGGTTATTCAATTTTTCACTGGACATCCCTCTTGGTACCGATTGCTGCGATCGCCATCTGGTATTTGTTTGTTGGAAATGCGTGTGTTAATAATCATGTACACCAGTCACCAATTTAGCAAGATGTGAAACACTACCACTTTTTCTACAAAAAAAGTACCACACGGTGGAGATTGGTTAGACTTTCTGCTGTACTTTTATTTTAATGATGGCTAAATTCACCGCAAATGTAACATTTTAAGAAGTAATTTTACAATGAAATAATTTAAGTTTAAAATATGTAAAATGTTACTTCACCTTGTTTTTAGTCTCATTGGACTATCCAAACAAGCGAGCCTTCCATTGACCATGATTCCTAAACGAGAGCACAACACATCGCAGTCTTCAATACTGAAAAGAAACAAAATGGAAAACTCAAAAATTGCATCTAAAGGGAGAATTCTAATATTTTTCAAATAAAGAACAGGGAGACAAAAGTCGCTTAGATAGGAATTTGCATTTTACTCCCCTAAAACTAATATAAGGGATTTATTAAAGTGTTCATTTCACACCAATCTATTGTTCAGAACAGATCCTTTTAAGTGCTCAAAATATTTAAAACATTCCCAGGGCTGCCACAATCGACTTTTTGCTATTTGTCAACCTTGGCTAGTTTACAAAATCGTCTCTGAAACTCGGTTTCAAAATTTTGGCGACATTTTTTTTAAAGGTACAATCGTCAACGAAAATTTAGTAGCCTCTTTTTTTTACTAGTGGATGGAAAATTTTTTCGGATTTTCTTTCGGTCGAAACTTTTCCAAGGTTCAGGCGCGCCAAGCGTGGCAACCTTGAAAGAAAAACATCGGAATTTGGTCCCTAGATTGTGATGAAAGCCTTATCAAGAAAATATTTAGTCTATTTCATTTAATATTTAAATTCACTAAATCTTCAACATCTGCAACAGAATTAGCACATTCCGTGTTTTACACAATTTATTTTGTGTGTGAGCAACTGAAATTGCTTCTAAAATAAGTCTTGAGAAGACTTTTCTGCTACTTCACAAGTGCTTAGACTGCAACAGCCCTATTTTTATTGTGCAATTAATTTTGAAAGAAACACGTGTTTAAATCTGGATTCCTCGGGATAAAATTCAAAATGTAGAGAATTAACATGGATTGCTGACTTTTTTTCCCGTTTAAACTCGACTGTGTTTGTCAGTATTGAATTAAACATCGGTATAAATGACACCTGTTCAATATACTAGTTTTGTTTACTGAATTCTAAATGATTTTGAGTTTACCTATGGGATGTGAGTATGACTGATCTGCCATCCTCAGTTGCCCGTGATATGCATTTCCAAACCAGTCTCCTCGTCGCAGGGTCCATTCCAGACGTTGGCTCATCCTGAAATTTAATAGAAGTACCTGTTTTAAATGTATGCTTTCCACTGGAAATAGGTAATTGTTTGGCTGTATTAAATTTATGTTTAAAAAAATAGAAAAAGCGACGAGATTGATGCGTCAAAAATTTTCGTATTTCATTAAATGTCTCGAAAATTTTGCTTCCAATCGGACATTCAAACGAATTTTAAGGAAATAATGAAACAGGATAACTTTTAGACTTCAGGATAATATTACGCATTCGAGGATTCCGCTATCCGGATCAATTGGGAGCAGACTCCATTAGAATAATTCACGATAAAAAAGGCTATTTCTTAGCAAAAAACGAATTTTGCTAACAATTTTGTTTACATTTTGTACTTAAATACTGTATTAAAATGTAGCATTGCTTGAACATATCGGTCATAGTTGTTTCGCTGTCTTTACTCGTTTTCGTGCAGCCAAGTCTCGCATGAGCTTGCGGTGAGTAACTTGAGCGATAGAGCCTTGAGTGGCATATAAGACAGACGTTTTCCTTTCATAGTGTTGTGTGGCGTTGGAGAGATATCACACCGAAGCGACCTTCTACCTTTCCCCCAAAACGTTCACACCTCACGGTCGACAGGGTAGGGTACCGAACAAAAGGAGGGATCCTCTAGAAGCTTAGTCGCTGATAGCTCGTAAATGGTGATCGTAGCCGGCGGTCACTTTAAAAAGGGGGATAACATCCACAGTACACAGATCTATACCATGCCGCTGGTGTAAACGAAATTTTAGTGGTAACAATTATATATATGCCTCAGCGTAAAGGTTAAAGTAGAAACCAGTAAAAATTAACTATAAATGAATTAATAGCCCGTAGGAAATAAGTTAAAGTGTTTAAAACGCTTTCAAGGGTCTTTGATCAGTATTGTGTTCCTGACAGGACTTGCCAGCGAATTGATTCTGAAACACTTAGAGAGAAAGTCCCAACGACTATTTGGGAGCAATCGGGAAAGCACTGATCCAAATGCAAAAACCGATGTGTACAATCTGACGATTTCTTACCGCTTTATCTGAGGTTGATCATCCATTTAGAGCTGCATTGCCAAATATGACCCTTGCGTCATAAAATAATCCAAAGTAAACCAACCAACAACCTTAAGATATAATCCCTTGGAAGATTCTATTGCTCTCTTTTAGAATAGAATCCCTTGGAAAGATTATATCGGTCATTTCTTTAGAATAGAGTCCACTGAAGATGCAAACATGTAGAACTAATGCAGATTTCGAGGTGGAATCATGTATGGGAACCCTTTAGAGCAGTGGTTCCCAAACTATTTTGTTCGTGGAACCCCCAAATTTGTTGCCGATGATCGAGGAACCCTGAATATTTTTTATACAACGACTTTTCAAAATTTAATATCTGATACTAAATAAAACAAGTATTATTTTGGTATTTCGGATTTTATTGAATAAAACAAAACTTTAAAAAAAAAATTTATTATAGAAATAATTAATAAACATACAAAACATAAACTGAAAAAACTTTAATGTGAAGAATGCACCTGCTTCTTTGATTCCATGATTCTCTTAAAATTGGGGGTTATGTTTGATAACTGAACTCGCATATCTGGTGCAGCATCAAGTTTGTTACGATAATTGGTTTTTGTCGCAACATATTTTGAAAACCCAGCTTCACACAAATAACTGGTTGCAAACGGCAATAGAATTCGAATAGCTTGTTTTGATAAATTTGGATATTCATCGAATACATCTGACCAGAATATTGTTAACGAAACGGTTCTAAATTTAGCTTCTAATTGTGTATCCGAACTCAATTCAATCAATTTTTCATAATCCATGGAATTAAATCCTTTTGTCTTTTCTTTTATTTTGAAAGGATTTTGTACCCAGTAATTATTTTGATTCTCTAGGTTTGGAAAGTAATCACTAAGTGATTGCTGTAAACTGGACAGATGTGTTTTTATACCATCGCGGATTTCCATGTCTAAATCCACTTCAGATTCTTCGAGAAAATCACTAAGCGTCTGGAAACACTCGAAGTTGTTTTGCTCCACAGCTGAAATCCAATATTGTATTTTCCTTGAAAAGGCAACCAATTTATCTTTTGTTTGCAATATGTTGACTTGTTTTCCTTGCAGAGCCAAACATAATTCGTTCAATTTTCCAAATATATCAGCAAGGTATGCAAGTGTAGATAGCCAAGTCATTATTTAATCTGTCTGATAATTCAAATTTATGACCAATAAAATACGCCATCAGTTCCTTTCGCAATTCAAATATCCGCACAAGCATTTTACCACGCGATAACCATCTAACTTCCGTATGAAGAAGTAAAGTGGTGTGAAGACTACCCATATCTTCGCACATGGCTTTGAAAATACGTGATTGTAATGGTTTACTTTTGATAAAATTAATAATCTTCACTGCTTCGTCTAGGACAGATTTAAATGTCACCGAAATCCTTTTTGTTACTAATGCATATCTGTGAAGAATGCAATGAGTACTGTTACAGTTTTTTGCAACATTTTTAATCCGTGTTACAGTACCACTCACTTTTCCTGTCATTGCTTTTGCTCCATCGCTGCATACTTCAATACATTTTCCCCAGTTAATTTCATGCGTTGTCATAAAATTATCAATGCAGTTAAATATATTCTCCCCCGTGGTGTTAATGTTCACACTTTCACATAAAAGCAAATCTTCTTCAATTTTTTTATTAGAATCATACCGAATGAAAACAAGCAAAATTGCTAATCCAGCAATGTCTGTGGACTCATCTAGTTGTAATACATAAGCGTCACACGCCTGTAACCGTGAAATAAGTTCTATTTCTATGTCATCGGCAATATCGTTAATACGCCTTTTTATAGTATTGTTAGAAAGAGATACACTTTCAACTTGTTTACTATAATCTTCGCCCAATACACACGAAACGATATCTTGAACGCAAGGTTTAATAAGGGATTCACCAATAACATGTGCCTCGCCAGCTAGAGCAATACGGTAAGATACTTTATATGAAGCTTCCGTTATCTTTTGATTATCTGTTTTGAATTTTTTTATCATAAAACTCTTACTTTTATTATGGCTTTCAAGTTTTCTTTTAAAAAAAGAAATATCTTTGCCTTTATCTGTTGGGTGATTTTTTTCCAAATGCCTCAGTAGTTTTGCTGGTGCTAAGGAGCTATTTGCCAATATTTTGTTGCAAAGCAAACAAACCGCATCTGGAGCCTCCTCGTCACCAGTACTAGTAAATCCAAACGACAGGTAACTAGTATCATATTTACGTCTTTTCGTTGATACCACCTGTTCAAAATTGGAAGATGGCAGAGTTGGAAGATGAGGCTGTAGCTGTACGGAACTGGAAGTTGATGGCATTGCGGGTTCCTGAATGCCTGTATCTGTAGATTCCACGATCTCTGCATTATTACTAACAACGTCAGTTTTCTTTAACGACCCATATTTTAACCATCGATCCATTATAAGGGCAATTTTGTTTATAGAAATAAAAATGATAAAAATATTACAGCGTATAATGAATAAATTATAAAAACTATTTATAATCCTACCTGCTTCATGAAAGCACAAGAGGAATAGAAAATACTTATTTCTGTTCACTTGAAAAAATAGTTATGTTAGCTTTAAAGTAACAGCCTAACTCACGATCAGAGTACGAAAATCAACTGATTGCTTCGAGAACCGTTCGCTGAGTGAGTGTAACTAGAGTACCTGAATTGGGAAGAGTGGCGCCAATTCAGAGGAAAATACGACTGCACAAGCGCTAAGGGCGCATTCACACGAAGGAGATCGATCGCTCAGACCGGTCTGAAGGCGACGGGACTTACATAGAAATCATAGGAGCACTTCACACGAGAAGACTAGCAGGAAACCGTTATGAGAGACTAAAAATTAGTCACCGAGGAAGTTCAGTCGGCGGCGACTTTTTTATGTCGTGGTTTATTTTATTCGAGAAACAAAACAAAAGAGCTTTTATATTCTCTAGTACAAGTTTATATATTCGCGATCGTTAAAGATAAAGTAAAAATTTCACCGGATTTGAAATCTGCGGAAAATTTTACTCAAGATCGATACCTTAAATGTGATTTTCTTTAAATAAATAATATTTCTATTGTAACTTATATATTTACGTCAAATGCGGCTAAATTCGTATTGCGAAGATATAAGAGTTGGAATTGAAATTTATTTACTGAAAGAAAATCACATTTAAGGTATCGATCGGATGTAAAATTTCCGCAGATTTCAAATCCGATGAAATTTTCAATCTGTCTTTAATGATGCTGAAGTGCCTCTACAATAGCTAGAAGTTCGCAAGTGAAGTTGCGTCCAACTTCACTTGCGAACTTCTAGCTATTGTAGAGGCACTTGACCTGTATAAAACCCTTCCTGCTTCTGAGCAGGCTGAGGGTGTAGTTATTTTCTGTGACTCAAGAGCTGCCCTACAAGCAATACTAAAAAGAGACTCCTCGATCATCAGCAGAATATGCTCCCACCTAAGAGAAATTCAACATTTGGGAAAGATCTGCACACTCCAGTGGTTGCCCGCACACGTTAATATATCAGGCAACGAGACTGCAGACCAACTAGCAAAAGAGGCTAGAAATCTAAACAATGAGGACAATGTGAATGTCACCCTGCTGGACGCAAATGCCCTAGCTAACTTCAAATTGAGAGAACCTTCGATCTCAATTAAGCATCAGCTTTGTAATATCAATGAGGATAGAGTAATTACCAAAACCATAGCCAGGTTAAGAACAGGTCATTACAGAGAAATGAAGATTGACAGCGAGGGTAATAGATCTTACAGAAAGTGTAATAACTGCCCAGATATGGAGTTAACACCAGCTCACATTTTCGAATGTCCAGCAATAATTGCGGATCTATTTAAAGTCGGGGTCCTTTTCTCGGAACCGAACCTGTACGAGGACAATATAGTCGATATTGCTAGAGCTGTGATAACTGCTCATGGCATCATTTGAACAAGACTCGTCGTAGACACGACAACAACAACATTTTACAAAAGAAACCTAAACAATTCCAGTCAAAAATTTAGTTTTGCTTCTCTTCGCTGAAATAGTTTATGCGCAGGAAATGAATCAGTAAACATTTCGTGGTGTCAATATCAAGCGACCTTCGTGTGAAGGCGCCCTAAGACTTAATTGGGTTGCCAGGGAAAGAAAATTGTTCGTAAGATATCGCCCTGCTTGGCATCTTTATCACCCCTTAGGCATCCTTTACGTTTATTTTATCGGTACCATTTGTAATTGGTTTTGCAGGGTTGATACAGAATTTTGAAATTAAGGAGGGTTGTTAAAAATTTTAAATTTAATGCGGTGGTCGATTGTAAACTTTCCGAGGAAAATGTGAATATTTTAGACGCCATTCTTATTTTTTTAATAAAATAACATTTGTCACGCGGAACCCCTAAATTTTTTCGTGGAACCCCAGGGTTCCGCGGAACCTACTTTGGGAACCACTGCTTTAGAGGGTTAGCACATCGATATGTCTGGAAATGGTCAAAAAATCACTACATGTAATGCTTTTTAAGCATTATGTAATAGAGAACCGAAAAAGGAGGTTAGACCGTGCCTGTAACTGATGGACATGCAAATAAAAGATTCAAGCAAATTATTGGTTTGATGCAGAATTTTCTTCCGCTTTTTTTTTACAATAATTGAAGAAAAATTATTTTATTTAGTAAAAATGACTTTATATCAAAAAAATTAACCACCTTTCTGTTCGATGGCATTTCTACATATCTCAGGCAGCTGCAATATCCCACTCTCAGAACAGTTCTGAGGTCCCAAGTACTCGCTGAAATTCCTTCTCTCCAACAACAAAACGTGCACGTATGAAGTATACAACCCTTCGGTTTTATTAATATAGCATTGCCATGTAGCGCCAAAAACGGGAGGAACTTTTGCATCCACCAAATACTTAAGTATTGTAACGAAGGGGAAGCGAAACTTACCAAGAGAATCAATTCAGGATCCCCTAAAGTAGCTATAGCAGTGCAGAGTTTTCTTTTGGTGCCACCGCTGAGAGTATGGACTGGGCGGTCCGCGTGGGTTTTTAATTCTAGGCTTTGAAGACTGCGCTCAGCTGTCTGGAAGAGATAGAACGGTCTTATAATTATTAGTTCGCGACGGGAAAGGAAATAAACTATGTTTTGAAGAAAATTCTCCAGCGTATTTAATACCGTTGGGATTTTGATTAAAAATGAGTGTCACACGCGGCTTTATTGTTAAAAATAAAAGGATTTTGTAAATTAAATGAAATGATTGGGATAAAAATTTGTTATAAAACAAATTGTAAAGTTTTCACAATAGTAAAGTTTATAATATGTAGAAAAATAACTGCTCGGTCAGATATTTTAAACATCTATAACACTAAAATTAACTTTAAAAAAATTTCAATATAATATTACATTAAATGCATTTTTTTTAGAAAATGTAAATTTAATGACATTTTACATCTTAGAAGTTTTCCAAACTTAAGTTATTCGATATCTGTTGAACTTTATTGCTCTGTCTACATGCATTTTAGGAAGGTAGGTAGATAGTTAGTTAATATCTCACGGGAGGCGCAACACAACGGGCTATTGGCGACAATACGCTATCCATCCCGTAGGGAAAGATCCAAGGACAACGCCTCGTTCTTTTGAATAACGGTCAAATGACTAAGTCACACCTGGCACCACGCCAACGCGAGAATATGCGACGTCACGACAGATTTAACGTGCCACTAGCCCCCTTGTACGCGGTCTTTGGCATTACCTTAGGTTGGGAATTCTCTACTCTTCCAACCATTTTAAGGGTCAGTAATGTAATCCATTTGAATGCTTTTGCCATAATCACGGCTGGTTAATTAAGATATTGTAATTTGGTGATTTGAAGCAATCCTACCTTAGACACATTTGCAGATGCAATGCCCCTGAGACCCGCATAAACTTCAAGATGTTGTCTTGGAGTTAATAAACCATCCAGGGCATCTTTCTGAGGACAGTAGCCCAGAAACTGATGTCTCTTCCTTGCTTTGGACCTAATGAAAATTTCATCAATTAGCTTCTATCACTAAAGGTTTTTCGCATGCACGATTATGTGCAATTTACCTTTCCACATTCTTGAGATTTTATGCACTAATTTTAATTTATCCTAACTAACAAAGTAATAATTACCTTCGTTGTAATAAAATACTAATATGCGTTTCTTCCTTGTGGTAAATATTTTTATTCGCTATTTATTCCCGGATGGTTTAACTCCGATAAAGAATTTAAGTTAACTCGCATATTATGATACGATTTTAATTTAAATAATTGAACACGATTGTAGAAACTAATTTACTTTGAGTTTGCTAAAATATAAGTCGACTGGCATCACTTCTTTCGGTATCTGTGTTAAAAGTACTATGTTGATAAGTTCTGATTAATGGTGTTCTGATTAAATATCTTCTACGAAGTCTATAGGTTTCGAATGTTGATTATGCAATAAAGAACTAAGAGTGCAAAGTATTTTATATTTTACTCTCTTAATTTTTTTACTGCATGATAACAGGAATTCGCGAAACTTATTTTATGTATCAAATATTTATGTAAAATATCTTTTGTATAAAATTTATAAAATTCACATATTTTATAGAAAATACATGTGTTTATAGATTAAAGTATTTTATTTTAAAAAGCACTATTTTCAAATACTTTAATTATGTATTTCATAGATTCGTAAGTGGACACGAAGTTTCTTAAACTGGATATAGGATTACATTTCTTCCGTAATCGAGTATTATACCTTAAAATCGACTAAGTTATTTGTACTTTTCATCAACTCCAAAAAGCTATACTCATCACAATTATTAGAAATTCAATAAAACATTTGAAATGTATTACTTACTGTAAACCAACCGAGACTATTTTCCCAGATGTTGGCTGAATTTCTCCAATCAGCAACCGAAATAAGGTTGTCTTACCTGCTCCATTAGCTCCAACCAGACCAAAGCACTGAAACAAGTACGATCAGATTTCAAAGCAACAGAATTATTCTGTACTCGGTAAAGTTGGCATTAATAGTCTAACCTTACAAGAAGCTTTCATTATTTTGTATCATATGTAACAGTCTTCAATTCATAAAACGTTATAGATAAAACTTCTATCCAAATGGGAGAGGAGAAAGATAATGAAGTGTTTTTAATGCTGATTATATATATATATATAATTCCAATACATACCATAGTAAGTTCCCTCCATTTTAACGTTATTATTTATTAAACGGAATTCATATCAATGAGATAATAAAGATAAATTGTAGTTTTTATAAAACAATTTTCAGCATTAAATACTATGTACTTAAAAGTCAGTGGTTAATTTATGAAATAAATTAATATTATTTTTGATAGTCAACAATGTATAAGACGTTTTGAAATATAACCAACGCTTACCTCTCCTTCGGGGACACTTAAGGTCAAATTGTCTACTGCATATCTATTACCTGCTTTGGTATGGTATATCTGAAAAGAAAATGTACAAAGTATATAAAGTACACGTAGCATACATTCATTAGTACAGTATAACTCCAATTATCCGATCTCTGACTATCCGAACCGCTTTCAGAATTTCAGAAAAAAAATTAAGACGGAAACGTATTGCGATTCGCAAAATAATGATTCTGGGTTTCAAATTCTAAATGATGATGAACTTATTGAAAGTTTGAGAGAAGAAAGTATCGTTGAAGAAGATGACCTTATTGTCGAAGTTGAAGCAGACATGGGACCATCTGCTAGTGAAGCATTTGCCGGCTTTGAAACCGCGTTGAAGTGGATGGGTTTCAAATTCTAAATGATGATGAACTTATTGAAAGTTTGAGAGAAGAAAGTATCGTTGAAGAAGATGACCTTATTGTCGAAGTTGAAGCAGACATGGGACCATCTGCTAGTGAAGTATTTGCCGGCTTTGAAACCGTGTTGAAGTGGATGGAGCGACAGACAGAGTAAGACCACATGCAACTTCTCATTGTCAAGCGGATGCGCGTCTTGGTTGTCCGAAAACGGACGAAGACAGTCAAACAGCTTACTTTGACCGAGATGTTTAGCAAGCAATGACTTTCATTTACAGTACGGTATGTACATACTGCACTAATGTACAGCACTTGTAAGTATGCTTAACGTGTAAAAGTGTTCCCTTTTCATTTAATTAATTAAAAGCTCTTTTTCTTTAAAAATCTATATATATAATTCTCTTACGTGGCACGCAAAAAAGACGTTATTTGTTATCGCGTTTTGGCAACACTGTACGATTGTTTGTTTATCGCGAAGTCTCGCGCATCGATTGAATTTATAGCGTTATCGGATGAAATTTTATTGAAAAAAAAAAGGAAATTTTAATGAGCTGTTGCAGTTAGTTTATAATAGAAATCAAAGAAAGCGGAGGATCTTTTCAGGGCCATTTAAAAAACGGTCCATTTCAGGGCCAACAATTATAGTTCAACAAGACGCTTGCGCTACAACTTTCTGCAACAAACTCAATTAAATAAGTGTGGGTCGTTTGAGTGCTGGGAAAATGTACACACAAACAACATGCTGGGTATTGAATTTCCAAAGCAACGCTCACATTTCAAATCAAAATTTGCACAAAGTTTTCATTTGAATTCTGATTTTAGAGATACTGTATATATTTTTTCTGTAATACAGCAAATTTAGATTTGAAAAGCATTTTTTTGGTAACATATTTTGTAAACAATCCCTTCTGCTAGGACACATGTCTTCATTGAGGCGAGCGAAGCGAGCATAGGTTCGCGCAGCGAACCAATGAGGATTGCAAAGCAATCCTCCGGGGGTTGGCGAGCGTTAGCGAGCTGGGGGCAGGCCCCCTAGTAGTTTTTTATTTCTCCCATTTTCAACATACATACAGTAATTAATTAAAATACAAACAGACCCTTTTTTTGGAAAAAATCCAATTATCCGAATGGGGTCCGGTCCCAATTGATTCGGATAATTGGAGTTCTACTGTATCCCATAGGATTATAATTCAAAAAATTTTCTTACATTTTTTATGCCTATACTTAATTAGCATTAATCCTCTGCATTGTGTAGTGTTGTTTTTACGGTACACTGCCTAACTGGATAAACACATCTTTCTACAGAATCCATGGATTATTTCAACCTTTAGAAAGGTTCTGTTGGTTTTTTTCTCGGAATACAATCCCTCTATTCTTTGGTCCTTTTACTGTACAAGAATCCCTAGGAAAGATTCTATTGATCCATATTGAAGAATAGAATCTCTTGAAAAGACTATTGCTCCTTTCCATCGAATAGAATCCGTTGGAAAGATTTTACTGCCCATTTCCTTGGAAGTGAATTCTTTGGAAAGATTCATGCAAGGGAAACTGCAGGTTGGAATATGGGGTTATCCTTGTTAACCCCTTAGGGGGGGGTAAGACAAAATTGTTGAACCCATCTACCACCAATTGTATAAATATTGTTTCACTTCTTGAGTGACATTTCAAATCAAGGGTCAGAGGTGAATGGAGGCATTGTTCTCTAAAGTAGTTTCTTTTCTAGGTTCAAAAAGTTAGTACGGTACAAAGACCCAAATCCGGAATTGTCCAAAATCCGGACGTTTTACTAACCGGCGTTTTTTTGTTTTTCTCACTTTTTTACATCTTTCCGACGATGTTTAAAGAACAAGGAATTAAATCTGGACCTAATTGATGAAACAACGCAAAATAACGGACATGTTCAGAGTAAATACCACGCAGAAAAATGAGAAGATTTGTAAGGTAAAATGTGTTGTATTGTGTTATAAAAAAGGTATTTTTCCTTATTTAAAAATGACTCCTGTTTATATATTTTCTATTTCACTATTCCAAACGCGAAATTCGCGCGAGTTGGGTGGGTGGTATCAAGTTTTTTTTTTGACAAAAAATGTAAATAATCCGAAATGGCCTAGGTCTGGAGAATTCCGGATTTTGTACTGAAATATTTTCATTGTGTTTAGTGTAATAAAGGGGTACAATTGTATATAGGTTAAGGTGGGAAAATGGTACACATTTGACGAAAATGATTCATGGAGTACTTAGCATACTCATTTTCATTTCATGAAAGGCCTCGTCATCTAATTTGAGCCAGTAAAATGCGGACAGGTTTTGTACTGTAATGTGTAGGTTTTAAGTTTAAAAAGTAAGGTAGTTGAATTTACGTCGCACTGGAGCAACTCAATGGGCAATTGGCGAAGGTCCGACACGATTCCCGAAATGAAAGATCCAAAGACAACACGTCATTTTGTCAGATAACGAAGAAAACACCTGAGCTGGCACCCCACACTCTAAACTTCCACACCAACGCGAGGAAACTCGCAACCCAACCCACCCTCCGGTTTCTAATCTAGTACACTTCCAAACGGACTACTGCGACCCTTGTAAATGAAAGGCACATTTATTTAGAGTATTTTTTCAAATAATAGGTGGCTCCGACCCTTGCTCGCCTACGCACGCCAACCCCCGGTGATTGCTACGCAATCCAATTTGGTTTGCTTCACAAACCAACACTTCTTTCGCATAGTTTTCAATCTCCTGCGACGGCGAAACTATTTAAAAATTCGTATATTCGTGATTGGACTTTCCGAGTCATGACGTCACAGCGTGGGCTAAAAACTAATAGTAATAAGCTATAGATATGACAGTTTTTACAAGAAAATAAGGAAAATGTCCCGATTTTTCCTAAATTTCAAAAAAATATTATCTAAAAATTTCTAAAAAAACTCGACGAGATGCAAAAATTCACGTTTAGAGGTACTCTAAAAAAATTACGGCTGAAGACTGAAAATTTGTATGTGTTTTGCTCTCTCGCGTTAGAAATTTCGCTTTTTTCGACTTTGACACTTAATGCACCCTAAACTAATAGTAGTAACGCAAAACAATCTTCTCCGTCCTGTTCCCTGTACAATTTTGAACAAATCATGTTAATTTCGTAATTTTCTGATCCGTACTTTCTCGGGAAACTATCTCAGAATCTAGCGGAAAAAAACGAGTTTTCAATCCTGCTTCAACTTTTTTTTATTTTGAGAGATAATGAATCTTACGTATATATTGCTTTGGGTGCGAGTACAGGGACGGGAAAGTCAAGGTATCAGAATTCGTTTTTTGATCTTTTGTATAAATTATTCATAAAAATCAGGATATCAAAGGACAACATACTTGAGATATGTTTTGTATTTGCAATAGATGTTTTAATCCATCGTCATTTGCGGTTTCAGTTTGTAGTTTCGTTTCCCGTTTCTTCACCAGCAACCTGTAATGACAGTTAATAAATAGAAAAACTATTTATGTGAAATTTCGTTGTTATGAATTCTTAATTAGTGTAGTTCTTCAAACAAAAAAAGAAACGATTTTTTGACGTTACATACTAAAAGCAACAGCTTTTAAATTATCTAAAGTACTTCAAATAAATTTAATAAATTCTGGAAAAGATAGCATACTGATACTGACGTAGCGGATTTTAATTACCACTCTCGAATAACAGTTCAGGTATATTTAATGAAGTATGATCTATTCGTTGAAGCTGCATTTATGCATTTCTACACATTTTTTTATATGAAACCTTAAAAAAAGGAATTAAAGAGTTGACATATTGTTGACAAAGAAATGGCACTACCGTCTGATCATATAAAGTCAAATAAATCGTTTCCTTTTTTAATTAAAGTAATCATTCGCACTATCTCATGTATTATGTCTATCGGGAATCACTTGAAATCTATTTTGTTAACGAAACGAAACAAAATCATGTGACATGGAAATTGGCAAATAATTCACGTGTATTACAAATAAAAAAGCAAGTGACGAACTGTTTCGATTACTAAAATATAAAATTCTTGCAACAAACAGAACGGGAAAAAACAAAATAATTGCTACTAAAATAAGGTTTAAGAGGAGACGGCTATTCTAAGATCTAAAATTCTTGCAACGAACAGAACGGGAAAAAACAATGTTGCTACTAAAATAGGGTTTAAGAGGAGAGAGCTATTCGAAGATCTAAAATTCTTGCAACGAACAGAATGGGAAAAAACAAAATAATTGCTACTAAAATAGGGTTTAAGAGGAGACGGCTATTCTAAGATCCAAAATTCTTGCAATGAACAGAACGGAAAAAAACAATATTGCTACTAAAATAGAGTTTAAGAGGAGAGAGCTATTCGAAGATCTGAAATTCTTGCAACGAACAGAACGGGAAAAAACAAAATAATTGCTACTAAAATGGGGTTTAAGAGGAGACGGTTATTCTAAGATCCAATATTCTTGCAACGAACAGAACGAAAAAAAAAACAATATTGCTACTAAAATAGAGTTTAAGAGGAGACGCTAATTCTAAGATCTAAAATTCTTGCAACGAACAGAACGGGAAAAAACAATGTTGCTACTAAAATAGGGTTTAAGAGGAGAGAGCTATTCGAAGATCTAAAATTCTTGCAACGAACAGAATGGGAAAAAACAAAATAATTGCTACTAAAATAGTGTTTAAGAGGAGACGGCTATTCTAAGATCCAAAATTCTTGCAACGAACAGAACGGAAAAAAACAATATTGCTACTAAAATAGAGTTTAAGAGGAGAGAGCTATTCGAAGATCTGAAATTCTTGCAACGAACAGAACGGGAAAAAACAAAATAATTGCTACTAAAATGGGGTTTAAGAGGAGACGGTTATTCTAAGATCCAATATTCTTGCAACGAACAGAACGAAAAAAAAACAATATTGCTACTAAAATAGAGTTTAAGAGGAGACGACTATTCTAAAATCTAAAATTCTTGCAACGAACAGAACGGAAAAAACAATATTGCTACTAAAATAGGGTTAAGAGAAGAGAGCTATTCTAAGATCTGAAGTTCTTGCAACGAACAGAAAGAGAAAAAACAATATTGCTACTAAAATAAGGTTGATGCATAAGTTCGTCTTGTTTTCGGCGCTACATGGCATGGCTTCGCATTATCGAAGTGTTATTTACTTTGCACAAATAAAATTTCGATGTTTGAAAGAAGAAATTTCAGCGAGTACTTTGGAAAAAAATTTCGTTACTAGGTTTCGCTTTCAAATTTTGTTAAGCATTCAAAATGGCCGAAAACACGGAGCAATTTTTAGACCTATGCTTTCTTATTAACGAAAAGGCAAGAAAGCTTCACAGATGTAAAATAAGATATTGTAGGGTGAGGGAGCAGTCGACGATACCACTTGCCTTAAGTGGTTCGGAAAGTTTTGTCACCTGGATCCGTTCTTTAGCCAAAACCTTAGGAGCGCGGGATGAAATGGAGCTACCAGAGAGATGGAGAAAGATCATCGAACAGAACGGCACATACTATATTCATTAACTGTAATTTTTAGACAGTGTAAAATAATGTTTCTTTCTTTCTTTAACAAAAACCAGGAACGAACTTTTTGTTCAACCCAACATTAAAAAAAAAATGGTATTTCACAGCCCTGACAGCGTACATACCTTTCGCACCAATGCCGGAGAGGTAGAACTTCAATGAGAACGGTGAGGAAGAAGAAAACGATTCCTTGCACGAAGAGTGCCACGAAATTGGGACCTAGTGAGTTCCACGTGAAGGGCGACACGTAAACGTCCTGTCCAAACTGGGCAAATATTTCCGATCGGATTTGGTTCTCGTTGAGGTCTGTGAGGCCACCGACAAGACTGTACTGGGGGAACATGAGGGAGAATCTCTGAAGCACTTCCAACGTCGAAGCAACATCCTGCAATGGATAGATCAATAGTTCAAAGATGCACTTTACTTTGTTTTAGTCAATTGCCTTCTACTAATCTTCATTGAAGATGAATGTTTTTTTTTAAATTTTCCTAATCTCCTTGGTGTTTAGTTTATAGTTCTGACATAAGAACACACATACGTCAAAAGCTCACCTAGGATATCAATCTCGAAGGGAATAAATTTTTATTGTATGCTCTTAGGGGGTGAATTTAAAAATTTCTTTGAAATATAGAATAGTTTTAGATTATATCACCTAGAGACTAGTTTTAGATTATGCTACCTAGAGACTAGTTTTAGAGTCTTACCTAGAGACTAGTTATGGAGTGTTACTTTGGAGACGATTTGAGACTGTTACCTAGAGACTAGTTTTGGAGTGTTACCTTAGAAACTAGTTTTAGAGTGTGTTTCTTAGAGACTAGTTTTAGAGTGTTTCCTAGAGACTAGTTTTGGAGTGTGTTACCTAGAAACTAGTTTTGGAATGTGTTACCTAGAGATTAGTTTTGGAGCATTACCTAGACGAGTTTTGGAGAAAGTTCCTATAAGAGACTAGTTTTAAAGAAAGTTCCCAAGAGTCTAGTTCAGGAGAAAGTTCCCAAGAGGCTAGTTTTGGAGAAATTTCCTATGAGACTAGTTTTGGAGATAATTCCTAAGAGACTAGTTTTGGAGAATGTTCCTATAAGAGACTAGTTTTGGAGTCTTACTTAGAGACAAGTTTTAAAGTGTTTTCCAAAACTAGTTTTGAAGTGTGTTCATAGGAGACAAGTTTTAGAGTGTTCACAAGAGACTAGATTTAGAGTATGTAACCTAGAGACTAGTTTTGGAATGCGTTCCCAATCTGAAAAGATTTAACGATATAAAATAATATATTTTTTGTAGTTCTGGATGTTTCAAACATATGATACAATTGATATCAAAATCTCAAAGCATCGGTCAAATTCTTTTGGAATATTCACTATTATGGCTACAAACTACATGTGCAGGACATAATATATATTGGGACGTTATTGGAAAAAGATGGTAACTACTTTTGATATGCTGATCATACGTAGGCTGACGAGCGAGAGCATGATAACCAGTCCAACAAAGAGGTGACTGGTGAAGATAACCATAAAGGCCAGACTGCCTTCACGAAAGAAACCACTGCACAGGTATGTCAAGGGAGTTGTAGCCCAGCTGAAAAAAAAGAAAAAAATGTTTTTATTAATTAGATATTAAAGAAGATGGTCATAATAGCAGTTAATAATAACTGCTATTGCGGGTTAGCGATAGCCTTTAAGACTGTCATCGTAAAAACAATTGGGGCCGTGGTAACTCGATTGGAAGACTAACAAATTGGTAACCGGAGGATTGCAAGTTTGAATCTAACCAAAGACATGTAAAAAGGGGATGATGCACGTTAAATTTGTCGTGGCCTCAAATGTCCTCATGGTCGACCAACCGGTCTGGTGGTTAAGGTGTTAGCCTCTAGATCGGAAGGTTCTTGGTTCGAATCCGGGTCAGGGCATGGATATTTGTAAGCGTATGGTGTAGAGGCGGCTGGTGCATCTTAAATCCTCACGTTGGGTTGGTGTGGAAGTTTGGAGAGTGGGGTGCTAGCTCAAATGTTGCCTCGTCATGTGACTGTGGTTCAAAATGACGTGGAATTGTTCTTGGATCTTTCCCCTAGGGGATTGATCCCGGACCGTCGTCAATAGCCCGTTGTGTTGCTCTAGTACGACGTTAGTTAAAAATTACCAATTACCAAATGTCCTCATGTTTGCCTGGAAGTTTGGAGTGGGGGTGCCAGCTCAGACGTGACCTCGTCATCGGACCGTGGTTCAAAATGACGTGAAGTCCTCGAATCTGATCGGGATTGATCCCGGACCGTCGTCTGTAACCCGATGCTCACTCAAACTCCAGAGCGACATTAATTAAAATTTCTATCATAAAAACAGTTTTGCCCATCTGTATGATTAGATTGATTAATGTTCAGCTATATCACACAACTGGTGGAAAGCAATATCAGTTAGGTTACACAAATGATTCCATTGAAAAACATTTACACATTCCTCTGATTTGTCTAAATTTTTTTCAATTTTCAGATGCCCCCTAAAATCCCCGTAGTGACGAAAATTTAAGTGTAGTGCAAAAACTATACGGCGGAAATAGCTGCAATTTTGTACAGACACTAGGGGGCTTCGCCCGCTGCTCGCTAACGCTCGCCAACTCCCGGGGATTGCTACGCAATCCCATCTGGTTTGCTTCTTACACCAACACTCCTTCTACATAAGACATTTGGTTTGCTTCGCAAATCAAAACTTTCCTTTCGCAGAGTGAAACTATCTGAATAATTTGTATTATCCTGATTTCACTTTACGGCCCATGACGTCACAGCGAGGGCTACGCCCCCTGCTCGCTTACCCTCGCCGACCCCCGGGGATTGCTACGGAATACCGTTTGGTTTGCTTCGCAAACCAATACGTCTTTCTCAAGTGATTTCACTTTAACACTTAATGCACCCTAAACTAATAGCCGCATGAGTAAAAAATCTTCTGCATCTTGTTCCCTGTACAATTTTAAGTAAACCGTGTTAATCTCCAAACTTTACGATTTGTACTTGGTACTTTCTCGGTAAACCGTCTGAGAACAGAGGGAAAAAAGCGAGCCTTTTTCCTCGCCAAATAAAAACAAATCGTTTTTATGGCAATTGTTGCTACGGTAAATTTGATATATAATTGTACCATAAGAAAGAGTGTAATGTAATGCATTCAGTGATGTTCTCAAATTTAAAAAATAATTTTTTTTTTCTGTAAATATAACGGTTGTAACAAAAAGTAGCGAAAATATCCAAAGATTCCGAATTTTGTATGACCAACTTTTGATGGCATCCAATTTAATTATTAACCGATTTCAAAAATAATAGTACCGTAAGAAAGAGTACATTCTGAGGTATACTGCGATATTTTTTAAATTAAAAACTAATAGTAATAAGATATAGATATGGCATTTACAAAAAAAAATAACAAAAATGTCCCGATTTTCCCCGAATTTCAAAAAAATGTTATCAAGAACCAAATTGAAATAAAAAATAAAAAAAACTCGACGAGCTGCAAAAATTTACATTGAGAGGTACTATTTAAAAAAAACTCACGGCTGAAGACTGAAAATTTGTATGTGTTTTGCTCACTCTCGGAAGAAATTTTGAATCTTCAATTTTGACACTTAATAAACCCTAAACTAATAGCCGCATCGGAAAAAAAATCTTAATAATTGTCCAGGGAATACGATGAAGAACAAACCATGTTAATTTCGTTTATTTCCGATCAGTACTTCCTCGGGAAACCGTCTAAGAATCGAGCTAAACAACACAGTTTTCAATCCTGCGTCGGCGGCGGTAACATTTTTTTAATATAGAGAGATATTAAAATTCTTTTTGAATGAAAACTTATTAAAGTTCCTATTCATATTGTTTCAATGATCAATTTAACTGCTAATATTGCATACTAAAAACTATTTGAAAAAATAAAAGCATTAGGCAAAGTTTGTTTGGGTTCCTTAATGGTATGAACCAATTAATGGTTCCAATGCTAACATGGTATTAAACATCAGTGCAATAAGAATATTATTTAGGAAGATATTCATAAAAGTCTTTGATATGGATTTAACATTTGGAGCTCTAAATATTTCTAGTCATAATTCCGATATGGCTGAACAGAACAACATGAAACTTGGTATCTGAAGTTGAATTTTGATATACGTAGATCCAAACTTTAGTGTCGAAATAGGGGTTGCTATTGTAAATTATGAAGTGCTCAGTTTTATATGAAGACGGCCCCTTATGCAAATTCTATGCATCCGAATATATTGAAGACGTTGTTCCCTGCTGAATGACATCTTTGAATTTGCTTTACTGTTAAAATTAACATTTTATTCTGCGTTTGAGGCTAAAATTTGACCTACTAAGTACATTTAGGCCCAAATCGGGATTTGAACCCAAGGCATGTAGCGAGAATCCGAACTGACTACTCGATCATTTGAATCACAGAAAACACGCGTTTTAGTTAAAATGTTTCAATTGAATAAGAATATTGAGTAGGTAGCTTTATTAACACGTCACACTGTAGCAACACAACGGGCTAATGGCGACGGTCTGCGATAAATTTCGAAGGGACAATCCAAGGATAACGTCTCGTGTTTTCAATCACGGTCAGATGACGTAACACCTGAGAGGGCACACCACTCTCCACACCAAGCCAACGTGAGGACATGTGAGGCCACGACACATTTAACGTGCACCAGTCAACACGTAGACTACGGTATTTGATTGGACCTAGTTTCGAATTTGCAACCCTTCGGTTGCTAAAATTAAAGAAATCGATATTTCGATCGATTTTGGTGATTTTTTAAAGTCCACGGACCCCTGAAGCACCTTTGAGAAATCAACTTTCACAGTTTGAAAGAGGATAGGAATCGCCACAAAACACCATCCATACCCATAGAGGAAGATCAAGGTGTAGACAGCCCGGAAGTTCTCCCTCTGGTAGAAGGCGGGCAAAGCGAACGAGCCCACAATGGCCGCTGATACGATGCTCGTGACGAAGACGATGGTCAGGTCCCAGAGGAAAGCGGCCCCCCAGTACAACAGGGGGCCCAGTGCCCCAGTCGTCATCTGGAGTCGCTTTTGGTCCGATTCCCGCTCGCCCACGATGTAGACGGCGAAGGTACAGGGCACCAGCGACAGCCCGATCAGGAAGACGAAAGCGATGCCCACTTCGCCGAGTCTCTGTAACCTGAAAGAAACAAACAAGGGATCGTACCTTTTAATGGGACTCTTTGACCCGGTGCACACATCCGATTTTTCAACGTGCCGTGCCGCTGCGGCACCGAAGCCCAACTATGCTCACATAACCGTGAAATGACGCACGTACTCATTTCGTCCCATTTGCGATAAATATTCTATCGAAGAAAACGCGCTTATTTCGCTTGGTGTAAAAAAAGTATAATTTGAAACAAAAATAGACGTTACTGGATACAACCATTTATTAATTATTATTTATATTGCATTTATTTACGAAAACAAGGAACTTCAGAATGGAGAAGCGTGTGCGACGCTATGGGGAAATGCGGTACAAATTGCTCGCAAGTTGGACGTGCGGCAACGGAGGCATGTGTACACTACTCCATTGAATGTAATGTTTCTCTGACCGCACTTGCGTTGCCGCAGCGGCGCCGTACGTTGAAAATCCGGATGTGTGCACCGGGCCTTAATCTCTCCCAACTAAATAATTGTTTTCAATACTTCTTTGAAATCAGACCAGCACTACATGGTCGGTATAGAAGAAAAAGTGTTCGTCGAGTTCCGTCTAATAAATTTCTATAGTGTAGCAACATTCCCTGGCAACAAGGTCGGGATCAGAGGTCAATATCTCTGACCACAGGTCGAAAATCCCAAAACATCTATAGGTGTGGTCTTCCATGGTGGTCTAATGGCCGTGCAGATGGTTTTTAGGGGTGCACGTGTTGTGTTACGATCTTCGATGACCCTCGCTTCATCTTGGGAACTTGGGGATTTCCGCTAGATTACGAGAGTCGAGGCGAAAAGAAAAGGGGCTCTTGTCCTAACGAGAAGGAGTACTTCGTGCTTTCTGTCTTGCTAAAATGGAGGAGAGACTACGAACGGAGGAGGACCGAACGGAGCTGTTCCTGGAGGCACTAGTGACCCGAACGTCAACTCCGGACTCTAACCACCGTAGACGCCTAGATCCTTCGACTGATGAGATGACCAGCAGGTTCCCAGCGAGTCCATCCCCTCTTTATCTGACAGGAAGCCTCGATCTATTGCCATGGTCCAGCGGCTCCCCAGGTAAAGTTAATTTTGCCAAAATAACAATGGACACAAATAAAGAAGTTTCTCGTGAATTACTAGTTACTTTTATTTATGAAACTGAATCACAACGAGACACACGACCCCCCCCCTAGGATTGAACTGTCTCCCAGTGGAATCTGGCGACAGAAAGGATCTGCTAGGGTTCGTACTGAGAAAGATGTTTCCGTGTGCTCGTTGGAGCTGACCTACTGAGTAATCCCATTTTTATGTTTGCATCTCTCACGACCTAGGGATACAAATCCCTGATTGTGCAGTCGCGGAAAAAAAAGAGTCACCTCCTTTATTTTGGGCACTATTCCTACTAGAGCACATTAAAAGGTTCAATAAGGAATAACGACCTCTACAAATTCAAATCCAAAAAGAATTTCATAAAAGAACAACTTTATATCAAATTTTGCACAAACAACGAAATTTGTAATGGAAACGCCGTGTTTCGATGCCATAATCAGATTCTGCATCGTTAAATTAGTCTAAATATTAGATTCAATGACTGTATCTTTATATGCGGAGATATTCAATGATAAATTTGTTTATTTCAGGGATCATCTCCAAATAGAAAGTCGCTATTTGGAGATCGAATGAAAATTCAAATTTCAATACTATTTCAAACGTATTTTTCAGCTATCCCAGAATTATTATATTTGTTATGCAAGTGTACACCATTCGAGAATCATTATCTGAAGTTTGTGAGATGTTTTATAAATGCTTTGGTTGCCCATCAAATCGCAATAATGATAAACATTTTAATATAGCGATAAAAACTAATTATAGGAATGAGCTGAAATTTGGCATGGCCATATTAGGAGTCCTAAATAAATTCCTAACAAAATATAAGTTTCCAATTCATCATTTTTTCAAACATTAATTTAATAATTATATTGCATACCCAAAATTATTTTTAAAATAAAATATTTGGTGGATTTTGTTTGGGTTGTTTAACAGAGTAACGTGGTACAAAATATCAGCGCTGTAGAAATGTTATTTAGGAAGATATCCATAAAAGTCTAAGAAACTGATTTAACATTAGGAGCTCCAATCTTTCTGTCCTCATAACTTCAAAAAGGTAAGACCTGATGACATGAAATTTGGTATATGAGTTTAAATTTTGATACAGATTCGGAATTGTATAACGAAATAGGGGTTTCCTATTGGAAATTATGAAGTTGGTGCTCAATTTAACATGAAGACGACCCCTTGTGCAAATTTTATTGGAATGGAATTTATAGAAGACGTTAGTTCCTATCAAACGCCATCTTTGAATTTTCTCATCTGTAAAAATTGCTTGAATGAAGAGGAGAGGTTCGTTTTTTTCCACCGCGACTATACATACGGTAGCATACTGCTTTGTGAAATAATCGTTAGTTTGTAATTCAGGCTGTGTTGCCGTGTTTATTAGCATATTACTCGTACCACTACGTTAAAATCGTGTCAACGTGAACCATACCAAACTAGTATAAACAGTTCGACAGGAAATTTTTACGAAGTCCCTTTCGAATGAGGCCTTGAACAAATGAATATGATGTATATTCAGGGCCTTTAAGAAAACATGTTACTACGTAGGAGCACGTAATTTTTACGCTGATTAGATTTTAGGCACACATAATCAAGTATGAAGATTCATAAACAACTTTAAAAAGTAATAAATAAAATATTTCAACTAAACGGGGGGGTCAAGAAATATAAGCCTTCGTCCGGCACGAATATTGCTACCATGTTTTGTGCAGCATAACTAAAGATCAGATGAACTTAAAACCTTCATTAAACATTTTTTTATAATCTAAAGAATAGAAGGTTTTTAATATACTATAGGTTTTTAAAATTTATAAGAAAATTAAGAGAGTTTGAGCGAAAACCTTGAAAATGAGCTCAAAAGCGTTGATTTCGACAATTTTAACGGTTCTCAGACCGCTTAATTCAAAGGGCAACGGGAGAACCCATGTATCTCTCAACTTCTGCACGAGCCTATCTTTCACCCTACACTATCAGGTTTCCAAGCACTATTTCTTAAAGTGTAGTTTTTTTTTGCTCTTAGCTGAGCACTTTTACGCCTTTAAAATCAGACCAGTACGGAAAGTTGAGCGTTACGAAAATATGAGTACATTTCTTCAGAAAGAACTGAAACAGTAAATTTGTGTTAAGGAATTTATTCCTCATATTACTTACAACGTTTCTCGTCCTAGCTGTTCCACGCTCAGTCGAAGGGGGTGACTCCACGTGCTAATGCCTTAAACAAAATAAGCAGAGAAAAATGAAATTTCAGCAAATATTTCATTCATACAAATCTGATCCTTGGTTAGGAAAAAAGGGCCAATGACCAATTTGGGAATTTTTGGCAACAGCTGATTATATGATATAATTATTTATACTTTTTTTATATAGAATACAAATAATACTTCCGTATATTTTAATACCTTCATAACGTATTGACAGGACATAAAGGTACTCATGAACTCAAAATCAGAAAATTTCGACATTGGCCCTTTTCCTACTAAGGTACAAAAATATTCATTGACAGTGACAAATAAGTAAATAAAGATTTTAATGGCACTCACCGAAATCTTCATGAGTCTGTCTCTTCAACAAAGCATTGTTGAGTGTATTCAAATACGCTGGAGCCGAATGATACCCGCTGTTCTCAAACCACACTTTGGCAGCCAGTTCTGCAGAAGTTTCCCTGCTGATCGTCCATCCACCGTACCTGATGAACATCAAACGTTTTACAAAAGCCATTGCAGCATACAACGCACGCTTTACATCCTTCATTTTTAGCGTTATTTTAAAGACAGTAAAAAACACAAAGTAACATGCTATTCTTTTTTTATCCTCTTAATACAAATAATACTTTTAATTGAATGGAAAAAACGAGTTGAACGCGAAAGAACTTCTCAACACAAGTGTAATCACAATAAGTAGAATTCAACACAATGTAAGGCCTAGAATTGTTATAAATAAACATGTTTTAACCCTCTTAATCATTACCTTTAACCCTTTATCTTCGGGTCAGAGACTACCCTGTCAGCCCTACCAAAGTAACTTACAAAAGATTGTCCAATTCCAAACTGTCTCCAGTTGTAGGCAAGGAACAAGTTGCTTATTCCACTTTGATCTTCATTTCCCTTTGAGGCAGTAATAAGGCAGTCTCGACGAGATATATCGTCATTAGAAAAATTGCCAACTCTTGGACAGTATATCTCGTCGAAACCACTTGGAGAGTTAAATTACTTGTTTGGAACGAATTGAATGCTAAACACTTCAATATAAATGATACCAGTAAATCACAATACGCAGTATTCTAAACAATGCAAGATAAAGAATGATTATAATTAAAAATGCAATTAAACAATAATTTGAAAACATGAATTATATATTCCCGCTACTGAAACGAAGTAACGTATCTACCTCATCATAGAGGCACAAAAATAGAACCCTCAAGAACTGCATTTTCAAGCACAAAAATATTACGTACCTTTTTTCATTGAACTGCAAATAAGAGTCGAGGAGATATTGAGGAATGTTGACATTCGACATGTTATAGAGAATTTGACCTGGCGCACGAAGATGTGTCATTGGGGGTTTGACGATCGCAGAACATTCACTTTCACATAGACAACGACCAGAAGACTTTTCCATTGCATCAAACTTATCCATAGATTGCTGACAACTAAAAACAAAAACAAAAATTTTGTGTGGGAGATTTTACATACGTTTCATATTTTTAAAGGCGATATATAATGATGTTGCATATATTGAGGTAAGATTGAAAATTTAGTCTTTGGACCTCAAATAAAACGTTGAGTGAATTCAGTTCTTGGTTAACGTCGCACGATAAATTAAAAAAAGTAGGCTAGACTAGCAGTGATTAGGCCTTCGTAGTAATTTGAACTAAACTACATGCACATTTTAATTTTAGCCTAAACAGTTTCTTAAAGAGTCAGTTAAAACTCATTCTGTGTTATACAGTGCTTCGAAAATACATCCGATTCAAATCGTAGAGGTGCCTCAAATAAGCATCTTAAAAAATTAAAAAATAATTAGAAAACATTAAAAAATAACGAATTGTTCGTTTCCTTTCACAGTTCCATACATAAGATGCATATCTACGAGCTCCAAATTCGTGTAGCAATGGAACATTTTTGAGCTAATTTTTTAGGGGGCCTTCTACCACCCTTTACAGTTTGGACAGGTATTTCCGAAACATCATATATATCGTAGTCTTTTATTTTACATTGCTTTTGACAAACATAAAATTTTCTAAAAATAATGTTAAACCTTGAATTTAATAAATTTGATCCTATACTCGTCGTAAGGTGATAAGAGTTAAAATAGCTTTTTATTAGCAACATTATAAATATGGAAACTATTCTGTTTTGCTCAAAATGGCACTCAGATTTTTGCCATAAGTATTGGGGATGTGCAGTTTCTTTGAGAGCAAAAACACAGTTTCATGAACAAAAATTTTGGTTAGTTTCCATAACGCGTTCTAGACTGATCACTATCTTAATGTGACCACTCATTGCTTAACCTATATTTTTTAATGTCATACTTATATGTATTTTTGTTTTAAAGGGTAAAAAACATACACAAAATATCTTACTTTTGGTTATTTTGATGGCATGTTTGACTTTGGGAAAAGTTAGTTTTCAAGATTTCAAGCAGCGTATTTCCAAGACTAGTGCTGGAATCTTCCCATCTGCAAAGTGAAAAAAATTCAAATTATAGATGCGTACGTGTTTTGAGATAAAAACACAACTGTATTCTATGGAATTTGGTCTTTTGCTATAATCATTCCCTTAATCATGTTCCCTTTACGTTATCAAAATATAAAACGTGCAGTGAATTTCGTAAAATTATTTAAGAACGAAACAAGAAGAGATATCCATACAAATACTATTTGAATAACAACTTTCGTAACCCAAAGGCTAAACTCATCTTTCAAGACAGACTAGTACATAAAAGCTTCAAATATACTCACTTGTTTAAGCATGGTAGGTAAGTATTTTAATTAATGTCGACTGGAGCAACACTAAGGGCTATCAGTGACGGTCCGGGATCAATCCTGAAGGAGAGGCACGAGGACAACACCATGTAATTTTGAACAATGGTCAGATAAGGAGACAACACCTGAGCTGTGACCCCACCTTTTCAAATTTCCACACCACGTCAACCTGAGAATACTTGGGGTCACGACAGATTTACGTGCACCAATCCCTGTGTACACACCGGTCTTTGGCTAGACCTATTTTCAAACTGGCAGCACTCTGGTTGCCAATTCCTTGCTTTTACAACTGGGCAACCGATGCCCTAAAGAATGCTCAAAAGAGAGGTATAGGTACCCGTTTTTGTTATCATTAACGTAATTTTTAGTACTAGGGGGCCTGCCCCCTGCTCGCTAAGGCTCGCCAACCCCCGGAGGATTGCTTCGCAATCCTCATTGGTTCGCTGCTCGAACATATGCTCGCTTCGCTCGCCTCAATGAAGACATGTGTCCTAGCAGAAGGGATTGTTTACAAAATATGTTACCAAAAAAATGTTTTTCAAATCTAAATTTGCTGTATTACAGAAAAAATATATACAGTATCTCTAAAATCAGAATTCAAATGAAAACTTTGTCCAAATTTTGACTCGAAATGTGAGCGTTGCTTTGGAAATTGAATACCTAGCATGTTGTTTGTGTGTACATTTTCCCAGCACTCAAACGACCCACACTTTTTCACTGAGTTTGTTGCCGAACGTTGTAGTGCAAGCGTCTTGTTGAACTATAATTGTTGGTCCTGAAAAGGACCGTTTTTAAATGGCCCTGAAAAGATCCTCCGCTTTCTTTGATTTATATTATAAACTAACTGCAACAGCTCATTAAAATTTCCTTTTTTTTTTCAATAAAATTTCATCCGATAACGCTATAAATTCAATCGATGCGCGAGACTTCGCGATAAACAAACAATCGTACAGTATTGCCAAAACGCGATTACAAATAACGTCTTTTTTGCGTGCCACGTAAGAGAATTATATATATAGATTTTTAATAATTTTAATATTGTTATGGATGCTACGATAAATTTAAAAAGTACATGATCGTTTCAAAAGTGTATATTAAGTACATTCCAAGGTGAATCCTCTTTTTATTCGTCAAAATTTCTTTCTCCTTGAGGTACGTCTTATCTGTTTTACTGTACATTATGCATAAATTAATCACAGTCATGGAATGATTGATCACCATTAAATTAAAAAATGATTTCTCTACTTGAATCAAAATGGAGTTCAATTTAGAATGTATTTCAACGAGAAGCATCCACGAAAAACGTCCGAGACAGCCTACCCTATTTTTGTTTCTAAGACTCAAATGACATCATAGGTTCAGTTTTTTCATTAAAGAGATAACACTGGTAAATATATGAACGAATACCAAAACCTAATCCCCTAAATACAATTCGCAACATAGATTAATCCTAACAGACGTGCCTCTTATTTCCTTCCATCCGCGTCTTTGTCAAAACGCTAGCCAAGAGGTAACTATATCTTTCCCCCACACTTTTGAACTTCACTAACCTCGTGTTTTGACGGATCGGATCACTCGAAATCTTCATAGTTTCCTTTCAGATCGCCGGTGCAACATAAACTTATTTTTGATAAAAATTGAAGAAAAATTATTTTATTTACAAAATATTACATTGAATCAATATATGAGTAGATGTGCCGTTCGATGACCTTCTCCATCCCTCCTGTTACTGTATCCTCTCGCGCTCCGTACAGCTTCAGTCTACGCATATAGCGAGGGCAACGGTCTTAGTGCATTTTTTGGCGCACTTCTAATAGCGAGTAATGACAAGTTAAGGCAACCCAACTGTTTTTCAATAAAATTATTATATGTTAAGGTAAACTTATATTAACTTATATTAAAATTATATTAACTTATATTAAAATTATATTAACTTATATTAAAATTATATTAACTTATATTAAAATTAATTAATTATATTATTATTAAAATACACTCTATAACAAACAAAAAAACGACGCACCACGAAGGAGTTGTCAGATGGAGACAAAAATTGGTGGATAGGAAAATTATGTACAGAATAGAAAATGATTAAAATTTCAGAACAATTGAATGATTTATTTCAGAGTTACAGTAACGAGCTCAATAAGGTGTTGACCCGCCTCTAGCCTGGATGCAAGCTGCCACACGGCGTGGCATAGACCGATAAAGCTCCCGGATGGTCTCCAGCGGTATTTATTGCCAAATTTGCTCCAATTGTCGGACTACGTCATCAACATTCCCTACCGGATGCATTCGCCTTCCCATCATATCCCAGACATGCTCGATGGGAGAGAGATGTAGTGATCTGGCTGGCCAAGGAAGTGTTCGACAAGCTTGAAGACAGTTCATAGCAACACGTGCCGTGTGTGGTCTGGCATTGTCTTGCTGAAAAATAAGCCCAGGGTACTGCGAAAGGAACGGTAGCAAAACAGGTCTCAGAATGTCGTCAACGTACCACTGTGCAGTAAGTGTACCTCTAATGACGACCAAAGGGGTCCGGCTATCAGGGGAAATGGCACCCCAGACCATAACTCCTTGTTGAGGGCCCGTGTGGCGTGCAATAGTGAAAGCATTATCGGCACGCTGCCCTGGGCGTCTCCAGACACATCTTCGGTGATCGACAGGACACAGTTGGAAGCGGGATTCGTCGCTAAAGATTATGCGTCCCCAGTCAGCATCATTCCAGCCTGATCGAGCCAAGCACTACTGTAATCTGGCTCGACAGTGTGCAGGAGTGAGTGGCAGGTGGCGTAACGGTCGGTACGAGAGTATATTTCGCTCTCTCAGCCGTCTGTGAATGGTCATGATGGACACTCGTGTGTGGGTCGCACGACTGATGGTTGATAGCGATGAATCAGGCTCTGTGACAGCTGATCCGACAATCACTCTGTCCTCGCGACCTGTTGTGGCCCTACGTCGACCGCTACCATCATGATGCTGAAATCTGCCATTGTCCACCCACTCTTGCCAGCATCTTCTAATCGCCGCATCGCTTCGACTCACATGACGAGCGATTCTTCGATTTGCCCAACCTGCCTCTTTCAATCCAATGATACGACCTCTTTCAAACTCTGAAAGTTGAACGTAATAAGCTCGAATCCTGCGGCGAGGCATTTTTGCAGTCGTTGAAAGGTATCCTAAATCGCAATACAGCAGAAATTTTTAACAACAGTTCAAGAACAACTCCTTATACACATCTGCTGGATGCGCAGTTTCGATGCTCTGGAGATCGCACTATCCATTCATTGGACACCAAATTTTAATCATTTGCATATTTGGTCAAAACATTTTTGCATACGTAATTTCAAAGCAATCGGATGATTCCTTCTTGGTGCGTCGATTTTTTTGTTATAGAGTGTATATTATATTGAAATTTATTAATTATATTATTATTAAAATATATTATATATATATATATCTGTGTCTGCGAAGCATTTTTGCCTTTTCGGGAATAAAAAAGCATCATATCGCACCCCGGCAAGAAAAGTGACACAACTCAAAATTGCAGAATTTGAGAAACATCAACCTTAAAGGATGCTATAAAACTTATATTGAAATAGTATAAGCTTCTCTTTTAAATTTTAGGTACGTATTTAGGGTGGAAATTTCTATTATATTCTATAGAATAGTAATATAACACTCTGGAACACTTCATACATATTTTTCAATGACATAACATCAAAAGTTTTATTTTTTGACCTGTGTCACTATTCTTGCCGGGGTGCGATGTGTCGAAAATGCTCCTTAATTTCTGCCATTTTTAATGCTTAACATATTTTAAAAAACACGACCCAATAACACTATTTTTTCCCATAAGAACTCGCTGAAATTCTTTCTTTCAAACAACATCAAAACTCGACACGTGCGAAGTAGATGACACTTGGCTAAGCGATGCAATGTCATCTAGCGTCAAAAACGGGACGAACTTTTGCATCAACCCAATTAAGTATTGGGTTGATGCAAAAGTTCGTCCCGAGACACCCACTTTGTACCAATGAACGTTCTTGGAAGATTCCCTGGTCCTGGTAGAATCTTTCTCTCAATCCTTATCCCCCTAACGAGTTCATTGTAAACTATTCATTCTTTCACGGGACTCTTAGAACAAGGAGGCGGTCAGAGTCATCCCAAATACTCCACCACCAACACCTCCACCCATTATGATGTTACTACTTATCTGTTGAAGTAATGAACTATTTTTATGGAATATTTTCTGCCTCTCCATATGTGGAACCAACACTACATTCAGTCGCAGTGGATCACTCTCCAAGTACCTTACACTACTCTTGTCACGACGGCAGGCTCTTATAATATACTAGTTCTGGGCTCGAAATACCCAGGTGCACTGTGCACATGAAAATAAAATTGTGCACCTAATTTTCCCCGCTAGGTTTCTCCGCTAACGTTAAAAAAAAGTGGGGGGGATGAAGCGTGTTGTATGTTATTTTCATATTTGTTCAAAATGGTAGTATCAACCTCTCGCTCTAAAGGAACGTAATTAAAATTCCTAAATTCACTCTATGCAAAAACCAAATTGCTGGGCCGTAACGGATTTATACAGGAGGAAGGTTTAATTGTGCCACTACCTCCAGAACTTTCCAATGACCGAAACATTTTCCAGATGGTTCTGTTGAAGCGACAGTCGTAACAACCGTGTGCCAAAAATGGAGAATTTAGCTGTTTAAATATTTGTATTTACTATCTACTACTAACCTATATAAATATACCCAACAAAAATAAAGTAGTTTACATTACATTAATACTCTTATATTACGTTTTTTTAGTGTGCACTTAAAATATAACCTGTGCACCTAATTTAAGCTCTCAAGGTCAGCACGCGTGGCTTCCTCATTGTAGACGACGACTGGGTGCGATCTACATGAATCGTTTCACAAACGCTGAGTTGACGGACATCCACTTCATCTACGGCCTAGCCGACGGAAATGGACGCGCTGCTGTTCGGTTGTATCGGGAAAGATATCTAACGAGGCGTCAACCAAATCACCAAATGTTCCCTCGGGTACATCAGAACCTTGCGGAACGTGGATCCTTTACAGTCACGATGCAGGATACTGGGCGGCCACGAACAACCATATTCGAAGAGGGTCTGTTGCATGCTGGACCTGGTGGCACGAATCTCCATCGCTGATGCTACGATCAGCGAAACCGCAGGTATTTTCGAAAATGTTCGCCAATCAATGTCGCGTAGGTGTCGTGCGTGCATCCATGCCAACGGGCGCAATTTCGAACATCTCCTGTGATGCTTCTGAAGTCCTTCATTGTACTCTTTTGTTGCATAACAGAGCGTTTTACACTACATTCTGTGTTGTGGCCTTATTGTGTCTCTTTATCCCTAGAGGGTGACGTTTCCGCAAATGCTTTCCTGTTTAATTCTCATTCCTAACTATGTTCTCTACCTTCCCTCCAAGTTTGTACACGAAGTTCTGTATTTGGGATTCCCACTTCCATGAAATATAAATAGCGACTTACTCGAAAAACGAAACAGCGTTGTGATCTTCGGATGCATACAACGCGGGTGTCAGCTCAATGGAGGGATCCGGTGCTTTTTGAGGTCTGCCGACAGCAAGTCCCATCGCCAAGGCTATAAAAACGCAAGGCATCACTATGCTGGATGTTAGGGCTTTCCAGTTCCTCTTGGTGTGCCAGTACCTTTTCATGACTAGAGATTTCAACTGATTGCACTTGAGATAGGTTTGGAAGAACATTCCGTTGGAAATTGAGTCTTTCGTCTGGATTTCAATGACCAGTGCTGTAAAGAGTATTTTTACAAAAAAATATACAAAACTGCTGATTTTACTTGTGAAATATTAGCATTGGTAACAAATTAAAGACAAACTGTAGTAAAAAAGGTCTCTTAAACTCGATTTTGGTAGCAATTTTAGTTGATCAGATACGAAATGAATCGTCCAAAACAAAAAATGTGCTATTTAAGTATGAAACAGACATCGAAGAATAAGAAAGCCAACAAAATTGAAACTAAATATTATCTTAATATATAAGGTTTTCATAACAATCTTGTAACCTCATTTCTTTCGGAGTGTTTCAAAATTTTATGGGTGTACTAAAACCTTTTAATTGTCCTTTAAAAATAGCAGCACGCTTCGTTTTTCCACAATAAATTTACAGGGTGGCAACAAAATTCTCGAAAAAAAGTTCCCTGATAGTGTCACAAAAATTTCCCTGATTTTACAATTCCCTTAAGAAATGTGATCCGTGATTGGTATCGATATACAGTATCCACACAACACTATTTTTAAATATTTAGGGTCAAATGGGGTAAAAGGATCAGTCTTCACAAATATTCTTAATTTTTTCTCTTCATGTATTTTAATTATTAGTGTAAGGGTTGGAACCCATAATGGAACTCTTACAATAGCAATTGAAAAAATTGGACAGAAAAAATACAAATATTTTGATTATGAAATTATTACATATCTGACCCTACATTATCATACTATACATCGAAATCAAATGCAAATATTCATGACAATATTCTATAAAAATGTAATTGCAAGCAAAAAATATTAATTTAATGCACAAAAAAACATCATTAGTTACATAAATTTCAAACTGTATACCACAAGTTGTATCGCCGGCCTCATGACGCCTGATGCCGCGAAAAAAACGGCGGCGGCGGTTTTCGCGGTGTTTAAAAAATTACGACGCCAGTGTTCTTTATTCGAATCACAATTTCGGCGAATACGGTTTATTCGATTCTTAACAGAACTCGCGTAATCGCGCATTTCTAAATAAAAATAGCACAAACGATAATAGTGGCGGTGTAAGCTATCAAAATTTCCCTGAATTCTTGCGTAATTTGGAAAATTTCCCTGATCTTTTCAGAATTAAAAAGTTTCCTGAGAATTCCCTGATTTCTCAGTTTTTCCGGTTCTGTTACCACCCTGATTTAAATTAAAGTTTATTTGTTTATAAAATTAAAAATAATAAAGATAACCTATTTTTTTACCAGGATTCATTTCTCTACTTACAGTTCTCACTCTTTGAAATGTCTTCACTTTTGTGAATGATCGGTGTTTCGTTGTACTTCTTCAGGCGAAATGGCGATATGTCAGTGAATTTCTCCGAGTTATGAGCTGCTTTGGCGTCTTCTAAACGGCAGAGTGTCAAGAACACCTTTGAAATAAAAGAAGATAAATGAACATATAATTTTTTGCAGGACTTTCAATAACTTAACAAAAAATATCGTTGCAACGAACACAAGGTTGAATAATTTAAACACAGTCGAAAATATGTTTAGTTTTCCTTTCGATTTTATTTGGTAACATGCATATTGTTACCAACTTCAAAGACACTAAGCTTTAATTAATTTTAAGGAAGGAAATGACAGAAAGTAGAAAAACATGGATGATACTGGCAGAAGTAAATTTGAAGATGCACCATTAACTGTACCTAAACACCGTTTTCTTATTGATTTTTAGCTATTTGAAATACACATAATACTTATGAATTCGTATCAAGCAAGGTCATCTGAACTGAATCCAATAGAGCATGCTTGGGATGTCCGCGGACGTTTGCAGCATACACGACACTAGAGCAAAGACGTGCTCTTTGGCTAGAATGCGACTCCTTGCCACAGGAATTCTTGGACAACTTGATGGAAGACATGGAATGACGCCCTATTCAATTACTTTTAATAAATAGAGCAAAATATATTTTTTCGTAATTCCTATAGCCTACAATATGTTCAGCTAAGCATGTTTTTTTTTAATTTGATAAGCTTCCAGTAGTACCACAAGCCATGTGGGTGTTCCTAATAGCTTATAGAAAGTTAGAATTTGTCATTTGAGGTATTGACATGGGATTTGGTATTAATAAGCGCCTAATGTTTTATAAGCGGTTATATGCATTTAAAATTAGTTATGAATTTAAAATCTTATGCCAAAAAATAATATCAATTTCTCTTTTTGTCGTCCAGTAAATGCACGAGTTTTCAGCCCACTTGGAAGACGATTGCGATCAGTATATTTTCCAACAATTGTCGTAAGTCCTGTGATTATTGGCGATGTTTCAATTTCTATCACGGCTTCACTCTTCGTTACTTCCCACGCGGCTGCTAAAGGCAGCACAGGATGGACCACGGTCGTGATCATCCACGATCGCGCATATGAATTATATTAGTGACCTTCATGCAGCTCTCACGGCTTTCTCATTCTCTTTCTCACTCTCTTTCAGAATCATCCTGCTAAATTTTGGAGGGGTGTATTGTGGTGAACTTAGCCACCACTACAAAAATTCACTTATAACACAGCCGTACATAAACTGAAGTGCCAGAAAAACTGACACAAGCGAGCGTATGCAAATAAGGGAGAAATGTACCCAATTAATGTAATTTGATGCGGTCAATAGCGCTTATATAAGGCCGCTTATATACACATCCGGTTTTTCAACGTGCGGCGCCGCTGCCACAACGCAAGTGCGGTCTGAGATACATTAGATCCAACGGAGTAGTGATCACATGCCTCCGGCGACGCACGTCCAACTTGCGTGCAATTTGTACCGCAGTTCCCCACGGCGCCGCAGATCGCCGCACACGCTTCTCCGGTCTCAAGTACCTTGTTTTTATAAACAAATGGATTATAAATAATAGTTAATAAATGGTTGTATCCAGTAACGTCTGTTTTGTTTCTAACATTCTAAACACTTATTCTTCGCTGGATTATTTATCGCAAATGGCGCGAAATGAGTAAGGCACAAAGCTATGCGTCTCGCCTGGGCAAGTCAGCACTGCCATTGGACTGTTGAAGACTGGGAAAACGTTGCCTGGTCTGACGAGTCTCGTTTCCAGTTGTATCGTGCCGATGGCCGTGAACGGGTATGGAAAAAACCCCATAAAGCCCCGGACCTCGCATGCCAACAGAAGATTGTTCAACCTGACGGAGAGTCTGTGATGGCATGGGGCGTGTGTAGTTGGCATCAGTTGGGACCCCTGGTACATCTAGAGACGACCTTGACCGGTGCGTCAGCATCCTTTCCGATCACTTACACCCCTCCATGCCATGTGTGCATTCCGACGGGCTGGGACAATAGCAGCAGTACAACGCGATACGACACAAGTCAAAAATTGCTACCAAGTGGCCTCCAGGAACACTCTTCTGAGTTCGAAGTCCTCCGTGTGCCACCAAAATTCCCCAACATGAACATTATTGAGCATATCTGGGATGCCAAACAGCCAGCTGTATGGCAGATTAGTGGCGTCCATGCCACGTCGTGTTGCGGCAGTTCTGCAGGCTCGGGGTGGACTTATACTATATTAGGTGAGTGTACCAGTTTTTCTCGCACTTCAGTTTAGTATACATAGCAGTGTAACCTCTCTACTCTAACTCTTCTATTGCACTTTTTGTTGGACAAAGTCTTTCACACGTCTTCTTACATTGATCTATTTTTGCTCATTTGCTGTTACAGAACGTGGTTAATAAAGAATTTGGATTTCAAGGACTTTTTTAAGGATTTGAATCTGCTCCTGAGAATCCTATTACATCAGCCTTCCAAGTGATTTCGACGAGATATCTCGTCCAACAAGATCTGACCAATTTCGCTTATGATCCCAATTTCGCCTGACGAGATACCTCGTCATTTAAGATATTGATAATTTTTTGAAGATGACGAGATCAAGATCTGACCAATTTTGCTGATCACGAGATATCTCGTCAATAAAGATACTGTCGATTTTGAGACGATGACGAAATAGAGAACGGGTAAGTTTTTTTCCAAAGACGAGAGGTGTCGTCCATCAAGATCTCACTTTTGTGGATGACGAGATATCTCGTCGAGACAACCACCAGGAGGGTTAACCTTTACGCTGCGGTGCTTATACAGGGTGTTTCAGTGAACCGTTTCAGAACTTCTAAGAAGGGTAGGGTACATCCTGACAACTCGAAATCATATAGCAATGTGGGGTCGGAAATGCTTTCCTGAAGCGGTGTTCTACACAGAAGCACCGTAAAGAAAAGAGACCGTAAGTGAGAAATCGTTTTAATAATACATGAAAAGAAGCAAAAGGTACATGGATTAAAGTAAGTTTCTTCCACGGGCTACAATGCACGCCTCTTATCTCCGACGCATGGACATCCGAACATTCTGGAATACTCCAGGCATATCTCGAATTTCTCCGGCAGCTACTGCAATTCTTGCAACCAGCTCCTCAACATTGTCAACAGGGGTGTCATAAACTAGCAATTTCAGATGACCTCAGAAATAAAAATCAAGACATGATAGGTCGGGTGACAGAGCAGGCCAACGCACGGGACCACCACGTCCGATCCACTGCTGACCAAATGTGACATCCAGGTAGTTACGAACACCTCCGCTGTTCGACGTCTGCAGTCCGTGCTGTTCTTACCCTGTCCCTGTCGGCTGTTTCTAAGGAACCTGTCTCAGCTAACCTCTGGTGCAGTCTTGCAAAGAAATTATGACTGGGGATACGCCTCGTCGGATATCGTTCCGCGTACAAACGCTGTGCGGCTGGCCCACTACAATTTGCAGCCCCGTACGCAAAATGCATATAGGCTAACTCTGCGATCGTGTAATCATCCATCCTACTAACTTGGCGTTCTTGTGCGAAATGAAGATTCCCTACACGAAAGCTCGGGATTTTCGCACAACGCCATCTACCGCGTCAGGAAAGCATTTCCGACTGCCCATTGGTATATGATTTTGGTTCGTCAGGATGTACCCTACCCCTCTTAGAAGTTCTGAAACGGTTCACTGAAGCACCCTGTATTTTTTAATCGTCTCACAAAACGGCTCTTTCGCCTGGATGTCCGACCCCCCCCCCACCCCTACCTAACTCGAGCGATAGAGCCTTGATTGGCATTTACGACTGACGCTTTCCTTTCATAGTATTGTGTGGTGTATCGTTTGGCTAGAGAGAGATATCACCGGAACGACCTTCTGCCTTTCTCCCAAAGCGTTCACGCCTCACGGTCGACAGGGTAGGGTGCCGAACAAAAGGAGGAACCCTCCAGAATGTCAGTCGCAGACAGCTCGTAAATGGGGATCGATGCCAGCGGTCATTTAAATGGGAGATAACATCCATCGTACACAAATCTATACCATGCCGCTGGTGTAATGGTAGCAATTGTTTGTCTGCCGCAGCGTAAAGGTACAGCGGGTGGTGATTTTTAACGTTAGGGAATTTATTCGAAAGAAATTACGTACTTCCTCGAGGGTGGCGCTTGACAAAGAACAGCTTTGGAATCCCCAGAGGTGAAGACATTTCTCCAGGTGTGCGAAGAACTCCGAGAGCGGTTTGGACGTCAAGGGCTCGGCCGGAAGACTGACCACCAGGTGGCTGTCGTCGTTCTCCAGCAGGGTGGCATCTGGGACGTACGACTGGATGAACTCCATCACGCCATCGCAATCCACTGAAAAGAACACATTCGAACATTGGAATACTGAAGCAAAAGAGAAATTTCCAGGTTTCCCACTCTATTTCAGAAATAATATTCCCTGACTTTTCCAGGTTTGTCAATTTTACAAAATTCCATGTCATACTTAAGCAATTCACGACATTTTTAAGGTGGAAAACCAAGAAGTAATTTAGTGTTCAAAAGCCAATATAAAAACCAATTTATCAATTATATACAGAAAAATTAAACAAGTAACTTTGCATGAAAATAACTTAATGAAATAATCCAATATATTTGTTGTAAAAATTAATTTATGAATTAATATATCATAAGCATGAAATTCTTCAATTTAAGCCAGGAGACGAATAAAAATTCTTTATCTGTTACATATTAACCATTTATTTAAAAATCGGTTGAAAATTCAATTAATTAAATAAACTGATACGAAACTGTATAAAATTATCATTGGCTACTTTTCTGTAAAGCGTCTGAGAAGCCCTGATCAATCATTTTCCAGGTCATTGAGGTGATTTTCCAGGTTTAAGACGAAAATTCGTAATTTACCTCCAGTTTTTTAGACAAAACTAAACTTTTGTCAATACCAGGTTTTTCAGGTTTTCCCTGACCTCTGCGAACTTTGAAATCCAATCCTTTAAAGGTACAATTGACCCCAAAATAGGCAGAACTGGTCAGTAAACCCATCAGAAAGGTAGGTATGCATTTTTAATTAACGTCGTATTAGAGCAACTCCAAAGGGCTATTGGCGAAGGTCTGAGATCAAACCCGAAGGGAAAGGTCCGAACACCGCGTCTTTTAAACTACGGTCAGATGACGAGACCACCTGAGCTGGAAACCCACGGTCCAACCTTCCACACCACGCCAACGTGAGGACATTTGGGGCCACGACAGATTGAACGTGCACCAGCCATATTTGCACACTACGGTCTTCAATCGGATTTGAACTCGCAAACCTCCGGGTGCTAATCCGCCACTCTTCCAAGCGTGCTACAGTGTCCTCCGAGGTCTGGACCATCTTACCATTGACTGGTTCCTCGTACTCGGTGATGGAGGAGGCTCGGCCGGAGTCGCGCTCTTCGTGTTCGGACTTCTCGGTCCCCGGGAGGAGACTGAGCCTGTAACCGCTCCCGAAGCGACCCTTCAGCTCCAGAGGCGACCCACTGCACAGCATACGGCCCTGCAAGGAAAGCATAAGTGATGATAATTGGTAATTGGTAATTTTTTGTTTACGTCGTACTAGAGCAACACAAAGGGCTATTGACGACGGTCCGGGATCAGTCCCTTGAGGGAAAGATCCGAGGACAACACCTCGTAATTTTGAACCACGGTCAGATGACGAAGCAACACCTGAGCTGGCACCCCACTCTCCAAACTTCCTCGCCAACCCAACGTGAGGACTTTCGGCCACGACAGATTTAAGGTGCACCAGCCGCCTCTACACCATACGCTTACAAACATCCATGCCCGCACCCGGATTCGAACCAGGAACCTTCCGATCTAGAGGCTAACACCTTAACCACTATACCGGTTGGTCGGCCATAAGTAATGAAACGTTTGCTCAGTCCACGTCGTCAGCGCACACAAGAGACATTTACCAATGAGGGCCCGGGAAGAAGAAAGTGCCTAAAACCGCGACGTACGTCGTAGAACAAAGTCTTTGCAGAACAATTTTTCCTTAATTTTATCAAAATTTTAGCTGATTTCTAAAGAAAATCACAAGTTACGATGTTCTGCAGTGCAAAGCACGCTCCTTGACACACCTTTTTTCCTTCTCTAGATACGGAACAACCTACCTACACTCCCAAATTACCAACAACACATCTTCTTTGTTAATGACAAAATATTTAACTTCAAAAGTTATCAACGGAATTGTAAATTCTGAAAGTATGCCTTGGTTTTAAATAAAGTAAGTTAATTAATTTTGATGTTTTATTATAAATATGTAATACGTAAGTAGCCGATTAATGTGTTTTACGTTTCTTTTCGATTTTACTGCAGTTTTCAAAATTCGAACAATTGCAATTGCTTGGAGTTGTGTTGCAGAACACTGAATATAATTCTGCACCTTGAAATGAGGGTGCAGTAGATCTCCAATCATCCGAACTCCAGTTATCCGGATCGCTCTGAGAAAGAATATGAAGCAGCAAAATCGGCATTTGAAAAGTTTCTTATCGGTGAATGATAAAAACGAAGTGTCAGTTGATGACTTAAGAAACATAGTGAAAATTCCCGGATGTTCCGAGTGCAGTGCAGAGGACGTAGACGAGTCGCTGGTGTGTGATTCTTTGAACCCTGGATTCCAAATAGGAATAGAGCGGCAGCCTGAGGGCGACACTATCTACAGCTACTCAGCGTCAAGCTCATGCGAGATTTGGCTGTACGGAAACGAGTCAAGACAATGGAATAAATGGCTTTAACCGATATGTTCAAGCAATGATACATTTTAATGCAGTATGCAAGTACAAAATGTTAACAAAATTGTTTTCATAGTCATGTTGTTGTTGTCGTGCAGGCTATATATGGCCCAATTAGGGGTGACATTGCCCCGGAGGGTTGGACTTCTTCATGCATGACACATCCGTTTTACAGGAAGGTCCCTTTCATACATCCATTCACTCACACATATCGTAATTTAGATCCCAATCAGAGGCCGATAATCCCCTCATCAGGTACCCCCAGAGGTATTGATTTGGTATGGGAACATGGGGGACTTTGTGACCACGACCTATTTAACGTGCCCCAGCCACCATTAGCGAACACGACGGTCTTTAGCCAGGTCCAAGCGCCGATCTTGCAACCATCAGAATTGCAGGCTCCGCCGAGGACAGAACCCACAACCCTTCCGATGCGAGCCCGACGCTCTACTGACTGAGCTACCGCGGCTCTTTTCATAGTCATAAAATGTCATTATGTACTAAAGCAAAATTAATTTTTTTGCTAAAAATAACCATTTTTCGTGAATTATCCAATTATCTGGATGGAGTCTGGTCCCAATTGATCTAGATAATTGGAGTTCTTCTGTATTTGGTGTTTTGAATTAACATTACACTGGAACAACGCCACTTTTCTACGTTTTATGTCGCTAAGGAAGAAATTCTTAGGAACAAACGTCTTTTCTTAACGAAAAATAAGAAGCTTTAGCGAAAATTACTTAACGGGAAAAGTTGGTAAACAAGTTTTTTAACGGAAAATAATGACCAGAAACAGTTTGGAAATAGAACCCTCACACACATGCCTTATTATCGCAAACATCTACGAACCAAAGTGTCACCATCTGAAATTGAATTTCTTGCACATAAATTCATTTGAGCGTTGCATTTTTCGCACAATAATTCCGATTTAACTAAAACCGATTCCTTAAGGAAATAGTAAAAAAAACTGTTGATCCCGATATAAATGTATGCAAATAAACGATTAGCCACTCCCTCACTCTTTCTAAAATTTGCCTACCACCAGAAAAATTAAACTTTTCAATTTTTGCGAAAGAATACCCTGAAATTTATCTACAACACTCAATAGAGAAGGCATGTTTAAGTAGAATAGCGATTTTCAATAGAAAATAACAGGAAACAACACAACTTAATGTGACTGCAATGGACCGTGACTAAAATCAAGCTGAACGTTCTTTAATTCTTCTAATTTTCATGAAACGAAAAAAAATTGGGAAAAAAAATTTATAAGAAACAATGAAATCGAAAGATAATTTATCGGAAATGCGCAAAGATCATTCTAGAATTTTTTCGAAACGAAAATTTAAACTCTTCGCCTGCCGAGGGAGCCACAAAACAGGAATAACACTAATAAAGATGGGTTACATTCATCTTCCATAACTGGCTAGCAAAAGTGCGCCAAGACCGTTGCCACCAAATATTGGGTACATCAAAATCGTGCCGAGGATGCGGTAGTGGCTCAGTGAGTATGCCCACTGTGCTAGCAATCTACGAGTTGGAGGTGACGCAGGTTTGATTCTTTCCTGAATGTATTTCTCTCTTCTGAGTTCGTAAAATTTTACTTGTGTTTGTGCATTATTTGTCGTGGTCCGTCTTGTATTTGGCATTGCAAGGTCAAATATGGTCCTTGTGCCATAAAAAATCCAAACAAAACAAACTAAAAAAAAGTCTAGTTTTTCTCCTGTGCCACCCAACAAACCGCTCTTTTATTCTAGGTGTGCTTTGAAATTCTGTTAGAACGCATCTTTTAAATCGACGCGTATAAAATACTTCAATGTTTGCATTGAATATAACTGTTAACTTGTAAATATAAGTTTTTTTTTCCCTAATGGCGGGCACATTTGACCTAAGTCATTGGCCACTACAAGGCCGGAAGTGATGGCCGCTTGTGAAGGAGCACCCAGTGGGAGGACCATCATTGCTCCTAACAATTTATACTTCGTAATTTCGAACCATGTTCAGATGACGAAGCAACACCTGAGATGGTATACGCTTACAAACATCCATGCCCGAACCCGAATTCGAACCGGGGACCTTCCGATCTAGAGGCTAACACCTTAACCACTATACCGGTTGGTCGGCTGTAAATATAAGTGCAATAAACAAATTGAATTGAAAAGAACAAAACTTTAATGGAACATATTCACAAAGATTGAAGTTAGTAGTTAAACATTTGTACAGGATAGCAAATATTTTATAAAAAGCAGTAAAATAACAAAATAGAATCAAAACGTTATTTAAATATTAAAAGATGGTAATGGTAATTTTAGTTAACGTCGTACTAGAGCAACACAACGGGCTATTGACGACGGTCCGGGATCAGTCCCTTAAGGGAAAGATCCGAGGACAACACCTCGTAATTTTGAACCACGGTCAGGTGACGAAGCAACACCTGAGCTGGCACCACACTCTCCAAACTTCCACGCCAACCCAACGTGAGGACTTTCGGCCACGACAGATTTAAGGTGCACCAGCCGCCTCTACACCATACGTTTACAAATATCCATGCCCGGACCCGGATTCGAAACGGGGACCTTCCGATCTAGAGGCTAACACCTTAACCACTATACCGGTTGGTCGGCTGTAAATATAAGTGCAATAAACAAATTGAATTGAAAAAAACAAAACTTTAATGGAACATATTCAAAGATTGAAGTTAGTAGTTACACATTTGTACAGGATAGCAAATATTTTATAAAAAGCAGTAAAATAACAAAATAGAATCAAAACGTTATTTAAATATTAAAAAAACTTAAAACAAATGTAAAATTCAATATATATATATATATTTTTTTTTAAATTACGGCGGGCACTCGATTGTTAATCATAGGCCACTGCAAGGCCGGGAAGCGATGGTCATTTGTGAAGGGGCACCCAATGGGTGACCATCACTACCCCTAACTAAGGACAGCACAATTACATCCATGCCCTGACCCCGGGTTCGAACCAGGAGCCTTCCGATCCAGATTTTGGTAATTTTTTTTGTTTACGTCCTACTAGAGCAACACAACGGGCTATTGCGACGGTCCGGGATCAGTCCTTTAAGGGAAAGATCCGAGGACAGCACCTCGTAATTTTGAACCACGGTCAGATGACGAAGCAACACCTGAGCTGGCACCCCACTCTCCAAACTTCCACGCCAACCCAACGTGAGGACTTTCGGCCACGACAGATTTAAGGTGCACCAGCCGCCTCTACACCATACGCTTACAAACATCCATGCCCTGACCCCGGGTTCGAACCAGGAGCCTTCCGATCCAGAGGCCAACACCTTAACCACTAGACCGCTTGGTCGGCTAATATTTTGAAATAATATTTAAGACTTTTTGCTTTAACAAGAAACCAACAAAACATTCTTTGATAGCATAATATTCTTATGTTTTTAGAAAATGCTATAACACCCAACCAGTCTCATACCTTGTGGAGTATAGCAACTCGGTCACTTAAAATGTCCGCTTCGTCAAGATGATGAGTCGTGAATAAAATAGTTCTACCTATTAATGAAAATTCCATTAAGTAATAATAGTTAGATAGGAATAAAAGGTCTGTTATTAAAAGCAGTTGATTGATTGTATTACATTTAAAGTATATACACAGTCCAGTCACATTAATGTGATCACCTGTCAAAAGCCAGAATAACCACCTTTGGCAGAGCGGACAGCTGCAAGACGTGCCGGAAGAGAGTCAATTAGGTTTCTGAAGGTGTTCACTGGGATGTTGAGCCATGCCGACTCCAGTGCCGTGGCCAGCTGCGCTAGATTACCTCCCTCCTCCAGCCTGGATCCTTCGGGCAATTGTTGCAGTGCGTTTGCTTTCAGACGTTTCACGCCGTATACGCCAACGTCTATCTGTCCGATGGAGCATAAAACGTGATTCATCGGAAAAAGCCACCTGTCGCCACTCTGTGGACGTCCAGTTGCGGTACTGGCGTGCAAATTCCAGCCTTCGTCGCCGATGAACAGCAGTCAGCATAGGTGCATTAACCAGGCATCTGCTGCGGAGGCCCATGCGCAGCAACGTTCGCTGAACCGTTGTTGAGGATACACTCTTGGTAGCCCCATGGTTCATATGGGCGGTCAGTTGCACGTCTATTCGCCCGAACGCATCTCCGTAGCCTTCGCTCGCCTCTGTCATCTATAGCCTGTGGTGCACCACACGCTGATTTTGGATAGTGTCATTTTGCCATGCAAGGTATACTTTTACCACGGCTGCATGCGTACAGTTCACAAAATTAGCCGTTTCCGAAATGCTTCCACCCTTGGCCCGAAAGCCAATAATCATGCCCTTTTGGACGTCGGATAAATCGCTACGTTTCTGCATTGCGCCAACGATTGAAATGCTTTCCGATGCCCTAGGACATCCTTTATATACACTCCACTGCAATGTGCTGCCACCTGCCTTTTGTTATTGGTTATTTTAAAAAGGACGTCGAAAGTAGGTGGTGGTCACATTAATATGACTGAACTGTGTATATAATTCAGAAAATTTCTGTATAAAACATAAAACTCGGCGAATACACAAAAATTCAGCAATGCAAATGTCTCGTACATTAAAAAATTTTTTTAGTTATAAATAAAATATTCTTTAAACACTGGCTTTCATTTTTATAACGTTAATTTAAATGCGATAAAATTGTTGCTTGTGAAAGTAGCTTTCTGAACGATTTTTTATCCGGCCAGTGCTAACTATGACCAACGGTGATGTTTCTGGTTTTACTCCCTCATTATCTAAATCTAGATCTGGTATAAGAGTCCTTGTAGGGGAGGCGTTGACAATGCGATCGTGTGTATCCTTTCTTCACTTCACTTTTTAACCCTCTCAGCGTGACGGCATTTGGAGTATTGTTAAAGAAAATATTGTTTTAACCCACAAAACTCACAAGACTTAATAATCGCACCTTAATTGGGTTGAAAGATACATGTATTCTTTCAGATTGGTTAACCTTAAGAACGATTCTATTGGTCGTCACCATAGAATTATATTGGTCTTTTTCTTGGAATAGAAACCTTTGAAAAAAATAATGCTCATTTCCTCGGAATAAAATCCTTTGGAACAATTCTAGTTTTCTATTCTGTAAAATAGAATCATTTGGATAGATTGTATTTGGTTTTCTTAGAATAGAATCCTTTGAAAAGATTATATCGGTTCTTTTCTTAGAATTGAATTCCTCGGAAAAATTTTATATTTTGGGGTCCACTCTTAGAATCGAATCTTTAAAAAACAATTCTACTGGTGCTTTCCTAAGAATAAAACCATTTTAAAAGATTCTACAGATGCTTCCTTTAGAATAGAACCATTTGAAAATATTCTACTGGTGTTTTCCATAAAATAGAACTATTTGGTAAGATTCTACTGATGCTTTCTATAAAATATAACCATTTGAAAAAAGCATATTGGTCCTCTCCTTGGAATCAAATCTTAAAAAAAAATTCGACTGGTGCTTTCTATGGAAAAAACCGATTGAGAAAGATTCTACTGGTGCTCTCTATTAAATAGAGCCAGTTAGAAAGATTCAACTGGTGCTTTCCATTAAATAGAACCTCGTGGAAAGATTCTACTGGTCCTTTCCTTAGAATAAAACCATTTGGAGATATTCTATTGGTGCTTTCCATATAACAGAACCATTTGGAACGATTGTACTCGTGCTTTACATCGAATAGAAATATGTGGAAAGATTCTACTGGTGCTTTCCTCAGAATAGAACTATTTGGAACGATTCTATTAATGCTTTCCTTGGGATATAACCATTTGAAAAATTTATACTGGTCCTTTCCTAGGAGTAGAACCATTTGGAAAATTTACACTGGTGTTTCCCTTAGTATAGAGCAATTTGGGAAGATTCTTTTGGTCGAGAAATCATAGATTGCAGACTTCAGCCTACAAGGTTGAATTAAGCTTGTAAGGTTTACGGCGCTGCTTGTTATGTTTAATTACCAAGGCCCCCTAAGTGATAGGGAGGCATTATTTAAAAAGGTAGGTACATACCTCTCCTGTAGGTTAGAATGAGGTCCCATATACTGCGTCGGGCGACGGGGTCCACGCTGCTGGTGGGTTCATCCAAGATGACCACTTTGGACCCCCCGACGAATGCGATGCCCACACACAACCTCCTGCGCTGGCCACCGGACAGAGTCTCAGTGCATTCGTCTTGTTTTTCAGTGAGGTTCAACCTCTCCAGCATCCTACGGGAAATAGCAATTTCATTACTAACACCATCACACACTCCCACGTGTTGAGAGACAGTTTAAATAAGAGAGGTTGGGATGGATAAGAACATGCCACCGAGTTCGTATGTCTATTCAGAATGTTAGAGAATATCTATATATATATTTCTCTTACGTGGCACGCAAAAAAAGACGTTATTTGTTACCGCGTTTTGGCAACATTGTGCGATTGTTTGTTTACTAGGAGCCTCGCGCCTCATTTGAATCTATAGCGTTATCGGATGAAATTGTATTGAAAAAAATGAATTTTAGACGAGCTGTTGCGGTTTGTAATAGAAATCTAAGAAAGCGGAGGATCTTTTCAGGGCTATTTAAAAAACGGTCCTTTTCAAGGCTAACAATTATAGTACAACAAGACGCGTGCACTACAGCTTTCGACAACAAACTCAGTCAAAAAGTGTATGGGTGGCTCGAGTACTGGGGAAATGTACACACAAACAACATGCTGGGTATTCAATTTACAAAGCAGCTCTCACATTGCGAGTAAAAATTTGCTCAAAGTTTTCATTTAAATTCTGATTCCAGAGGTACTGTATATATCTTTTATGTAATACAACAAATTTAGATTTGAAAAATATTTTTTTTTTGAATATATTTTGTAATCAATCCCTTCTGCTAGGACACGTGTCTTCATTGATGCGAGCGAAGCGAACATAGGTTCGCGCAGCCAACCAATGAGAATTGCGAAGCAATCCTCCGGGGGTTGGCGAGCGTTAGCGAGCAGGGGGCGGGCCCCTTAGTTACATCTAATCTGATAAATCTTCCATATAGTGTAAAGAGATGTGTATTCGCGTGGAGTGTTAAGTCTCCCACATACTGTAGAAGGACGCTGTGAGAGCGTGTGTGTGGCATTAAGGCATTAGACATTGAGAAGTGAAGTGCTCTATTAGACCTGATGAAAGCGAGGTTTCCTCAGCCTTTACGAGAATCTGGCTTCCTTAGCCTTAATATGAAATTGGTTCATCTACAAACTTGTTAAATCTGTTGTCAACAAACCTTGTTTTTGTTACAACGAATATGTTATGTTTTTCGAATACATTCCACTAATAGAGCTATCGGAACAACATCTATACATTATTACTCCAAGGAATTGCAATCGTTCTCCAGGCATTTTGACCGAATTTTAAAAACTGCATAAACCAAAAATAGACGTAAAACACAATTATTGGTAAAATATATATTACCTATTTATAATAAAATATCAAAATTAATTAACTTATTTTATTTAAAACCAAGGCATATTGAATTTGAAATTCTGTCGATCCCTTTTGAAGTTAAATATTTTGTCATTGACATAGAAGATTTGTAATTTATAAAGTGTTTATGGTAATTTGGACGGTGTAGGGAGGTTGTTCCGGAGTTAGAAAAGAAAAAAAGGTATGGCAAGGAGCGCGCTTTGCATTGCAGAACATCCTAACTTATGATTGAAAAAAAAATTGGCCAAAATTTTGATAAAATTAAGGAAAAATTGTTCTGCGAAGACTTTGTTCATCGACGTATGTCGCAGTTTTAAGCACTTTCTACTCCCAGGGCTCGGACTATATTTTGCAAGCGCGTATGTATTTTTTTTTGCCTATGTAATAAGTAATATTTAGTTGGAACACCCACAAATATTTCGCACCCCTTTTCTAATCTGTCAAAACAAATTCATTCAAATACAATTGCAAACTCAAAATTGTTTCCTTAAACAAATTGAAAAGTAATAAAATAACTTAGTTCTCAAGAGAATAAAAATTCTTACACAAAGAATGGTACCGTTTGATAACTGTACCCAATAATTATAGAATAAATACTAAGCTTTTCATTTTTGTTTTCAAACAGAACAACTTCCGATTATGTTCTGTATTCCGTACAACGTACCAAACAAAGACACTTACTCTTTAACATCTGTCTCTACACTATTATTATCCAGTAGTCCTTTAAGACGAGCAAATAAGTTCAGATGTTCGTTGACTGTCAATCTGAAAATAAAAAATACATCAAAATAAAAACGTCATCTATAACTGTGCACATAAACTGGGCGACTGTATCAACTAAATGTTTTCTTATAGGAATTTAGTCTATTTTTAGAATGGAAGAAATTTCGCCTAGATTATAGCTGATGTTCGTCATGACTGATGAAATTTATTTACGTCAATCCGTTCATTCTATGTACCTGAATCTTGTTTGTCAGAAAGGGTTACGTCATTATTATTCAGAACTTTAATATTAATTGAACATTCCATTGATTTCCTAAATGGTTTGGATTGAGTGCAACAAAAGACGATTGTTTCCTTTTTTTTTATTGGCCTTTAATGCAATGACTTATTTAATCAGTACCCCCTTTAGTAATTTCAGTCTCCCAAACGTTCCATTTCATATTCCAAAACTCTAAAAAAAATTCTTTATCTGATAATTTCTCCTCTAGCAATTTGAGTCCGCAAACGTTCTATTTCACCTCCAAACTCTAAACCTTTACCTGATGTTGTCGTGCGGGCCATATATGGCCCAATCGGGGGTGCCATTGCCCCGGAGGGTCGGACTTCTTCATACATGACACATCCGTTTTACAGGAAGGTCCCTTTCACACATCCATTCACTCACACATATCGTAATTTATGACCCTATCAGAGGCCGATAACCCCCTGATCAGGTACCCCCAGAGGTATTGATTTGGTATAGGAACATGGGGGACTTTGTGACCACGACCTATTTAACGTGCCCCAGCCACCATTAGCGAACACGACGGTCTTTAGCCAGGTTTAAGCGCCGATCTCGTAACCATCAGAATTGCAGGCTCCATCGAGGACAGAACCCACAACCCTTCTGATGCGAGCCCGACGCTCTACTCACTGAGCTACCGCGGCTACCTTTACCTGATAATTTTAATAATTCACAACATTTTTAGTCTTTAATCTGTAATGCAGATATTATTAGTTTACTGACACACGATTCTTGGTTGGTATACAGTTGAATTGACATCGTACTGGAGCAATATAACGGGCTATTGGCGAAAGTACGGGTTCAATCCTGCAGGGAAAAATCCGAGGACCACACCTCATTATCTTGAAACATGGTCAAATAACGAGAACCCCTTAGCTGCACTGCACTTTCAGAGCTTCCTTACCACATGAACGTGAGCACATTTGAGGAACCGAAAGTTTTAACTTGCAACGACGTGTACACGACAGTCACTGGGTGGACCTAGTTTCGAACTCGTAATGGACAAGGGAGAGATAAAACCATTGGAGACAATTTTTTCACCTAAAAATGCTTTATTATTGGTCAAAAAAGGTATATTTTACTTACTTATCGTATAAAGTATTATTCTGCGGGCAGAATCCGACTAATTTTCTTGCCTCTGCTAGTTTTTCCGATACAGGAATATCGTAAAGTGTGACTTTTCCTGCTGTCGGTTGTATTCTTCCAGTCAAAATCTTTCTGAAATTAGGAATACATTAGAGATATCTCGTGTTTTATGATGAAAAATAATGAATACTAGCCGGGCTGCGCCGGCTAGCGCTCGGCGGTGTGTAATAGTGCTTTTATTTTTATTTTTACACACCGTAATTAAACATGTTTTGATTTGTATATTTGATTCATTTTTATGAAACAATTCTTCAAATCATTGCGCATTCAATCACATTTAAGCAAAGTTGGTCAAAATATACATATACCGCTACAAAATTGCCCATATCTAGTGATATTTTGCAGGAAATAGACATATCGTTAAAATATAACTCCTAAACAATATTTCTGCAATAGGTAATATACATAACCACCCATAATGCAAACAAAATTAAAATTCCAATCCTTGAAAAAATGCGAAATTCTGGGGGAAAAAAACACGTACGTATCTATTCAAACGTGTTGAATTTCGACTTCCTGAATATATTGTGAAATAGAATAATGCGACAAAAGACTTTCAACGATATTGACTAAGACAATAATGATTTATTAACAAAAAGAACACTTATTTATAATACTTGGGAATCCTCAAATATGTCCGCAACATCTCGCAGTCAACTCAAATACCCTAGTACGGAATTCTAAATCAAATTAAAAAAGTAAACATTAATTCTGACGTGGCCAGATACCGGGTAGCAAAACTACGTTTAAATTACTTTTACGTCAAAGGAAGAAATAAAAAGTCAGTTTAAACATAAATATTACAATTTGATTCCTTATTTTGCATAGAAATTGACCTCGGCTATTTGAAAACAGCAAGAATTCAAAATATCTGGGTTATTGTATTTACGTTGATTGTTGCCATTCGACGATACATAAATAATGTCGATTTCGGGTCCACGTACGTTAGTGTTTTATATATATAGATACGTTGAAAGATTAACGTTTATAGTAGAGGTAAAATAAAAGTCACACATGGACATTTTCGTATAATAAAATAAATTTTTAACCAGAGACCTTTTCATGTTGGAAATCCGTATGAATTTAGCTGGAATAAAATAAGACTGCATTTAAGAAACTTCAATTAGATATGCTTAAAAATGAACGTTATTTTGTAAAAATCTAACTAGTAACTGTCTGTCTATTTAACCATTGAGGCTTACTAACGTTTCAACAAATCTAATGTACTGTCATGGAGTAAAAACCGAACCACCTCCTTTATTTCGAGCACTACTCATACTAGAACAAATTCAAAGGTATCATTTAATAGGGAATAACGTCCTCTACAAATTCAAATCCAAAAACGTTGCATTAGAGGACGTCTTCTTATCAAATTTTGCCAAACAGCAAAATTTCTAATGGAAACTGCATAGTAAAAGTAGTCTAAATATAAAATGTAATGACTTTCCTGTCAATATATCCCGAGATATCCAATGCTAAAGTTAGTTTTTATTTCAGGGGATCATCTACACAAAGAAAAACGCTATTCGTAGATCGAGATTAATTGTAAAAAACACTACCCGAATTTAAAATTTAAACACTATATCAACCGTATTTTGGCAAGTGCAAACGATCCGAGAACTTTTATCCGAGGTTTGTCAGACGTCTTATAAACTTTTGATTTCCCCCTAATATCGCAATAATTGGTAAAATAGCTCAACAACTAATTATTGGAAAGAGCTGAAATTTTGCATGGCTGTACTAGTAGTTCTTCTGAATCAATTTTCATAAAAATATCATACGGTTCTAATTCATAATTTTTTGAAACATTGATTTAAGAATTATTATTGCATACTAAAAACTATTTTTAAAATAAAATGCTAGGTGGATTGTGCTTGGGTTGTTTAACAGAAACATGGTACAAAATATCAGCGTTATAGAAATATTATTTAGTAAGACAGCCATAAAAGTCTAAGAAACTGATTTAACGTTAGGAGCTCCTATCTTTTTTAACTTAGAAACGGTAAGTCCTAATGACATGAAATTTGGTATCTGAAGTTAACTTGTGATGCAGATTCGAAATTGTGTGTCAAAATGGGGGGTTCCTATTGGAAATAACGAAATTGGTGCAGTAGATACTCCTTCCGTATCTCCTTCAAATGTGTTCGGATGAGCACGCTGTGGCCATTTTGCAGTATTTTGAAGAAATCATTGATTACAAGCTCAATTAAAACACGAACGCAGTAATCAACTTAAAATTAAATTTTATTTACAGGTTGGTTATAAATTTATAGAAAAGTTTTGATAACTGGATAATTTAAACTTAAATTATTAATTTACAGAAGAACTATTGTCCGAGCAAAACGCCCACGCAAGGCCTCCCGTCTTCTGTTCCCATTGCTTCCTTCTTCTCCAAAACACGTTGGTTCTTCGCGATACCCCTCCAAAGGGTCGTATCCAAGCTGCCAGCTGTCAATGTTTTAAGGGTGCTTGGCACCGGACTGTACAGATGCTCAATTTAATATGAAGACGGCCCGTTATTAAAATGTTATGAATTTGAATCAATAGAAGATGTTAGTTCCTGTCAAACGCCATCTTTGAATTTTATCTATTGTTAAAATTGCTCGAATGAAGAGGAGTGGTTTGTTTTTTCCGCAACTGTACATTAATCTAACTAGACGTCAATTTCGTCTGCATGGCTTACTAATCTAACAAGCGGTGGATTTAGACTTTATGGATTACTTATGTTCCAACTAATCTTACTAGTCGTCAATTTAGCCTTATGGCATATTAATATGTTTTATAATCTAATCAGTTGGCAATTTAACCCTTATGGCTAACTAATGTTGAAACTAATCTAACTAACCGTCCATTTAGCCTTTAGAACCTTAACGGTAGATTTCATATGGTTTCCATCCAGTTGCCTAACTAGTACAGTGGTCATAACGCTTGTCTCTGTGTGTGTGCCACCCAGTATGTCATGGTTTCGCATCCCGGTTTGTAAGCACATGGATGGTGGCGATTGTCCTTCTCAGGAGTAGTGGCATCTCGCCCATCGGGTGCTCACCCACATATAGCAGTCAGTTCTCCTCTTGTAGCACCAAAGGCTTCAGGTCCTATGGTCGGGCATGGGGGGAAATAGTTTCTATCCGTTGTGGCCATTCGACATTAAACAAATAAGATCGATTTCTGTGTCATGTAGGTGTTAGTGAAATATAGACTAGTAGTTCTAATAAATTAACGTCGCACTGGAGAAACACAACGGGCTATTGGCAACGGCCTAGGTAAACGAAGGGAAAAGATCAAAGGACAGTGCTTTGTAATTTTGAACCACGGTAAAATGGCGAGAACACCGGAGCTGGCCCACATACCTCTCTCCAAACTTTCACACCACGACAACGAGAGGACAATGAAACCACAGTAGATTTAACGTGCAGCAGTCCTTGTGCACGACTGTCTTTATTGGGATTCGAACTCGCAACCCTCCGGTTGCTATTCCGTTATTCTTCCAACCGGGCTGGACTGCAATCTCTGAACCATCCCCAGACAAAAACCAAGGTATCGTATGGTATTTTAAATTAACGTCACACTGGAGAAACATAACTGGCTATTGGTGACGGCCAGGGCAGGTAGATATTTTAATTAACGTCGTCGTAGTAGAGTAATACAACGGGTTATTGACGACGGTCCGGGATGCTTTCGCGGAAACCCTCACGCTTTGAGCACTCCTTGGCGATATAAAGCACTTTGAGAAAGGAAAGCTGGGGAAAATGGCAATCCTTCTCAATTTCTTGAGCAACCCTACTAAGTTGTTTAGAAGATCGCCATATTTTTCTCGCTGAGTGCTATGATTTTCCGTCTGATTTTTTTTGTGTGGATATTCTATATATATTATGTTGACATTCAAGATATAACATGATTCTTTTTGTTTTACTTTATTTATCTCTATTGTAACTACTTCGTAATATTGGTTGATATAAGAAGCAGGCGGTATAAGAAGTACCCCATGTAAACAAATTGTATATGTTTACGTTTATTTGAAATTTAGTCAATCAATTGCGTTTCGTTATGATTTTTACAATATAAAATGATCACTTACTCTAAAACTCGTCAAATAGAGAGTGTTGATGAGTATGTATTTGTTTAAGATGCGAGGGGGGAGGCAGATAAATCAATTACGTTGTTTATTATGGAAATTATTCGCCTTTATAACCCAGTGTTTTTATTTTCATAATATAGTATCTTATGAATCAAATCTCTTGTTTGATCGCCTACTTAATATAATCCCTCCACTGTTTGGGGAGACAACTAGTAGTAGATATTTTTTATATTAGTAAAATCAGTTATCAGTAATAAGTATTAAGATTTAACTAAAGTAATTTTTTGTAAACAAATACACTTCGTGATTAGTTTTACTCATTTGAGCTCAAGATTACAAAATTTAAATTGAAAATTTTTTTCTATTTTGACTGTTTTCAATAACTTTCTTTGAAACAAAGTTTTTTCTAACTCATATCCTACAATTATAGCATTTGCATTTGGGCTGTTAAGGAGACAGAATTTTTTTATACATGTATTCTCAAAGGAAAAAAAAAATATTTAAAGTTGTTTTATTTCAAATTTATTGTTTAAGATATTAGGGTGTGTCACAAAAACATATATTATTTTATGTATTTAATACATATTTGTAGCTGAGGTAAAACATTTAAAATAGAAAACATTTTAAACAGAAAAAAAACTTGTAATAAAAAGATTCATTTCTGAGTCAACAGATGGCAGCAAGAGGGCATATGAAACTGTCGTCTTGTCTCGCGTGGCCCGATATAGTTCTCGCAGTTTGCGATACAGCCGGCTTTCGCCAACTCGCCAAGGAGTGCTGAAAGCGTGAGGGATTCCGTGAAAGCGTCCGGGATCAATCCCCTAAGGAAAAAATATCAGCGGCACGTGAAATATAGACGGGTTATTATGTTACTTACATTGTAGTGGTCTTCCCTGCACCGTTGTGACCTAAAAGCGCGGTTATTTGGTCCTCGTAGAGGTCAAGATTCAAACCAGACAGGGCCCTCCATTCCTTCGTCCCTCGCTTGGAATACAGAGCGTGCACGTTTTGGATGGAGATTCCGACGATCTTCTTGACACTCTTTCCATCCCTGTCCTTTGTTCCACCTGAGTGAAATAAATGCACAATTACAATGGACCGCCTTGTACTCTGGAGCAGAGATGATGCTAACGGGGCAGTAACGTAGCTGCGAATGGTGAGAAAGAAACCAAAATACATTTTCGTGGGAAACAAATTACCACAATTATTCTTGTTTTGACCCTTTGAGCGTCGGGAGATCGTTTCCGAGAAGTGTGTACTGCTTCTATACCGCAAAACATAGGATAATTAAATAATCACATCTATTGGATGAAAGAATCTGTGTTCTTTCAGCATTTGGAGACATTGTATTCATTTCTTTCCTTTCCTTAGAAGAGAATCCTTTGAGAAAATTCTCTAATGCTTCTTTCCTTGGAATAGAATTCTTTGGAACGATTCCATTGGCCTATTCGTTAAAATAGAATCTTATGAAAAACTTAAAACTTCTATAGTTCCTTTCTTTGAAATAGAATCCTTTGGAAAGATGCCACTGGCTCTTTACTTAGAATAGAATCGTTTGGAAAGATTACACTGGACCCCTTTCCTTAAAATAAAATCATTTGGAAAAACTGAATAGCTCCCTTCCTTGGAATATAATTGTTTGTAAAGATTCTATCCACTCATTTTGTAGAATAGAATCCTTTGGAAAGATTCTACTCCTTATTTCCTTGGAATAGACTCCTATGGGAAAATGCTATCTACCCATTCTGTAGAATGGAATCCTTTGGAAAGATTCCATTACTCCTTTCCTTGGAATAGAATCCCATGGAAGGATGCTATCCGCCCATTCTGTAGAATAGAATCCTTTGAAAAGATTCTACCGCGGTCAAATTGAAGCGCGATTGAACCGCGGTCAAATGACGAGGTCGACACATGAGCTGGCATCCCACTCTCCAAACTTCCACATCATGCCAACGTGAGGAAATTTGAGGCCACAAGAGATTTAACGTGCAGCAGCCATCATTGTACACGACAGACGTCTTTGGTTGGATTCGAACACAAAACAACGAAATTTAAAAAAAAGGAAAAGCGTGAAAGTACTAGAGATGAAAGTGGAAATTTACCATCTAATTAAAGACAAATTCTTAAAGCCTCAGAAGCATTTCGGAATCACATGAATTCAGTTCAAGATACTACAAATTTTTTAGAGAAGGAAAGGAACTGCACTGATGGCTGTTCGCTTCAGTCAAAATGACAGACATGTATTTGTCGTTATAATAGGTATGTTAAGTCGTAGTAAAGCTTAAAGAATGTTCAATTGAAGCTTAAAAGAGAGATACAAAAAAACCTTTCTTGTTACCATTAACGAAATGTTTCGAACTTTCAGTAATTTATAGTTGTTGTGTGTACTATCATAAATTTAAATTTGACAGTAATGTATATTGAGTACATTTCATAGTTTCTTCGCTTCAGCAAATTTCTTGATTCTTTAAATGACTTATCGAGGTTTGACTGGATTAAAACTTACCTATAGAGAGGGTCTTTGACTTCATCGTTCCATTTAGAGATTCTGTCTCGACGGCAGGCGATCTGAATAAAAAGTACCACGCCAATGGCCTTCTCCCTTTGAATCCTTCAAATAAAAATTGGAACAAGAAATACGTTCGTCAAATTGTAAGGAATACACTCTAAATAAACTAATATATTTGTATACAAATAACGTATGAATATTATAAAGTTGAGGCTTTGAACTGTATCTTGAATACATACACTACCCTACAATAATGGAACTGGCAGCAAAATGTGATGGTATAAGGGAATTAATACATGCTTTAATAGAGATATGGTCCCCCACGTGCTGCAAGGACACTAGAAACCCTTCTGGGCATACTTTCAACAAGTTTTGATACACAGCTATGGGTATTTGTGTCCATTCCTGCTGCAAGAATGTCGCCAGCTGAGCTGTAGATTTCGGACGTGGTTCCCTGGTCCTGGTAGAAACTCTAAGCAGACCAGGGAAACATTTTACGTCCATATCTTGATACCACTGCTTGACAAAGGTTGCAACATGACATGTTGAGTTGTCGTCCTGGAAGTAACATTCGTCCATTTCATACAATTGCCAGAGCGTAGGCGTCCGGTCCATTATTGTAGGGTAGTGTATATAAGTAGAGTAAGCATTTTTACACTAGCTTAATATTTCCTCCATCAAAATAATTGTATTTAAAACAATGTGTGACGGAACACTTTAGCTTCAGACTGTCTTGACCCATTTAGGTTTTTCAATGGTTTTATCGAGTTAGTTGATTGGTAAGTTTTAGGTTTAATGCAAGCAAGGGCCATATTTGGCAAATCTGCGCAAAACAAAAGACAACGTCAAGTTGGTAGCTAATGGAAGTCGAAATGGTACTCCGTACCGAGTTACTTAACTCCCACATCGGATTGGCAGTGAAAGCAACCACTATCACTGCACTTGCTTCAGATCCCCTAATACGCGTCTGGGCAGATGGGTTCGATGTGTGTAGTGTGACTAAGAGTGCACACATAGAACACCTGGGACCGTCTCTAAAAGAACTTGAAACATTTACCTATACTTCTATTACAGGTAACATAAACTATCTTATATTGTCACTGTTATATAGTGCGTTAAAAACTGTATACTTACTTATGAAAAACCCTGTATTTAGCATGTAACAATTATTTTATTGGATCTCCATAGTTCTCTTCTAGAGCACTCCTAGGTGTCATGAATGTCTTGAATTTGACATGAATAAGTCTTTAAATTAAAGACATAACTAAATGGCCAGTATGGATAGTTGAGCGTTACGAAAAATGGTCATGAGTTGGGTCTGATAAGTTCGTTATTTTCAACGCGAACAAAACAAACCCTGAAGACAAGAGGGAACAAAGACTTATAAGTGACCTTGAGTTCGCGTGACACTATAACAGCGCAGTACAACTATCGAAGTGCTGCTCAGTCGATTTAAGACATTAGAAGAGAAATCGTATACAGCTGAAGTTGCGAAGCTTGCGGTCTCTGTTGAAGTGTTATTAAAATTTCACCAACTCACAGCAAGCATAAAAACATCAAACGTAGTCCAGCGCGGAAGAGCAACCAAGTCGCCACCTTTCGATAAAAACTGAATTGTCAACTGGATTTTTTATTTCGTTTTCATTTACTACACCCAAATAAGTACTAAGAAGAGGTATTCACGTGACAGCATATACACCATATAAGATTTTATATCTTCCTAAAGGCAGAGCTCTTACCTGCTTGTATCCTAGAGACATACCAGGAGAGCAAGAAGTACATGGAGGAACACAAAATCATGGCCACTAGTGTGGTTCCAAAGTTCATACGGTCTTCGGCAACCGGACTTCGCCACAGGTTGTTCCAGTGTACACCCTGACCCTGGTCTTCATATCGATTCAGATACAAGCACCCGAAGCAGAACGACGTCGATACCAGTACGCACTACAGACAGTACAAAGGAGTTTTTATGCAGTTACATGTCGCTCTTCAAGGATGAAAAACAAATAACGCTACTACTACTATCATAATACTAGTAAGTACGAATAGAACTATTACTAGCAAACTTACGGAATAGTAAAACAGCTAATTCTACTAAGAATAGAATTGCTAATACTAGTATAGAATTACTAATACCAGTACGAATAGTACTACAGCTAATACGACGACTACTACAAGTACTAGCATTACCACAACTACTACTAATACTACTGATAATAAACCAACTACTACTAACTCTAGTACTTGATTGAACTAAGTACAATTAATTAGTACTACCACAACTATTACTAATACTACAACTAACAACAGTACTATCACAACTACGAATGGTACTACAGCTAATATTACGAATAGTACTTAGTACTACCACAACTATTACTAATACTACAGCTAATACAAATACTACCACAACTACGAATGGTACTACAGCTAATACTACGAATAGTACTTAGTACTACCACAACTACTTCTACCTTTACGATTACTGCTACAGCTCTAATACAACGAATACTATTACGACTCTACTACTACTACTACGAATTAGTACTTAGTACTACCACAACTACTTCTACTTTTACGATTACTGCTACAGCTCTAATGCAACGAATACTATTACGACTCTACTACTACTACGAATACTATTACAACTCTACTACTACTACGAATACTATTACGACTCTATTACTACTACGAATACTATTACGACCCTACTACTACGAATACTATTACTATACTACTGTTACGAATACTATTATTACTCTACTACGAATACTATTACTACTATACTACTACAAATATACGTACGGATAGGAGCTTCTGCCAGTATAAGAAGTCTAATTCCCACGTCACAAACAGAAGGAACGGGAAAAATGACAGGACGTACATTAGGACGGACAACAGGGCAGCAGTGGAGGCTCGGTCGAAAAATGTACTCATCAATTGGCTGCAAAAGACAGAGCGAGGAAAAATAAAAGCAGAACACAAGTTTTGAAGTTTCCAAGGGTTTTCATGTCGTGTGTCCACTTACCAACGAAATAAGTGCCTACAATTTATGTAAGGGTGTTTCGAAACTTCCACTTTAAGGGGAGGTAGGGTACATAAAATCATACCGTTTTCCTATAGGAACGAATGCTTGCCAGAGGCTCCCGGATGAGCTAGAACAGTAGTGTTCCCAGAATTTTAAATTTCACGTACCCCTTAGAAAATTAAAATTTTACTAGCCCCTTGAGATTAAAAAATGAAACAGGATGTATGTTAACCTGCGCAGGGGTCCAAAGTAATTCTTATTTTTCACCTTAACCCTCTAATGTCACGAAATTTCCGAATCGCGCCAAGAAAGAACTGTTCCAGATATATCTATAGCCGTAAACGGTACAGCTGCTGTCTACGCAAGTCTTCTATAGTCGCCAAGGTAAAAATTGTTTAAAATTTTTTTTCTTTCAAAAATCTTTTTCTTTTTAAAACCGAAAGTAATAAGCTTCAGAAACACATTTGTGAACGCTTAAAATAATATCTTAATCAAACGACAGTTTTACGGATTTTGAAAGAATTTTATAGAATATTCAAAATGAAATTTAAACTCTCCGCTTGCCGAATTTGCCATAAAGAACCCAATAAACGTAAACCCAATAAAATAAAGCCTTAACCTGCCATTACTCGCTACTAGAAGTGCGCCAAAAAAGCGCCAAGGCCGTTGCCACCGCTATAAACGTAGACAGCAGCTGCACCCCGTAGTCAAAAGGTTAATTCACGTCTGTCGGTGTTCAGTTCACGATACAATCTCTCAGCGACTGTTTTGTTCCCGCTAGCTGCCTGCCCATATGCGAGATGCCATCTCAACATTGGTGAAGCGAATGATACATATTAAAAAGCATCTAAAATAACGGCCAAATTGGCCAACTGTCGCCCAGCCGAACGGTGACTTCTTGCAAATCCTGTGGCGTTTGCAAACCTGGATTACCAATGTGAGTACGGTTGAATTTTACCCTCTTAAACCTTGTAATTATTTTTTTCCTCGTCAGTTTTGAAACACATCGCACATCTACAAACATTTCAAACAAGGTTTGATTCAATGGACATAAGACACCCAAAGCATGTTTTACTCAAACACTTAATGTAAAGAAATAATTGAATAGTGAAAAGTAAACAAACGTAATATACAAACCACTTACCAGTAAGCTATTAGGAGCAGTGCGAAATCGGCCACGAAAAGGAACAATATCACAGGATCGGAATTTGGAGTAATGCCTCCCCATTTCAAAACAGCCACTATGCCAACCACTGACACCAGCAGAACCGACAGGCCGGTCACGAACCAAGCCAGCCAAGCAGACTTCCTCTTCAGACCCATCACACTTAAAGTCTAAAAAGTAGTAAATATTTATATATTCATCTTGCGTTTCAGGAATAACGAATCTACCTAATATGAGGTGGCTTTTTATGTAAAGGTATTTTGTTTCAGAATAACTTCTAAATAAACCATTTCTTATTAAAGGTTTTTTACATATTTACTCAATGAATGGTGGTTCATGGCAGTGGTCGGCAATCCGCAGCTCTTTAGCCACTTGAAAGCGGCTCTGCCATGAATCGATTTCGAATAAAATGCTGGAAAATGCAAAAAATATACCACCTATGATGCGAGAACGCCTTAATATTGATATGCAAAAATGGGAGAAAAATAAATGTGATCTTAGATCACAGAAAAAGTGGTCTGCTTTGAAAGACTTGAAGAAGGAAGACTTGATAATTTTCAACTCCTGGAATAGTATTCCTGACTCATGACAAGTTAAAACAACTAGCATTTGCTCTTCTTTCACTCTTTGGCTCTACATATTCATGTGAACAATCTTTTTCAAGCTTGAACCTTATCAAAAGTAAAGTGAGAAATCGTCTTATTGACGAGAACTTGGAATCCTGCTTGAAATTAAAAACAACGACATACAAACCAAACCTAACCAAACTTTCCAAGGAAATGCAAGGGCATTGTTCACATTAAATGCGTGCTTTGTGATAATTTTATTTTAATGTAAAAATTATTTTTGGTCGATGAATAAGATTATTATTATTATTGACATCTGATTTTATTTAATGTTAGTAGCTAGTTTAAACCGACTCCTAAAAACATGGTTCTTGAAAAGAAATTTGGTCTCTCAAAAGAACTCTTGATCGCTTTACTGCTGATCTTTGACTCTTTTGGACTAATGAGTTTGCCGACCACTGGTTTATGGTAATGTTAAGTAAAATATCGAGTGGTCTTAAAGTAATACCCCTACATTCAAGCGTATAGCGATCACAATTTTTTACGAATCGGAACGAAATTTAATAAGAAATGTCAAGGAATTTGCTCGAGAGAGTATATAAATGACAATAATCGAGTCCTCAAGGTAGGTGCTTAATTAACGGTCCGGGATCGATCCGGAAGGGAAAGATCCAAGAACAACGTCTTGTTATTTTGAACCACAGTCAGATGACGATAACACCTGGGCTGGCTTCTCCAAACTTCCACACCTCTCCAACGAGAGGACATTTGAGACTACGACAGATTTAACGTGCATCAGCCCCAGTGTACATGACGGTTTTTGGTTGGATCGAGTTTCGTAACCCTCGGGTTGCTAGTTTAACAACCCTCTAAAATAATACTGAGTAGAATATTTTTGAAAAGCGATTTCCTTTCTTGTTTATATTTCGAGATACTTAAATGTTTCAACGGTAGGTAGTCAATTAAAACTACTCTCGAGAACACGCGTTATTGGTAACAGTACGGGATCAACCCCCGAAGGAAAAGATCCAGGGCCATCGCCTCGTAATTTTGAAACACGGTCAGATTACGAGGTGAATATCTGAGTTGGTCCCCCACCTACTCTCCAAGCTTTCACAACGCGCCAATGTGAGGACATTTGAGGCCACGTCAGATTTAACGTGCAAAAGCGTATGTACGAATGTCTTTGGCGGGACCGAGTTTCGAACTCGTAAGTCTACAGTTGCTAAAACGTTCTTCTTCCTGATGAGTTACCTATGCTTCAAGCTTTCAAGGTCAAGGACGCAGTAAACAAATTTCGAATAGCAAAACCACATTTTTTTTTATCGCATTGCCATCGGATCCAGTGAAAAAAACAAAAATGGCGTCAATGGCTTTAGAGGTGAAAACAACTGCCCAAGTGCAATGCGAAAGAAGATGAGTGAACGACCAAGAGGAAGTAATAATGCATGTATTTTGCATTCATCGCAAGCACCTTTCACAAAACGCCAATTGGAACTAGCACTAGTTATGAAGGTAAAATGTTGTTTTTTGTTGTCTTTCTTACCTCTTTTGACGTTCCCTCATCTCCTTTGATAGTGCTTAGTAGTTTTCAGAGTTAAAGATAAAACATAAAAACGAAGAATAGCCTGTTGTGTAGCTCCAATGTGACGTCAATTAAAAATACCAAAAAATATCTTATCAACTACGCCGTTTTAGGTTTTCCACTTCGGGGATAGCATAGTGATAAGGTAGGAAGGTATTTAATTAACGTCGCACTTGAGGAACACGAAGGGGCTATAGGGATCACACCCGAAATGAAAGATCAGAGGACAGCACTGCAGTCAGATGACGAGGTGACACCGGAACTGGCACCCCACTCTCCAAACTTCCACACCACTTACATTGCGATGAAAGAAAGTTAACTGCGTCCTTGAGAGCTCGATTCTTGATATTTACAGCTCAATAACCTTGATTGGAATCGTAAGACTTTAAACAAATAAACTGCATTAGAATCCGTTAATTTGCCTTACCATACGACCGCAAAATTGTGAGACATACCTCATCCAATTCGAGTTCTCTATCCAGGACTCGTTCGCGCACCAGAAAAGCGACGATGAAAACCCAAGAGATAGTCATGACAGCAGGCATGGATCCCTTGAGCAAAGTCCCGAACCTAGAGAGACAAGAAGCCATTGTTTAAAAGAACTATCACAATCCGCCAAGTGTTTTTCAGTCAACGTTTCTTTTAACCCTTGGAGATTTGAAAGTTCTGTCGTATCGCTTTTATCCCACAAAATAATTAATGACTAAATATCCACCATCTACTAAATATCCACCGTCTATCGAGAAATACATTAAAGAATCCTTTGATTCCTTTAACTTTTGGGGAATGATTCTATGGGTCCTTTCCGAAAAATAACCCATTGAAAATATTCTGTTTCTTATAATAGAATTTTTAGGTGGTTTCGTAAATCGTTTGTTGCGAGTTTAAGTCAAAAATTATCCGCACTTTCGCTAATAACATATCTTTAGGTTTATCACACTGCCTTCAGGGCATATATATATATATATATATATATATATATATATATATATATATATATATGCTTGAAGTTAATACTACTGTGGTCACGTTACCGAAGTTTACTAGCGTCATTTTACTTGCTTCTGCTTCAGTGTAAACATGCTAGCAGTGCGCACCATAAAGAGCAGTGATCCCTTTTCTAGGTTAGGGAGGTGTGCCATGGGTTGAAATTCATCGGAAGGTTACAACACAGTGCGGGGACAGTGCTCTACCACGTAGAAGTTTGTATGAGTGGATCGAGAAGATTAAAAGAGGCCGGACAAGTGTGATGCACGAAGTAGCAGGACATCCGTCCACCTCCACCACTGACAAGAAGATTCAACAAGCTCGAGAAATGGTACTGGTTAACAGACGAGTTACCATCGACACTGCAGCGTAGTCTCTGCAGATTAGACCGACAAAAAAGCGGGGGAAGCAGTTTATAAAGGTTAGGTGACCAACCAATAATCCCCTGAAAGGAATACGCAAGTTTGTGGACCGCAGGACCAAGTGCATCGAAAAGGAAGATACTAGAAAAATGATGAAGTATTCAACCCTTACATTTGTGTAAATAGATTTTTAAAATAAAACGAGGATAATTTTTTCTTTCAATCGTATATATTTTATTATTGCTTGTTTCCTTTATGTCCATGAAAAGAAAGCCCTGCGTGTCTTTGGATGAGGCGGGAATGAGGGTTAACGTTCTTAAAGCCACACGATTTTTGATTAGTTGGGCTTTTACCCCACAACCCATAATGACTAAATAACCACATCTATTAGTTGAAAGAATCTATAGATTCTCCTATCGTGTTTTCCCTTAGAATCGGATCCTTTGAAAAGATTCTATTGGCCATTTGTTTTGGAATAGAATCCTTTGGAAATATTCTTTTGGTCATTTAATTGGAATGAAATCCTTTGTAAAGATTCTTTTGATCAAGGTCAAAAAAGTTTTGGAATAGAATCCTTTGGAAAGATTATCTTGGTCAGTTCCTTGGAGTAGAATCCTCTGGAAAGATTCTTTTGATAATTTCCTTGGAATGGAATTATTTGTAAAGATTCTTTTGATCAAGGTCAAAAAGGTTTTGGAATAGAATCCCTTGGAAAGATTATCTTGGTCAGTTCCTTGGTGTAGAATCCTCTGGAATTTTTTTTTTCATTTCCTTGGAATGGAATCCTTTGTAAAGATTCTTTTGATGAAGGCCAAAATTGGTTAAAAGTCGGTGTTTTAATAAATTCTGAAGTTTAAATTACTCAACTCGTATTAAAACTATGCCAATATAACTATCCTGTAAATAAACCTTAACCTGCAATTATTTTGAGTTTCTGACACCCTCTTCTTTAATAACCTGATTGCATTAGCATAAAGAAAATGGCTATGCACTGCTCCTCCCATTACATTTTGAAGGAAGCAAGCAGGAGGTAGTATTTTACTCAAAGTGATGAAAAAATATACTCCATTCTTTCCTAGTCAGAAAGATGATACCTTCCAGTTTGGTATTTTGGAAGTGGAATTTACATAGTGCCTGTCAATAATAATGAAAATTAATTCCTCAATCTCTTTCTTGATTGATTGTGTCAAAAAAAAGTATTTAATTTTTTAATTTTACATTTCTCTATGAGGTCTTCAAAGACTGTTTCATACATGTTTTGCATATTTTGTGTCATTAAGTCTGAGTAACTAAACTTGCCACTAAAATAGGGTTTAAAAGGAGACTGCGGTACTTTTCCGTTATAGCCATACCAATAAACTCAGTTTTGCTCATTTCTTGTAGCTATTTGTTTTCATACTAGCTTTTCGTTATTTAGCGCTATTTTAGCTGATTGCTTTGTTAGTGCAATGATAAGGTAAGGTAATTTTAATTAACGTCGTACTAGAGCAACACAACGGGCTATTGAAGACGGTCCGGGATCAATCCCCCGAAGGGAAACATCCGAGTACACCACCTCGAAATTTTGAACCACGGTCAGATGACGAGGTAACACCTGAGCTGGCACCCCACTTTCCTAAACTTCCACACCAACAAGACGTGAGGACTTTCGGTCACGATAGATTTAAGGTGCACCAGCCGTCTACACACAATACGCTTACAAATATCCATGCACTTCGTACCAGGATCCTTCCTATCTAGAGGCTAACAACTTAACCGCCACCGGTTGGTCGACTTTCATGATTTGGAATTTGCGGCGGTGAGAAAGCGGCAGTACTATTTCTTCAAGAAAGTGTTCTTCACAAAGAAAGATTGTGTTTGAATAACGACTTAATGAAATTAAAATGACATTGGAATGATTGTGTTGCCTTCGTTCATCAGGGGAAGAAAAAGTTATCCGAAGAAAAACGTGGTTTACTGGATCAAGCATTCCTTTCGTTATTGCCGTACCATTCATTTATTTATGCTGTCAAGAGTTAATGTCCATTGATTTTCGTGAATCATAACAGAACAGTAGATTGGAATAATTATATGCGAAAAGTATGTGGCAAATTGCACTATATATAACGAAGGAATAAGCTAAATTGTCGCTAAAAAGCAAACAGGAATGGAAACAAACAACGCCAAAGAATAAGCAAAATTGAGACAAATTAGCGCCGAAGTTTATTGATATGTCTATAACGGAGTACCCTTTCTTTTCTACTAAAATTACTATTTGACAAATGTTTTGGAATGTGAAAGACGAAAATCCTACTTATCTCTCTGATGACAGGGGTAAGGGAATTGTTGCAGGTATTTCTTGGTTATTTCGGGTTGGCGTGCATTCGTCTGTAGGTTCATTATGGCAGCGTCCACTGTATCCTGCAGTTGGATAAATCCTCTGAAGTAGCGCAAGTCTTCGAAAAAGTCGTCATAGGGGTACGGCCGCCACCATCTGGAATTCAAAAGCATGGGTCAAGCAAGTAACAAATACACAAACAAGTCACTAGTCATTGCTTTACAGTTAACCCTATATGCTTATAAAATAAGAGGAAAGTTGTGATTGAACTACTATCAATAACGTTCAACTGTAGTTTTTTGGTGTAGGTCAGAGCCCGTTAATAAGTACCCCGGTACTGGGATACCGCCGGCGATTACCCCAGTATCGAGGTACTGCTAGAAATTATTAAGACTGCAATGTTGAAATTTATATCCATAAGGTAGGTATTTTAATTAACTCACTAACTTAATAAGCATAAGAAAATGGTAAACTAAGATCAGTATAAAGTTTTAGGAATCTAGAAATGAAAATAACTTTCTTTCGTTAATTATTGTCAGCAACATGCGATATATTCGGACATGGTGGTGTTCGAGCTCTGAGCTGCCGCTCCATGACACCCCAAATGTTCTCTATCGAATTAAGATCCGGCGAGTTAGGTGGCCAGGACATTAAGTGGAATTAATCAGTATGCTTCTCGAACCACTCCAACACAATCCGAGCCTTGTGACATGGGGCGTTGTCCTGCTGGAAGATTCCATTTCCAGTTGGGAAGACAGACGCCATGTAAGGGTGGAACTGATCCGGAATAATGTTCAGATAGTTCGCAGCGTTCCTGGTCTGTTCTACCACAACTACGGGTCCCAGAGTCGCCCATGAGAACGTCCCCCAAAGCATAATACCGCCACCACCAGCCTGTGTATCAAGGCTACTAAAGGGAAAGGTAGGGTCCACCAGAGTGGTTTTGCAAGGGGAGAAAACGTGACGTCACTCGGCGGAATCGGCGGGTAGAGAGATACGGTTCTTACGCGTAAAACCTATGAACGACAAGCAGATTGTTTCGCTATTTGCTTTCATTGAAAGTCTTAAACAATGTTAATTAATATTGGGTATCTTGTATTGTCTATAAAGTTTTTTTTTTCAGCATTTAACCACTTGAAAATGCTTTTGTCATAAATTAAAAAGAAAATAAATAAGTTTTAAAAACAACTTACCCGATGAGGTGAAATATCGTCTAACATGGCGACAATTATCCTTTCATGTTGGTTTTTGCGATTTCTTAAAAAATGTTAACTTTTTTTTCACTTTTTCGTTTTTTAGAGACAAAGTTCATATATTTAATTAGGAAAAATGTTCTTGTTCTTGCAAATAGTTTGAGAGCTGAGGAATTTTGCGCGGGAAATTTTTCCGGTAATATCTGTGAATTTATTTATCGCATCTTCACATTTATTTAAGTGCATAGGCCCATGAAATTGCACGAAACACTTCTTTAACCGTTGCAAACCAACACTCAGTTGGTAAAACTAAACCTCCTCGAGATAAAGCCCCGATCCATGTTTGATTATTTTCTTACTGAATATGTACATTATTATTTCCCAGGATTTCGCATGCGCCTTAAAAGCAATGTAGCCGGCATTAAATCTTAATGTTTCGTTTGAGCAGTCTTCTCTTATGTTTAAAGATGATGCAACTGTTGAAGTTCCAGGAATTTATGATGGTTGAATTCGGACATTATTTTCTAGTATTGAGTTTAATGACTGCATTGTACCTGTAAGTTATGCGGCCATTCTCACATTTTGTCTTTCTGTGTTTCTAACTTGAATATGCCCCTAAGATCATTTTGGGCACACTTTCTATTCGCCCGAATCGAATTCCAATAACTTTTTGAATCACTTTTTCAGAGGGTAGTTTAATACCGCTATCTAATGTATGGTTTTGTGATAACTTTAGAAGATGAGGGGGAAATCAGCAAAACCCTAGATGTTTCTTGTTTTATCCATTGGATTTGAAAATGAACTGTTTGTTGGTGTTATCGATAGTTCATTCCAAATACTGATGTTTTCCCCACCTAAATCTGACCCGACACCTAACATCTTAAATCCAATTTCTTCTAGTTTTTCTATTAATCTAAATAATATTAGTTTTGTCTTTTGCTGGTCAAAGTTATAATATATTGACTGCTTCCAATACTATATGAGACCTTTTGCCATGACAACTTGAACATTGCCGTAGGGCCCTAATATTTTATCTTTTGCTGAATCGTAGCAAACACGAGAGTCAATATTCATTTCGTCGAAACAGATAATTATAAATTTTTCAGTTTCTGTCATGCTGTCGCCTTTAGTCTTCATGAAACTTAGAATTGGGGCTAAAACTCCTTCATAAAAGTCTAATCTTTTACACCATCTTTTCAAAGTTGTAATGGATGGCAGCGGCATTTCCAATTGATTTCGAAGATGTAAGTCAGAAAAGAATCAAAGAATTGCAAGTTGAGAATCAAAAGCTAAAGAACTGCATCTTACAATTGGAAAAAAAAACTGGAAAAATTAAGCACTCAAATCTGTAAAGAGAAAAAGTTCTAGCTATTAAAAATAAATAATAGAGAAATTTAGAACGAAATTTTAAATATAAATTAAAAGGAGAAATAAAAAGAATAGTAGGAAAGTTTTTCTCGGATTCACAACTTCAAATTTTGATTGACGGCAAGCGCATTTAGAAATAGAGCGAAGAAGATGTTACCAATGTCATTGCTTTGAGAGCAATGTCTCATAAATAATATATATGTCATTGCTCTCAAACCAATGACATTGGTAACATCTTCTTCGCTCTATTTCTAAATGTGCTTGCCGTCAATCAAAACTTGAAGTTGTGAATCCGAGAAAAACTTTCCTACTATTCTTTTTATTTCTTCTTTTAATTTATATTTAAAATTTCTTTCTAAATTTCTCTATTATTTATTTTTAATAGCTAGAACTTTTTCTCTTTACAGATTTGAGTGCTTAATTTTTCCAGGTTTTTTTTCTTCCAGTTGTTAGATGCAGTCCTTTAGCTTTTGATTCTCAACTTGCAATTCTTTGATTCTTTTCTGACTTACAACTTCAGTATCAAATTTTTCTTGAAGTTTCACATCCGGAATTTCCTGATTATTCAATTGTTTCTGTTTTTTCGGAGATAGTTGAAGGATATTTTCTAGGGCTCGTTTGCTAATATTTCTGTTTTCTAATCTGTATGATGAAACGCTCCGTTTGAAATCAGCTTCAAAAGGAATATTTTATGAAGGTATGGCAGTTTTACTCAATACCTTCCTGCTATGAAATCCAAAAAGTTGATTCCTCAGATCCCGTTCATAGTCGTTTTCCTTAAAATGAACAGAACGTATTCTCGAGTACTGAGGCTTGAAAGAATCTTTTCTTTTGCACTTTGTGATTCATACATTTTTGTAATACTCATCGGCGGGAAATCTATGAAACAGAACATCTGGTGTTTTCTTCTTGTAATTTTTGCAAGTTGCAACTTCACAGCTCGACATACTCGCTTTTAGAGACTTGTTATATAGAGCTCAAATAGATGAACTATCCTGTTTTCCGTTCAAATAGATGTAGAACTGTCAATGACAAAGATACACAGAAAGGAAGTCAAAAATGTCTATTTACCTCGAAACATACATAACTCTGAATACCTGTGATCTACTTTTAAAACAGATGTATAACCAGGAAAGGTTCTTAAAACAGTGAAAAAACTGTAAGGGAACTTCCAGTACTCTGATAGCAATGATTTCCACTGTGACAAGGACGAGGAGGCACTTGCTCGCTGCAAACCTCATTCCACCACGTGACGTCATAAGCTCACCCCTCTTGTCGCGGAGCAGGGACAAAGGCTGACGGACCAACCTGTCTCCTTTACTAGCCTTGCCTGTGTATGACCTGCTGTACAAGAGCGGACCAACTGTTCGCTTGGCAGACGGCGTACCCTGACACGACCATCGACGTGATGATTGAGAAATCAGGATTTATCTGACTAAGCAACTCTCTTCCACTCATCCATGGTCCAGTCTCGATGTTCCCGGGCCCACTGTAGGCGTAGTTGACGATGACGCTTGGTCAACAGAGCCACACGAGTGGGACGTCTTCTACAGAGTCCCATATCCAACAGTGCCCGCTGAACTGTGTGTTCCGAAACACACTGAGCCACTGTCTCGCGTCGATTTTGATTTACCAAGCAGGACAGTCTCCGACGTCCTTTTTCTTTGATGACGCGTGGATGACCAACACCTTGGCTTATACTGCTGGCGTCACAGTCATTTATCCACTTTGCAACAATTCTAAAAACGGCAGACGTGATACTAGTTCCGAGTCTTCGGGCCTTTACAATCTGTCCTCAATCAAATTTGCTTGGATCAGCAACCTTTCCCATCACTCGCAAAAGTAAGTGCAAGAATGATTACTTACCTTCTCCAACAGCAGTTAATACCATTCTCACTTAATGACGTACCCTCCACGTCATCCAGACGACGAGTTCATTGAAAAATGTGGGGATGGTCATAATGTTTTGACTCGTCAGTGTATATGCGTGTGTATATAATATTCAATAAATTTATTCTTATGCAATCTGAAATCTATGCATACTTGCATACTTCGATGTACTATACAGTAAACATTTTTATTTTACTATAAGAAGAATGAATTTGAATTTATGGCTTAAAAGTGATGTTTAAATAAATAGTACCACAAAAATACTTTACCTATATTTGATGTACTCTGTCGTAGGTATGTTATCAATGTCCATACGAATTTTATACCTAACATTCTTAGGTAATGATTGTTCGTGGTATTTTCTTGTCCATCTTTTACTCACTCTTTTATCGGATTCGTTATCATCCATGAATACAATAGCTGCAATGATATCAAACAGGTATTAATTAAAATATAACCTACTACAGGGTGGCAACAAAATCCTAGAAATAAAGTTCCCTGATATTTCCATGATTTCCCTGATAGTCTCATAAAACTTTCCCTGATTTAACTATTCCCTTTAGAAATGTTGTGATCCGTGATTGGTATCGATATACAGTATCCACCCAACACTATTTTTAAATATTTAGGGTCAGAGGGTGTAAAAGAATCATTCTCAACAAATACTTTGTATTTTTTTCTCTACAGATATTTTAATTGTTATTGTAAGGGTTGGAAACCTTAATGGAATTTTTTTAATTAAAATTGAAAAAACTTTAGAAAAAATGCAAAATATTTTATGAACTTTTTACACCTGACACTACATTGTCATACTATTCATCGAAACCAAATGCAAATATACATAAAAAATATTCTACAAAAATGTAATTGCAAACAAAAATAATTAATTTAATACACAATAAACATCATTTGTTACACAAATTTCATATTGTATCCCAAGTTGTATCACTAGTCTCACGGCGACAAGATGCTGCAGCCGCGAAAAAAATGTCGGCGGCATTCAAAAATATTACGACGCTATGGTTCTTAATTCTAATTACAATTTCGGCGAATAAGATTTATTCGATTCGCAAAAGCACTCGTAATCGCGCACCTCTAAATAGGACAAACGATAATGGTAGACGTTTAAGCTGTCAAAATTTCCCTGATTTTTTGTAAAATTTGGAAATTTTCCCTGGGATTTCCCTGATTTTTCCAGAAATAAAAAGTTCCCTGAGAATTCCCTGATTTCCCGGTTTTCCAGGTTCTGTTACCACCCTGTACTATAAATACATCTCGTATTTACACGTAATAGGCATTTCCATTTCTAAATTCTACGCCGAAATGAGTATGCAACATAATATTTTTACGAATGTTGAAAGGTAGGTATTTAATTAAGGTCGCGCTGGAGCAACACAACGACCGATTGGTGACGGTCAGGGATCAAACCAGAATGGAAAGATCCCAGGACAACTCCACATAATTTTGATCCACGATTAGATGATGAGGTCATACCTGAGCTGACACCCCACTCTCCGAACTTACAAACCACATCAAACAAATGCTGAAAAGGTTGGTATTTTAATTAACGTCGTACTTTAAGCAACACAACGATTGGCGACGGTCCGGGATCAATCCCCAAGCAAATCTCTCTATATTAAAAAAATGTTACCGCCGCAAAATTGAAAACTGTGTTGTTTAGCTCGATTCTTAGACGGTTTCCCGAGAAAGTACTGATCGGAAAAAAATGAAATTAACATGCTTTGTTCTTCATCGTATTCCCTGGATAATTATTAAGATTTTTTTCCGATGCGGCTATTAGTTTAGGTTTTATTAAGTGTTAAAGTTGAAGAAGTGAAATTTCTTCCGCGAGTGAGCAAAACACATTCAAATTTTCAGTCTTCAGCCGTGAGTTTTTTTTTTAAGAGTACCTCTCAACGTAAATTTTTGCAGCTCGTCGAGTTTTTTTTGAAATTTAAATTTAGTTCTTGATAATATTTTTTTGAAATTCAGGAAAAATCGGGACATTTTTGTTACTTTTTTTTTAAATTGCCGTATCTATATCTAATTACTATTAGTTTTTAATTTTTAAAATATCGCAGTATACCTCAGAATATACTCTTTCTTACGGTACTATTATTTTTGAAATCGGTTAATAATTAAATTGGATGCGATCAAAAGTTCGTGATACAAAATTCGGAATCTTTGGATATTTTCGCTACTTATTGTTAAAACCGTTTTGTCTACGCAAAACCATTATTTTTTAAATTTGAAAACACCACTGAATACATTACATTACACTCTTTCTTATGGTACAATTATTTTTCAAATTGGTTAATAAATAAAATGGATGCAATTAAAACTTGGTCATACAATTTTCGGAACTTTCAAATCGTAACTTCCGATACAAAACTAAAATGGTCATATCTGTATAGTATTACTGTTAGTTTTTAATTTTAAAAATATTGCAGTATACCGCAGAATGTACGCTTTCTTACGGTGCAATTATTTTTAAAATTGGTTCATAAATAAATTCGATGCAATCAAAAGTTGGTGACACAAATTTCGTATTTTTCAGTTCGCATAGCTGCTTCCGCAAGCAGTAGTGGGTTGCACTTTTGACTATCGGGTTTGCCAGATATCAAATTTATCGTAGCAACAATTGCCATAAAAACGATTTCTTTTTATTTGGCGAGGAAAAAGGCTCGCTTTTTCCCCTCTGTTCTCAAGACAGTTTACCGACAAAGTACAGATCGTAAAGTTTGGATATTAACAATGTTTACTTAAAATTGTACAGGGAACAAGATGCAGAAGATTTTTTACTGATGCGGCTGTTAGTTTAGGGTGCATTAAAGTGTTAAAGCAAAAAAAAAGTGAAATCACTTGCGAAAGAAGAATTGGTTTGAGAAAGCAAACCAAACGGATTGCGTAGCAATCCCCGGGATCGGCGAGCGTAAGCGAGACGCAGCGAAGCACTCGCTGTGACGTCATGAACCGGAAAGTGAAATCAGCATAATACGAATTATTCAGATAGTTTCACTCTGTGAAAGTAATGTTGGTTTGCGAAGCAAACCAAATGGCATCTGTGACAGGAGTGTTGGTTTGCGAAGCTAACCAAATGGGATTGCGCAGCAATCCCCGGGGGTTGGCGAGCGTAAGCGAGCAGGAGGCGGAGCCCCCTAGTGTTTAAAAGAAATATAACTTGCATATTGGAGTTAATAGGCTTCTCTTTCTTAATCAAAGATAGAAGTGCATAAATTATATCTAGTCTCTTAAGAGTAGCAAATTGAAAAAAATTCGAAAATTTGTACATTATTAATATGGACAGTTATTTGCAGCTGATATTCAAACCACTTTGATATAACATTTTAAAACACTTTTTAAGTTTATATGTTTTATATAAAAGTGTCAGTTGAGATTACATGAACCCTCCTGTTGGTTGTCTCGACGAGGCGTCTTGTCATTATGAAAACTGACCAGATCTCGATATCTCGTCATTCGAAGAAATCGGACCAGAATTTAATCCCTTCATCATCAGAAAATCGGCAAAATTGTGAAAGCAAATTTTGTCAGAGCTTGATGGAATCTCTTAGCATCAACTCGGAATTAGTGTTGACCTCCGATCGAAATTCTCGAAAATTCTATCGGGGTGGTCTTCTATGGTGTCTAATTGCCGTCCATGTGAAAATTAGGGGTGTACGACGTCCCTTGTGATCGAACTGTCTCCCAGGGAATCTGGAGACACAGAAGAACTGTTGCAGAGCTCAAGCTAAATATAGGTGTTTTTTGCCTGCTTGTTTTGAACTGGCCATTGTAGAATATACCATTTTCCCCTGCTTGCAGCACCCACGACCAAGGGATACAGATCCCTGATTGTAGATACTGTCAGAGTGATCGAGCGATGTCTACTTTAATTGACAGTGTGTGTAGTAGTGACCAAGAACAGATGAACACTAAATTGGACATTGACATTTATTTAGAATACTTGTAATATATATGTAATATAATAAAGTTTCAAAATACGCGCCGCACCGTCGGGTGCAAAAACACGTCTGACTCCTCCGAATGGTGAAACAATTCTGTCATACGTGATCTTTTTCAGAATAGCACCCAATATTTCATGTTCTTGATCATATCCGAACTCAGGCACTGTAATCCATCGATGTTCGTCCACTAGAACAAGTAGCAACTAGAACGCAAGAACAATTGTTCTTGTAACCTATATGTGTTGTAACCAAAGTTGAGAAAGACGGAATCGTGACAGATACCATGTGATTAATGTAAACAAACGTAATTTAGGGTGTGTTGTTGTGTTCGTTGGCACACCACTCGTCCCACTATGTTACAATGGATGCCGTATGCATTATGTTGTTTCTGTTTCGTTTCTTATGCCTACACTGGCAGACCAGAGGAGTGCCAGGCCCGTCGAAGGGGGGTGCGCCTTCCATGTTATTGAGCCCCATTGGAAGGAAGTCCGACTTTGCTCGACATACATGACACATCCGTTTTACAGGGAACGGTCCCTTTCATACATCCATTCGCTCACACATATCGTAATTTAGATTCCAATCAGAGGCCGATAACCCCCTGATCAGGTACCCCCAGAGGTATTGATTTGGTATGGGAACATGGGGGACATTGTGACCACGACCTATTTAACGTGCCCCAGTCACCATTAGTGAACACGACGGCCGATAACCCCCTGATCAGGTACCCCCAGAGGTATTGATTTGGTATGGGAACATGGGGGACATTGTGACCACGACCTATTTAACGTGCCCCAGTCACCATTAGTGAACACGACGGTCTTTAGCCAGGTCGAAGCGCCGATCTCGAAATCATCAGAATTGTAGGCTCCGCCGAGGACAGAACCCACAACCCTTCTGATGCGAGCCCGACGCTCTACTGACTGAGCTACCGCGGCTCCGTATGCATTATGATTGGACATGATAAGATATGAAAGTCAATACGACATTTTGTCATAAACAGAAATGCCATTTAAGCGAGGGTGAAACGGATAGCACAGGCTAAGTTCGTCGGGTGTATATACTCCTGTTAGGATCACCCAAAGCTGAAGGCTGTGCTGCTTTACCCGGCTATCATAGGAAGGTGAACGGGTGGCTAAGTCGGACTGCTACAGATATGGCTCCCAGATCGTATGATCCATAGCAGACGCGCTCTATTCATGTCATGGACTTGCGCAAAAATACCGACAACCACATGTTCGTACTTAAAAAAGCAATTTTGCTCAGAATAAATGACTTAGTGTAATTTGTTTTTTTAGACAGGGATAAGGACGAAGAAGCACTTGAAAAGTTTGACATGAATGTAATTCTACCCAAAACGATCTAATGGCCTACTAGAAATTCAAATGGTTCGTGAAATTATGGTTCGAATCCGCTTGCCTGCTATGAATTCTCTCCTGTCGTGCAATGTGGCAGCAGCTGCCTCCAGCTCCTCTTCCGTGTCGAAGCCAATGAATCTGTCCAGACTGATGCACTCGGTCACGTTTCCCACCAGCTCCACCAGATGGAGCAGAGATCGACTGCTGGAGCTTGGCGACTCGAGCCACGACAACGCGGAACTCCAGGAGGGAGATCCCAGGAACTTGGAAACCGCTTTGGATGACAGAAATTTCTGTAAGAAAGAACACATTCAGGATAGTGATAAGCCCATTGAAAGGAAATTCAATAAGAATGGCGGTTGTTTTGATAGGTGAGGTAGTTGAAAATGCAGGTGAAAATTCGATCCAGTTCGAAAAGGTAGGTAGTTAATTAATATTGCACTGGAGTTGCCTATTAGATTTGGCCTGGGAAACAACCAGAAGGGAAAGATTCGATGACAATACCGATGATTCCAAGATTCGACACCAAGATTCGGTGAAATGTAGGTGACGAGGACAACACCTCGTCACTTCGAACACGGTTCAATGAAGATGTCCATACCTGAGCCAGCACCCCACTCACAGTGCTAAATGGAATTTTAAATAAAGAAACACGCAAGAGAATTCAGAACAATTTAAACACTTTCATTACCTGTAATGACTGTAAGGTCTCATTTTTTCTCTGGAGGTAATGGAGACCACTCGAACCCTCTGCAGCCGCTTTGACAAACTTCATCTGTTCCTCGAGGATATTGAATGTTTCGTTCACCTGAAATCAAAAATAAAACTTGAACATCATACTTCACAAAACTCAACTCGATAACTATCCTATGTGCTTGATGGTAGTTAAATTAACGTCACACTGGAGCAAAGCGGCGAGCCACTGGCAACGGTCTGAGACCCATCTCAAAGAAAATATCCGAGGATACCTCGCAATTTCGAACCAGATGACGAGGTCAACACCTGAATCTCACTTTCCAAACGTCTACACCAAGCCAATGTAAGGATAGATTTAACCTATACCAGCCCCACGTACATGACGGTCTTTGGTTGGATCGAGTTTCGAACTCGGAATCTTCCGATTGCTGATCCGCTACTATTTCAAACGATCCGCCGCGGTCCCCGTTATGTGTTTGAAATAAAAATTTGCAAATGAAAATCACTCAACTCACTTTGGAAATGATGGCAAGCGCAGGGGCGTACGTCTTGGGCGCAAAGAGAATCTTTCCCCGGAATAGAGGTTTGAGGAAGCCCCAGAGAATGGCTCCACCACGCATCTTCATTATTTCTTTATATCCATGGCGGCAAAAATCAGCTGCAAACGAAGTATATTAAGATATTTACTAGGCATTTTATTATGCACTGGTTATTGAAATGGGTGTTAGTAATGATTTGACAATTCTATGTCTTGTTTAATTTTAAACACCAGCATAATATTAGAGGAACAAGCTCTACACATTTACAACGTGGGATGAAAATACTAAAAAATCGTGTACGCTGTGTCGGAACACGGCCGCAATGTCTTACGTCAATATATCTCGTTAGCGCATAGTATTTATTAGGGTGTAGTAAAGGAAAGAAAGAAAAATTCTGTATTTGATACAGTTTTTATCGAAAGCCGACGAGTTTTTCTTTCGCGTGGACTACGTTGGACGTATTTCAGCTTGAGTATATTTCGAGCGAGTATATTTCGACAATGTGATATTTAAAATTGTTTTCAACACTTATCCAAAGTTTCCTAATCCTAAACTGTATAAGATTTCCCTTCTAATGTCTTGAATCGACAGATCTCGACGTCAACTTTATTTGAGACCCATTTCAACGAGTAGCGCATCGTAGTACTAAGTTACACACACTGGAGTTTGCGCGTCGCACAGTGTGTCATTTTCGCAATCGAGGAAAACAAAATTATTCCATCAAAAATGCATTTGTTTGGGTGATTATAAGAGGCTGTGAGTGATAAAATACTGATTTGGTGTATATTTAACGTTTTTAGTTACTATTTGGATGCAGAAATATGCTAAATTTAAAGAAATTTTTCAACTCTGCTCCTTATATTAAATATACTTCAATCATTATTAACCATATATTTTGCAATTTTATATTAATATACACCTGAACAATGGTCAGATATACCCATACTAGTTTCATTTAAAAATAAAGAATAATTCAAAAACTAAAGGGTTAAATATTTGAAAAATATTACAAAATCATATACTTGGAATCGCAACTGGGAAAGTTCTTTAAAAAAATTCAACATTTTTGGAAAAATTTGGCTGCGTTGAGTTTTGGACCTTGCTTGTAAACTTACAATTTGTGGATCTGAGGTAATGACTAATCTATTCGTATCAAGTCTTGAGATTTTTATAGAAAATATTTCTCTTATCGTCTATTGTGCTTATTCCTTGTCTTGCGCTTTTAAGAAGCGGACTAATTACCAATTGGAAGAATACAAGTTGAAATAATATTTATTTTATCGCCTATTGTGTTTATTCCTTGTCTTGCGCTTTTAAGAAGCGGACCAATTACCAATTGGAAGAATACAAGAAGTGAAATAATATTTCCATGGCTCAGTATTTTATGTACAGTTTAAGGGAACTGGGGAACCAAGAATACTTTCTGATATATATACTTCTTGCACTTCAGAAAATTTTACAGTTTATCTAGAAATCGGAATTTAAACATTGTAATATGACTTGGTAGAGCTTGATAACAATAACAATGGTTATTTAAGCAGACTTATCAGCATTTCTAACAAAATCTACGATCGGTGTTTCTATTGTTAGTATTCCCTGTTTGATGTTTGATCACATCTATCATAACAACAAAGTCAGCTTTAAAGTACCTTGTGCATTTTTAACTTCCCTTGAAGTGAAATGTACTAATTATTTGGCAAAACAAAATTTGCTAGAAGGATGGTCTAGTTGAGATTTTGACAAATAACATTAGTACAAGAAAAGGGGTACCAAAGAAATACAAAACTCACTTTGTTTATACTGATAATTTTCTGAAAACAATTACTGGAAAATTTTCTTATCAACGCCTTTACAGCCCCTCAATATAATTGTATTTCTGATATTATATTTCGACAAAATCAGAATGAAGGATTGTTCATAAATTGTAGGTAACCGTTTAATAGAGCAGTTGATAAGTGACTAGTTGAGAGTTGTGATACAGCTGGAGTTTCCGTGATAATCCTCTTAGAGGTGTAACAACCGTTTAGCTCATTTTTGTGTTATACGGAGTATACAAATTAGAGCTAATGTTCTTTGCGTTGTTTATGTAATTTTATATGATGCATAGAAAGACTAATGTCAACTCTTAGCTCAAGCACGTGATTTTCATATATTTTTACTGACGTTTTACTAAGACACGGATCGTTTTCATAATTGTACCTCTTCCAGAAAAGAAGCAAATAGACATTCGAGTTTTACTTCAGTGGTCAGTGACAATTTTTTTGGAGTAGTTGTCTACAAGGTTACAAATTTCGTTTTCTATACCATGGAACAACAGGCTTAAAATATTTTATTCTAGGCCTATATTCAAACTTTCTTGTGAATTACGTGGTAGATCTGGAATCACAGTGTGAGAAAAGGTAAGATTTCCTTGAAGTCAAGAAGAATTATTTCTGATGAAAGTTCTTTGTGCCCGTTCATTTTACTCCTCTTTTGCTCAATTCTTTGGAGGATAGTTCGAAAATTTTCCCTTTAACAGTATTTAAAACATTCAAAACAGTATTTGGTAACAAATATTTAACCATTTCTTGAAAATTATACGTTAAAAAAGCATCGATTTTCGTTTGCTTCGAATTTATCATCGAAAAGTCAAAAATGGACAGACGAAAAATTTCCATAGTCATTATGAAATTTGCTATCTATAAGTTCCGCAAACTTCCACAATAAATTTTTTGTTCTGCGCACGTCGAATGAATCAGGCTATAATGCATATGTAATGTTTTGGTGATATACGGTGAAAAATGTGTTAAAAGTCTAGTGGAAATTTGAAATCAGTAGTTGCATAAGACGCTAATTAGCTATAAATTCAAACGCATCTTGCAAATTAATGAAATAGTACCCAAGAACCTAAAAACACGTAAACATACCTCGATGAACAGAAGTTAATGCTAGTAACTACTCAATAGCGCTAAAGAAAATATAGGAGCTATACTCTTCAGTTTTCCTCAAAGTTCACATATTTGCATGATTGGTTTTACAGCCAACGCAGAAAGTTCGACTTTGGACTCCTGTACATCCTGTTATGAGGAATTATATAGAAAAATAAAAAAGGGGGCTTGCTAAGGACTAATACTACTTTTAAGATATGATGTCTTTTTGACAATCTGCGACACTAAGAAAATTGAATTTTGTCTACCTAGAATCGAAAATGGCACTGTGCGTCCCTTTGGAAAGTCCCCGAAAAATAGCGTCTCCTCTTCTTTCCAATTATCGAACTTAAAGTGACAAACAAGTCTTTGTTCCTTGAGCTATCGAATCGCACTAGGTTGTTTCGTTCCCGTTGATACTATAAAAATTATTGACTGAACTCGATGCTCATTTTTTCAAAACGCTCAATTTTCCGCACTGTTCACCGTGTTGTAATTTTAAAGGTACTCATACATAAAAAATAAACAAGTAAAAGACACTCACAATGTCCTTATTTGTTTCTGGTTGACTTACTTTTCAACATAACATACTACTACCCATACGCATAAGTCAACACCTAACATATTTTAAAGAAGTCGTCCACAAATCTACACTATGTCTCTTCAGTTTGGTTTTGTAAATATACACTCAGCTGATTTAGTGTGAAATATTTACGAATTATTTTCATTTCAATTCAACAGGGTGATCGAAATAAAACTACCGACTTTCAATTTCAAGGGGCAAATTCAAGCTTAAAAATGTAATCCTGGCGCATCAATTAAAGTAGATTGTTGCGTTAACTTTTAACTTTAAATTACCTCTTCTCATAGAAACAGCTAGATAAACGAGATGAAAATTTTCCCAATTGATTACCACATACCCATTAGAGACGCGACTGAAAAAACTTGGAGCAATTTCATTCAAAACTTAACAATTGTAAAGGAATTTAATTGTGTTAACAGAATAAGTACAACCATAAAAACGTGAATGTCAAATGTGGAACTTTTGTTTCTATGTGGAACAAAATGTGGTTCAAATGTGGAACTATTTAGTTTCTTAATACACACAATTTTTTTAAAAACAAGACGTACTTGGAAGCCTTTGCAATTCCTTTTCTTCGATTTTGTTTTCAGCGTCTTCAGGTGACAACAAGAGGAATTTTCGACTCAGTGAGAAAAGAGGCTTTCCACACAAAATTTTTCCACCAGTGGATAGGGCTTCCGAAGCTAAAGTGAAACAAGAAGTGGATTTTAGTGACAAGTGCAATTTAAAAGTCAAGATAAAAGGAGGTGCAGATAACATAATCAATTCATATGTAAAAAATAATAAGTTATAATATATATATAGGTCGACATTGATAGCTTCTAACTCAATGGGTTGGTTGGAGTTTTATGACGCAAGGACCATTTGGCTGTGCCAAGCCCAAGACAGATGACATCGAGTCATGAATATACACACAGGAAGTTTTACTAACACAGTTAGGTAGATTGTTGAATTAACGTCCTATGGAAGCAACGCAACGGGCTGTTGGTGATGTTCCGGGATCAATCCCAGAGGGAAAGATTCGGGCACAACTTCTCGTAATTTTTAACCATGGTCAGATGACTAGGTCACACTCCACTCTTGCACATCATGCCAACGTGAGGACGTTTGAGGCCACGTCAGATTTAACGAGTACCAGCCACATGTACACGACGTTCGCTGCCGATCTCGCGCCAGCGCGTGATGTGGCGTCAACGCTAAAGAGCGAAACACGCGGTAGCGTTGAGTGTGAAGTGGTGTATCAGTAGCCAATCACGCGTTAGCGCGGGAAAAGCTGCGCCTCAACATTTATTCTCCTCTTCAATTAAATACTAGCAAATGAGAAAGAAATAGCATACACAACCAGAGAGAGAAATCGATCCTAACAAGAATCGAACCTGTGCCGCTTATAACATGAAGGTTATTCACAGAGGAAATACAAAAGCAAAATGAGCAATGGTAACCTTTTCATGCATCCAGGAATCATGTTACTTTAACCTGTAGTAACCCCTTTGTCTGCAAGGTGTAATAAAACATTTATTATCCGATTGGTCTATGTGACATAGTAGTTTGTCAATCTCACCACTTTGAAAACCCCCACCGCTCTATAGAAAAGCGCATTCACGCATCTGACCTATCAAATCGGCAAACGAGGCGATAAGATACTAAACCGGCCAACCAAGTTAATTTTTCAGAACAGTCACGTGACTACTAGTCGACTTGTTGGTCACACTGTTGAGGTTCCTCAATATCATTGCTCAGCTTACTTAAATTGGGTTGATGAAAGTTCGTCTCGTGTTTTTGACAAAGACGGAAGAAAAATTATTTTATTTATATTTAAAACTGCATTTAAGAAATACAGTATGTGCTTCTCTGTTCGTCGACCTTTCTCCATCTCTCCGGTAGCTGAATCATCACGCATTCGTAGAAGGTCTGGTGCAATGTCATCTAGAGCCAAAAATGGGACGAACCTTTGGTTCACCCCAATATTTCGCGTCTATGAAGTTGCAAGCCCGGTGGTTCTCGACGTCCCCTATAGCTAATTCTCTGATGAAATCGCCAATAGTATGTTTAATACTCACTCGCCAGCCAATCCACTCCTTGATCTAGCTTCTGGAACAGTTCTTTCACTTCCGGATGCATCACAGAAGTCACTTGCTCCAAGAGATTTTTGAGCTGATTGGCAACACTCGGAGCACTGGACAGCACTTCCAGAGTTCTTTCAGCTTCTTTGGCATCTACTTCAGCTTCTCGAAGCACGCCTTCTATTCCCAGTGTTCCGAACTGTGGGAGAAAACGCTGTCGGTTACATATTTATTTCGATAAAAACTAAATGTTTTCACAGAGTTCGTCCCAACTGAATTTCGTGAAATTATTTCACTGACTAAAAATTACATTTAATCAGTATAGTATATGCCGTTCTGTTTGATGACCTTTCTCCATCTTTCCGGTAGATGCATCATCCCACGCTTGTAGAAAGTCTGAGGTGTCTGGCTAAAGAACAGATCCAAATGACGAAACTTTCCGAACTATTTACGGCACGTGGAATCGTCAACAGCTCCCTCCCCCTACACAACTCATCTTTTTCGTCTGTGAAGCATTCTTGCCTTTTCGGAAATAAAAAAAGCATAACAAATCAAAAATGCTCCTAAATTTCTGCCTTGTTTAATGCTTGACAAAATTTAAAAAACACTACTCAATAACACAATTTTTCGTAAGTGCTGAAATGCATTCTGTCAACAAAATCAAAACTTAACAAAACTTTGAAATATACGTATAACACTCTACTTATGCGATGCAATACTACCAAACGCTAAAAACGGGATGAACTTTTACAAAACCAATAACTGTTTTCTGCCAACTAAGAAACTTTTATCGGAAATCTTTTCCAAACAGACTAAATATCCTTTCTCTTATGGTAATGGTAATGTTAGTTAACGTCGTACTAGAGCAACACAACGGGCTATTGACGACGGTCCGGGATCAGTCCCTTAAGGGAAAGATCCGAGGACAACACCTCGTAATTTTGAACCACGGTCAGATGACGAAGCAACACCTGAGCTGGCACCCCACTCTCCAAACTTCCACGCCAACCCAACGTGAGGTCTTTCGGCCACGACAGATTTAAGGTGCACCAGCCGCCTCTACACCATACGTTTACAAACATCCATGCCCGGACCCGGATTCGAACCAGGAACCTTCCGATCTAGAGGCTAACACCTTAACCACTATACCGGTTGGTCGGTCCTTTCTCTTATGATATTTTTATATTTGTACGAATAGAGAGAGAGAGAGAGAGAGTGGTCGTCAAGTAACTTCCCCTTTCAAAAGTTGAATGTTATGGTTTCTTGTTGGCCCTTTTTGTTTCTTCTGTCTTTCATACTTTTCTCTTCTTGCGCAGTCGTTTTTAGAGTTGAAGGTAAAATTTCAACCCCATTTTTGGTTTTTCACTGTAGCGATTGCATTGCGATAAGATAGGTAGGTATTTAACTATCATCGAAATTGGAGCAATTGAATGGGCTATTGTCGACGGTCAGATGACGAGGTCAAAACGTGAGCTGGTACCCCACTCTCCAAACTCCCACCCCATTTACATTTCGATAAAAGAAAACACCATTCGAAATTTGTTAACTGAACGCGTAAACCGCTCGGTCTCGACTCTTGTTATTTACATAACTCTCGATGGCATACCTAGAAATCTTCAAGTTTCATTCCAATTCGTTGAAAATTGTGCTCTTTTGGAGGTCGTATATACGGGAAATTGATTTATGATCACCCGGTACGTACGAAGGTTTCTAGCGCAGTGGGCATACCCACTGAGCCACGACGTACCCAACTCTCCAAATTCCCACCCCATTTACATTTCGATAAAAGATAGTGCCATTCGAAATTTGTTAACTGTACACGTAAATCGCTTGGGCTCGTCTCTTGTTATTTACATAACTCTCGATGGCATACCTAGAGATCTCCAAGTTTCATTCCAATTCGTTGAAAATTGTGCTCTTTTGGAGGTCGTAGATAGGGGAAATTGATTTATGATCACCCGGTACGTACGAAGGTTTCTAGCGCAGTGGGCATACCCACTGAGCCACGACGTACCCAACTCTCCAAATTCCCACCCCATTTATATTTCGATAAAAGATAGTGCCATTCGAAATTTGTTAACTGTACACGTAAATCGCTTGGGCTCGTCTCTTGTTATTTACATAACTCTCGATGGCATACCTAGAAATCTCCAAGTTTCATTCCAATTCGTTGAAAATTGTGGTATTTAGGAGGTCGTATATAGGAGAAATTGATTTATGATCACCCGGTAAGTACGAAGGTTTCTAGCGCAGTTGGCGTACCCACTGAGCCACGACGTACCCCACTCTCCAAATTCCCACCCCATTTACATTTCGATAAAAGAAAGTGCCATTCGAAATTTGTTAACTGTACACGTAAATCGCTTGGGCTCGTCTCTTGTTATTTACATAACTCTCGATGGCATACCTAGAGATCTCTAAGTTTCATTCCAATTCGTTGAAAATTGTGCTCTTTTGGAGGTCGTATATAGGGGAAATTGATTTATGATCACCCGGTAAGTACGAAGGTTTCTAGCGCAGTGGGCATACCCACTGAGCCACGACGGACCCTTAAGGGAAAGATTAAAGTGCATCACCTCTTTCTTCTGAACCAGATGACAAGGTCGACACCTGAGCTGGCACCCACCCCACAACTTCCACATCACTGCGACATATGAGGAAAGGAGGGACTGAACCCAGATGCCCCTTTGTGCTCGACGGTTTTTGGCTGGACCGAGTTTCGAACTCGAAACTCGCCGGTTTCTAATCCGTTGCTCTTGCAGTTGGCCCGCATGAAATTGAATAGAGATTTGGAGTCAAGTGAACTAACTCACCGATAGCAAAAATCTTTGGAAAACCAAGTCCTGCAAATGTTCCGCGGAAATAGCCGTTTCCTCGTTAGAAGACAGCATGCACAAAGCACTTGTATTCTGGTCCCCGTCACAGAACGACACATAACCCGATTCCTTATCCACGACAGCCTGAAAAAGAAATATTCAACTGTAAACAAGGCAGTGGGATTGAAATTTAATCACAATGACAACATAAAATAAGCATTGAAATAATTCAATGGTAGAATTCTTGCTTGTTTAGAAACTGTTACGGTACTTTTCCGTTACAGGCATACCTATAAACTTGTGCCCCAACTTGGCGCATTTTTATTAATTTTTTGTAGGCAATTTCTTTCTATACCAGTTATTATTTTTTTTGCGCCATTTTAGCTTGGATAATATTTATACTCTTATACAAATGAATTAATTTGGCATCGGTTGCATTCTAAAGATATGCCAAATGAAATTTCTAATTTTATATGCTTGCTGTTTAGTCTTAAATAATTCATTTTTTCACTGCGATGTTTATTAATTTGTTTTGTGGAGGTTATATAGTCATTAAGATGCAATAATTAAAACTACCTTTTTTCTGAATTTGTTTATTATTAATTGGGCCATTGTGGTCAAACCCGAAGAGGAAGATCCTAGTTAGTTTTGGGCCGGAAAGCCACATAAATTTATTTATAGTATAAGCTATAAGTCTAAATATAAGCTAAGAAATGGGGGGAAATAACAGATGGTATGGAAACAAATATCGCCAAGAAATAAGGAAAAATGTGCCTAATTGGGGCCGAAATCTATTGGTACGGCTATGGAAGAATACCATTATTACAAACATATTATTTAGGTTACCAATCATTAGATCTCACGAACCAGTCCGTCAATTCTTATATTATCGACCTATTTTGTTCAACGATTGATGAAATAATTGATTAAATGTATGAAGAGTATGATAAAAGCATAAAGTACATCGAAAAAAATCTAAAATATGAAACGAAACATAAATCTTCTAGCTTTTTCTCTTGAGAATACAGATAAAGGGGTTTTTTCATCACAAGTAGTATGTACATCTAGTTAACCCAAACGATTTCTTCTCTCCAGGAAATCATAGTAGATAGACAGTTCATTGTGAATACTGTAATTTATGAGGTTTACATTGAATCAATCCAGTTCATTAAAGTAATTTGGTAATTTTAGTTAACGTCGTACTAGAGCAACACGTCGGGCTATTGACGACGGTCCGGGATCAATCCCTTTAGGGAAAGATCCATGGACAACACCTCGTAATTTTGAACCACGGTCAGAAGACGAAGCAACACCTGAGCTGGCACCCCACTCTCCAAACTTACACACCAACCCAACGTGAGGACTTTCGGCCACGACAGATTTAAGGTGCACCAGAAGCCTCTACACCATACGCTTACAAACATCCATGCCCGTACCCGGATTGGAACCAGGAACCTTCCGATCTAGAGGCTAACACCTTAACCACTATACCGGTTGGTCGGCTCAGTTCATTAAGAAAAAGCATCTTAAATTGAAAAATTATTACTCTTTGTTTTAACGCCCCAAGTGGTTTCGACGAGATATGTTGTCCTACAAGATCTGATTAATTTTTATAATGACGAGATATCTCGTCTCCAAGATATCGACGATTGTTTTATGATGACGAGATCAAGATCTGGAAAATTTCCTTTCAATGACGCGATATTTCGCCCATCAAAATCTAGTCAATTTTCTTGTAATGATGAGATATATCGCCCATCAACATCTTGTAAAACGAGATTTCTTGTCAAGATTAGCCTATTTACAAGACAAGCTAAAAGCCCAAAACTACAATTTCCTTGGTGGGTTAATAAATTTAAGTAACGCTATAAATAGTACTCTTGGTTCTTTACAATCTGTGTATTTTACAGTAGAAATAAAAATGATTATTATTTCCAAACAAGCCGCATTTAGGACAAGTTTGGCATGATACAAAATCGTTGACCCGAAAAGAATAGAAAAATACCTGTTTTAAATTAACTTCCGAGTCCATAAAAGATGCTATGAACTCAGGATCCATCTCTAAATTCTTCAATACTGAGCTCGCTTCATTTCCAAATACGTCTCTCACGCTATCTATGAAATGAAATAACAGAAAAATTGGTGTTAAAAAACGTTCATTGCATAGAAAAAATAAACAGTATATTTAAAATTAAGGAACTCAAAGAACGCCAACTAGTAAAAAATTTGGTCTGCAACGGAAACTGATATATGAATATAAAACATTCAAATACAAATACAACAAATACAAATATTGATGATCAGCTACAGGCTCAAGCCCAACAAGGCTGGTCCTTTGTTTATGAACTCCCAATTCCCACTGACTATCCAATTGTATCTTAAATTCGTACACTCCCTTTGAATTAACTATATTCTCTGGCAACGCGTTCCAACTGTATATTACCCTATTAAAGTAGTAGTTTTTCCTTAAATCCAGATTAAAATGTGTCTTATTCAATTTATACCCATGGCCCCTTGTTCTGTTGTCCCTATTGAAATTTAAGCCCTCTGTGTCCCCTTGTTTTATCAACTTGAAAAGCTGAATCAAATCCCCCCCCCTCCTCCTTCTTCTTTCCAGTGTATACATGTTTAGCTTACTTAAACGTTTATTGTAGTCGAGATTTGCTATCCCCTTCGAGAGTCTACAGATTTACCTTCCACATTCCCATGTCAAAATGAGACTGATCTGCGGATTGCTTTTAATACAAGAAAATTTTTGAGTTGAACTCTTACTTTTTACAATTAGAACTCACTAACTTAAAAGGCATAAAAACTGATAAACGAATACCAGTAAAGAGCTTTTGGTATCTAGAAAGGAAATAGCTTTGATTCGTGAATTACTGTCAGCAACATCTGAATGTTTAGCCAAACAATCGAAAAATATTTTACATAAAACATTTTATATGCTTTTATGTAAAGGTAGGTAGGTAAATAGTTAATTAACATCGCACTGGAGCAACACAACGAGCTATTGGCGACGGTCCGGGATCAATCCCGATGTTTTTCTGCACTAGAGATAGTTAGAAAGATCCACTGGGAATAATATGATTAAGGGGGTCCGGGACACAAAAATCGTCAAATTTTCGAATTTTTTTTTATTATTTTAAGAAATTCTGTGTATTTTTCTGCTTAAAATGACGACTAAATCATGTTTCTATCTTAATTAGAACTAGAGATGTAATAATTTTTGTGGTGCGTTGTTTTGAAAATCTAACACTCTTGACAGTTGTTGTCATGGCAACAACATCCGTCTTTAAAACTTTAAATGCGTTTTTCTCCATGATACTTTTTTTCAAGATTTCCTGTATTCAAATTGCTATAAGTCGTAAACCGATAAAGTTTATGGGTTGAAATTTGGAAGATATATTTTTCAAACATTATACTTTAATTTTGATTCAACAAATTTAAAACAAATATTTACTTTTAAAATTATGACTTTAAAAAAAATACCCCTAAATTTTCAAAAATTTTCATTAAAATATTTTGTATTTTTTATTAAATTAATATTTTTTAAATTGCTGAATCAAAATTAAAGTTTATAAATTTGTGAATAATTTACTGCAAGAATTTTGAAAATTGATCAAGAATATTTTGAGTTTTAGCAAATTAAAATGACCCCTCTTTTTTTCAAAAAATTTTAATTTAAAATTTTTTTAAAACTTTTGGAAAAATTTTGTGTTGTGATTTTGTTTAAAGTTAAATGGATAATCAGTACAAAAAAATTCAAAATTCTAAATTAATAATTATAAATTTTTTTTCGATGTGTCCCGGACCACCTTAACTTACCTAATAAAAAAATTAAGTAGTTTTATAATTTTTTGTATTGAATAAAGTTTATCTAGCTGCGAAATACCGTACCTACATATATCTATCTTATTAACGTACGTGGCTCAGAAATTGGTGTAATCTTATTAAATGTCGAATAGCAGCAGTGGATATAAGTAATGTAAAATTGCACGGTACAGGATTAACTCGCCAATTTTACTGCTTCATATTTGCTTGGTTTGAGCTATGGAACTGTATAAGACCGCTATTACACGAAATAGCACGACTCTTGAATGAAAATTCTTTAGTTGTTTATAGAAAGCAGTGAGAAACCTGGAAGATAGAAATCAGTGCGGAAGAGAAAAGATTTGAAAAAGTAGGTTTCGCGTCAAAAATGCCAAATTGCCCTTTAATAAAGAAATGGGAAAAAATTGAAGCAGACGTTCAGAATCCAAAACTGTGGTAACATGATTAAAGTGATTATGCCATATGAGGATATATATATATATATATATATATATATATATATATATATATATATATATATATATATATATATATATATATATATATAATGGACCGGACTGGAAGATGTGATGGTATAAGTGAAATAATACATGCTTTAATAGGGGGATGGTCCTCCACGTGCTGCAATGACACTAGCAACCCTTCTGGGCATACTTTCAACAAGGTTTTGATACACAGCTATGGGTATTTGTATCTCCATTCCTGCTGCAAGAATATAGCCAGCTCAGCTGTAAATTTAGGACGTGGTTCCCTGGTCCGTAAGCGTCTAACTAGTCCCATAAATGTTCTATGGAATTAGGTCGAGACTCTGAGCAGGCCCGGGAAGACGTTTTACATTCATATCTCAATACCACTGCTCGACAGAGGCTGCAACAGGATATGGAGCGTTGTCGTCCTGGAAGTAACATTCGTCCATTCCATAAAATTGCCAGAGCGTAGGAAGAACCTGCTTGTCCAAAATGTTCATGTAGGCGTCGGCGTTCAATTGACCAGGAATAACATGCAACGGTCCTAGGCCATGCCACGAAAAAACGTCCCCAAACAAGTAGTTTGATTTTATGCAAATCCGCTGGCGTCCGGTCCATTATTGCAGGGTAGTTCATTACAAATGGATTAAAATAAGATATTCAACTCGAGTTATTATATTGTCATTAATGGATATTAGCAATTAAAAAAGTTTACAGCAGATGCTGTGCAAGTTTTTAAAATAATTAAGAGGTACACTACTAACAAGTGAAACTGAAATTCGCCAATTGCGTCAAAGAATTGAAGGCTTTCAGTCCGTCCATGATCTGCTGTACAGTTTCAATCAGTGAGCTGCCAAGGAAAACAGGCTCCAGTACATTCTTCAACTTTCCGAAGCTGTAAAACAAAGTGTATAAATTAATTGTTTCTCTGAAGACTGATATCCAGTAAATAAACGAACTTACGGACGGCTACTCAGGACACTTGATGTCGTCTAATCTTTTAGACATCCGTCGCTGAATCAGGCCCATATGTAGGTAGGTATTTAATTAACGTTACCCTGGAGCAACGGAACGGGCTATTGGCGACGGTTATTTTGAACCACGGTTGGATGACGAGGTCGCATCTGAGCTGGCACTCTCTAAACTTCTACACCGCGTCAGCGTGAGGTCATTTGAGACCAGAACAGATTTAACGTGAACCAGCCCGTTCGTACAAGACGGTTTTTGTTTGGATTCGAACTCACAACCCGGTTGCTAATCCGCATATCTTCCAACCGGGCTACCACACTTGGGGTCGGGTTGGAATAAATAACAGTGCTGATTTTCTTACACGAAAAGCGGTTATGAGAATGAAGATAAACGAATTTAATCATTGGAGTAGAAAACGAACTTCACCTTTCTGCCACATTTTTGATGACATGGGGTTTTGTAAACAAATTGAACACGTCATAGAGATCTTGAACGCGAATTTCCGTTAGAGATGATCCCAAATGTATTCCGATGTCGACCAATACTTCGGAAGAGGCAACCAACTCTTGAAGCCAGTGACCAGAGAAAAATTCTTTCTCTTGAACTTCCCGCACCTGTAGAATAGATGGAAAATTGCTAAGAAAGTATATCTTAAATCGAAATTTAATAAAACAGATAAATCAAAACAAACCGACATTATTTGGAAACTATAATACATACTACCAAAGTTAAAGTACCTAATTATACTAAAATATTTTACGACAGGGGGAATCGCATTGGGCGGACTTTTACTTGATTCACTCAAAAATTTAAACGTTTGGTTAGCTAATTAAAAAACAAATTCTATAACTTACAAAATCAAGTACGGAAATGATTTCTTATCATCATATTGAAATAAAAAAGATTCATTTTTTCAGTGGCATTAAAAATATTTTCAGATTTTGTAATCTTTTCTAAACATGACACTTTTGTAAGGCGTGCAAATAAAGAATGTAAGGAAAAGAGCATAGTAAAAACAATAAAACAACATACCTTATACTGCATTACATATGAACAAAATTACTTTTACAGAAACGTTTTAAGTTTACAAAGTATCATTTGCATATTACACAATCAATTTGGAATTGCTTGAGGGGTGGATGATCCTTAGTAATATGTATTTTTGAATGGAAATATCTCTATTCCTTTTACTTCACGAATCAATTTTTTTAAGTTTTGCTTTAACTTATCTGAACATAACAGAACAAGTAAGTTAATGAACTAATTTGTAGCAACTTAGCCACATATTTTTGATAATCCCAATGAAAGGGAATTAAAAACGCGCGTCTTCCCTCCCCGATGGGTAATTCGATTGGATTGATTTGGGGACATGGTTAAAGGAAGACCACATTGGAATAGATCTACCACGTATCTTGTTATTGTACTATCATTTTCAATAAATATTTTAAAAGACAAACGGAATTGAACTTGAATGGCCTTCAGAAACACGCAACTTTATTGAGCTAATTTTGGAATCGATGTGATTTTTATTACAAATTAAAACATATTTTTTGCACAGAATGTGGCTAAAATCTACAAATTCACGTCTTAAATAATTTTGTTACATTGATAAAGATGCTCAAAAATGGATCAGTAACCTTGTTTTTTATGGCGCTTTGATTGATCTGTTGTAGTAAATGCTGTGTCGAATTTTCCAAGCAGAAGAATTCGATGAGTTTGAAACGCGTTTTTGGAGTAGCTATTGGTGGAGGTAAGAAGACAGACATCGAGTCCATAGAATCGTCAAGGCAGATCTTCTTCCTCAAAGCTGAAGGTGAGAATCCATGTTGAAGGAGCTGAAAAATGAAATACATAATTTCTTCGTCCTTTCTGACTACACTACAAGCAATCTCAATTTGAAAATTTACACTTTTTGGTATTTGTTTCAATCTCAAATTTTATTTGGAGGAGAACAGTCTGAATATTGGACATAAACCTCCCGGGAGTTGTATAGACGAGGTGTCAATGTAAAAATATTGACCAGATTTTGATACATGAGATTTCTTGTCAGTAGAAGAAAACAGACCAGGTTCCGATCTCGTCATATACGAAAATCGGCAACATCTTGAAGACGAGATATCTCGTTCGTAAATGTCTCCAAGACGAGATATCTCGTTCGTAAATATCTAGAAGACGAGATATCTCGTTCGGCAATACCTTCAAGACGAGGTATCTCGTCAGTCGAAGAAAACAGAACAGGTCCAGATCTAGTCATATAAGAAAATCGGCAATATCTTGAAGACGAGATATCTCGTCAGTAGAGAAGAAAACAGACCAGGTTCCGATCTCGTCATATACGAAAATCGACAACATCTTGAAGACGAGATATCTCGTTCGTAAATATCTCCAAGACGAGATAGCTCGTTCGGCAATATCTTGAAGACGAGGTATCTCGTCAGTCGAAGAAAACAGAACAGGTCCCGATCTAGTCATATAAGAAAATCGGCAATATCGTGAAGACGATATATTTCGTCAGTAGAAGAAAACAGACCAGGTTCCGATCTCGTCATATAAGAAAATAGGCAATATCTTGAAGACGAGATATCTCGTTCGTAAATATCTCCAAGACGAGATATATCGTCCGTAAATGTCTCCAAGACGAGATATCTCGTTCGGCAATATCTTGAAGACGAGGTATCTCGTCAGTCGAAGAAAACAGAACAGGTCCCGATCTAGTCATATAAGAAAATCGGCAATATCTTGAAGACGAGATATTTCGTCAGTAGAAGAAAACAGACCAGGTTCCGATCTCGTCATATCAGAAAATAGGCAATATCTTGATGACGAGATATCTCGTCATTAGCATAATTGCTCCTATCTTGATGGACGAGATATCTCGTCGAAACCACTTGGAGGGTCAATGTTACTAATAATCTTTTCTAGATTTGTGGTAAACTTACCCAATTAAAATTGATCGACGTGTCTCGCAAATTTTTGATGAACTCGCTGTCATAATGTGACATCACAGGAGATGCTTTATCTGGTATAACATCCGAAATCTTGAAAAATGCTGCAACGAAACAAAGTTTAAGGATAATTATCTAAAAACTATTACAAAGGAATAGGAAGGTAAAGAATCACTACATTTTATCATATTGAAAGCACTTAATGACTTTTCTGTTGTACCTTTCCTTTCGAGAGTAAAAGAAAACTCCAAAATTCTTCAAAAAAGATACGGAAACACAATATTTCTAGTTTGGGTTGCACCTTTACAATAACGAAGAATCTTTCTGAAGTTAACCTTGTCTCAACGAGTTATCTCGTCATTAGCAAAATTGGCCAGATGTTCATGAACAAGGTATCTCGTCATCAGCAAAATTGATTAGATGTTGATGGACAATATATCTCGTCATTAGATTAAAACTGACTTATCTTCGTCATCATAAAGAAATCGGCAGTACCTTTATCATTAGAAATTCATTCGGCATTCTGGATGACGAGATATCTTACCATCAAGATCTGAGCAAAATGGGTAAGATCTTCGATGATATATACTGTCGAGTCCAATTGGAGGGGTAATGCAAGAGAGAAAAATAAAGTGGAAAGATTTCAATATTACCATATCACAAAATATTTGCAAACGGTGACTTGAGAGTTAGTAAGGGTAAATGAGATTTTCATTTCCATCCATGGTAAGCACAGGAAAGAAAACAAATCAATGTTATAGATCAGTTGAATCATTACATTTGTATTGATCATCACGTTAACACGAGTCTGAATTTACCTGGCAAATGCTGGGATATTCTTTCGAAAATGTGTTCTTTGATTTCTTTCCAGCGGCCGGCCGGAGCATTGAGAGTCGAAACAAATTTCGCTGCCTGTTTCAAGACGTTCATATGCCTAGGAATAAAAGCAGAATAGATCTTAGACGCTAAATCGAAAATCGATTGTGTTGCTTGAAAATAGAACGTAAGAGATGAAGAGAGAAATAGTATATAAATGTTTCTTACATTAAAAAGTGCTTTAGAGATAGATTTTACTTAGAGGTAGTAATTAACTTTTCAGGAATTAGTCAAACAAGCAAATTTAAGTGTTACTACAAGTAGCGTCAGCTTGAAAAAATTACTGGAGGGAGGGAAGAATACAGCATTCAAATAGCCCATAAAATGTTTTCCAAAGTATATATTTGTCCAAAAATTAATGGTAATGCAGTTGGGTAGTTAATTAAGGTCACACTGGTGCAACACAACGAGCTATTGGCTACGGTCCGGGACCCATTGTGGCAACTTAACCACAGATCTTGTGATAATCCCTAAGAAGGGAATTTGAAAGCGCATCTTCCCTACCCGATGGGAATTCTCCAGATTGATTTGGAACGTGGTCGAAGGAAGACCACGCTGGAATGGACCTATCCATTCTCTTTGTTTTCTTGTCACTGTGTTAGTGTCCTGTCATTGTCAATAAATAGATGTTAAAATAGCACTAGAAATTGACAACTGATTTGAACATGCAATTTTCTGATGTGCGAACTTTGGACTCGATGTAATATTTATTACATAACACCCATCTCGAAGGAAAAGACCCAAGGACAACACATCGCAATTTTTTAACCACTGACAGATGACGAGGTCAACACCGTTGCTGGCACCCCACTCCCCAAACTTCCACACCACGCCAACGTGAGGACATTTGAAGTCACGACATATTTAAGCTGTAACAGCCCCTGTGCAAACAACGGTCTTTGACTGACACAGTTTCGAACTCGAAACCCTTCGTTGGTCTTCCAACTGGGCTACGGTAGCCTCCAGTGGCAGATTTAGGGGGTGGCTATAGTCCAGGGCGGCAAATTATTTTGGAAAAATACTAAAGTCACAACAATAAAAAAATAAATAAAAAAATAAATAATATCACTGTTGAGTGCTGAGGTCAGGGAGTGGGGCGGCAGAAGTATAAATCTGCCACAGGTGGCCTCAATGGTAATACAATCTAAGTACTTGTACCAAAGTTATCTCAAATGAGAAATGAATATTCCACATGCTATGTGGGATAAAATAAGAACACGCACGTGCTTCATGGAGCTACTGGGAACTAAATAAATGAAAACGAATGCTTAGGTCGCATTGTAGTTTTTAACTATTGAGATAAAACATTTTGGCTTAATTAAAAGAGACCTAAAAGGGCAAAGGCCTCGCCTCTCAGTTTAATGCAGGCTTCGTAATATGCATGCTTTTCGCAAGGCTGCCCAAGAGTTCCTTTGTCAAGGGGACTGTTATTGTAATATCATTACCCTATTACTTTTATCTCCATGATGATAATAAGGATTTAAAATAAGATGAATTCGTAATACAAATTGATATACAGCGTGTAATTTATATTGTATAAGCAGTATGTAAGATTTTGACCTACAGCTGCAAACTGGTGATTAATGGCGATTGCTTGGCATTTTTGATGCAGTTGGTAATGACCATCATCTCGTTTTCATTCAGGTTTTCAGACAGCTTCTTGTACAAGTCCTCCAGATCATCTATGAGCACCAACAACCACTTCCACGACTGAGTGCACGTCTCTTCTTTCTTCTTGCCATCCGCAACCTACACAGCAATTCAAAGAACCGATTAACAATATGGTCCATCAAATAAGGCTAACCGCGAATCAAGACGAAAACTTTTAAAGCAGATTTACCAACTGGAGAGCGCTCTTCAAATCGGCAGACCTAGAGATCCATGAATAGAAGCTACTCATATTCTTATTTAGCAATCCGCAACTTAGAGATTCTGCCCCTATAAATCAAACAACGAGTGAAATTATTATTTACTTAATCACAAAAAAAAATATTTTTGAAAAATTACCTTAATTACTATAGACGTATATAGAATTGGATCAGATGTATTAGGTTGATGACAAAGTTCGTACCGTATATGACGCAAAATGGCACTACATCACAAAACCGAAGGGTCTACTTCACACATATGATATTTTGATTTTGTTTGAAAGAAGGAATTTCAGCGATACTTAGGTATTATTTAAATGAAACATTTAGTAAAAAAAATAATGTTTTCCCTTCAGTTTTGGTCATTGAAACGGGACGAACTTTTGCATTAACCCGCTATGTGATAGGTGAAAAAAAATATCTAGATCAATCTCTGAAATATAGAAGCAATGGACGAATTCATTACAAAGGTAGTTATTACAGTGGCATTGTATTAAAATAAGACTTAGTAATGCAATGTATTGCATAGAGGTAATAAAATAATTATTTAGTGAAATAATGAGAAAATACTGTCTTGAAAGAAACTAAATTACTTTCAGCTTTTAACAAATCGAAAACGAATTTTAAGAGACGTCACAGTATTATTTATGATCTCACATTAGTAATTTTTTAGGGAGTGTATTGATATTATTAATGTGAATAAGAGCTGAAGTAAATCAGGTCGTTTTACATTAATCATAATAATCTTTATACTTACTTTGATAGAATTATTTTTGGTTCAACATACCTGATATGGAATCTAGTAATTTGTGCGTTGAGTCCTTGATTGCTATCTCAGCGCTGTTAGCCAAGCAAATTTTTTCCAACCTAAAAGAAATTCTATTCAAAAATTCGTTCTAGGGATGAATAAGGACGAAACATTTCCATCCGTAGCAAAATTGTTTGCTTGATTTGAACGATTATCTTATAGATCAATGGTTCTTAACCTGGAGTGTATGCATCCCTGATGTATACACTCCAAATAGTCAATCAGAGAAAGCAATTCCAGGGGGTGCGACAGAAGTTTCCAAATTTTCGGTGGAAACTACCTCTCGTGAAAACTAGCGAACGCTACGTCGACTCTTTTGGTACCGCCACTCCAATCCTCTCTACCCTTGCCTCAGCCACTGAGGTAAAATGAAAATTGGAGGAAAGCTACGGTTTCCCAAGAAAGCGGAGCCGTTATCTAGCAGTCGTAATTCGTCATGATGCCAAGGGCATAACTAGGCGGCCGTCTTAGACCAGATGTGTCAACTTAGACGGACAGAATACGGTGTAGAATGGGCAATACAGACGGCTGTCGTCGTTTATTTTATTCGAGAAGCAAAACAAAGTGACTTTTTTATTCTCTAGTCCATGTTTCTAACTTCGGGATCGTTGAAGACGGAATGAAAATTTCAACGTATTTCAAATCAGCGTAAAATTTTACCCCAGATCGATACCAAAAACAGATTTATTCTTCAATTATTTACCATTTGATTATTTAATTATTTATTAAATAATTAATTATCTATTTAAAGAATATAACATTTAAGGTAACGATCTGGTGTAAAGTTTCCGCAGATTTCAAATCCGTTGAAATTTTCAATCTGTCTTTAACGATCCCGATTTTACAAAAACGAACTAAACAATGCCAGTCAAAATTTTTTGTTTGTTTTGCTTCCCTCCTCTCGAATTGTTTGTCGCAGGAAAAGAAATCTTGCTGCTACAGGAGAATAAACGTTCCCCAACTGTTTGAGACCGCTATGACGATCGTCATGGAAATGGCGGCGTTACGCTCACAAACAACGCTTTCTAGGAAATCAACGCCATCTGTTTGTATAAACAACGTTTCAATCCACAACTACATTACGGCTGTTGGATAACGACTCCGCTTTCTTAAGAAACCGTAGCTTAAGCGATGTTGCTCCGAAGAAGGCACCAAAATGTACCAGGCCAGAAAACCTATTGACTGAGAAACGTTTTACTCTGCAGTAATAAAAACTTCATTTTGAACAAATCATAAGAATTTTCATCACTTTTGCACATAAAAACAAAACCTAGAAAACGCTTAAAGGAAAGTGATGAATTACGAGTGTATTTCTAAAAAAAGGCCTCATTTCAAAAGTATTACGAATAAACAACGTAGGTATTGTTTTGTATGTATATGTAAATATATGTGTTCTTTTTTCACTAAATAAATTATCTTGCAATAGATGGTAGTCTCTCTAATATTAAAAAAAGTTACCGCCGCCGCCACCGCAGGATTGAAAACTGTGTTGTTTAGCTCGATTCTTAAATGATTTCCCGATGAAGTATGGATCAGAAAATTATGAAATTAACATGGTTTGTTCTTCATCGTGTTCCCTGGACGATTTTGAAGATTTTTTTTTCTGATGCGGCTATTAGTTTGGGGTTTATTAAGTGTTAAAATTGAAAGAGTGAAATTTTTAACGCGAGTGAGCAAAAGACGTACAAATTTTCAGTCTTCAGTCGAGATTTTTTTAGAGTACCTCTAAAACGTGAATTTTGCAGCTCGTCGAGTTGGCGAGCAGGGGGCGGAGCCCCCTAGTTACCTAATTAAAGGAATCGGGACACATTTTTCAAAGGAATTCCAGAACTTATTTTTAGATTCAACGGAGTGTCGATCACTGAAATAGTAAATAACCGCTGTTCTAGATCAACAAGGAAAATGTAACCTTCTACAGGAAATCAAAAAACAATATACGCAACTGAAATTTTTTGAAAAACAAAAGTTGAGATTCTAGTAAATGTCGTAGGCTTAAAAAGGAAACATTTTAAGTCCAGAAACATATTTATGAGAAAACAAAGGGGGTAAACAGAGAGGAAATTTTACAAACTACCTAAACTTCACGTGTTTCTAAAAAAAACTAACATTCACACAAAGAATAAATGACTCAGTGGACACTTCGTCAATATAAATATCACCACATTCTGGTCTAATATAGCTAAAATGTTCATCCAAAACATTTTGACTTCGTTGCATTTGTAAGCGAACAAAAGTATTAGATTAATTTAAAATAAACCATCTTTGTAGATTTCAGAATGTAAGTGCCTCTATTTTTTTAATTCTATTATAAACTCAAAAATATTTAATGATAAAGAATATAACGCAGAAGCAACCGAAAATTCACGATGAAGTAACATTAAGCTTAGTCAACCTTTATCGTGTTACCACTTTTGTCTTGAAGGAATTTAACGTGTTTGATATTTTTACAAGTACCCTACAATTCACAGGCCGTGTGATTAATTCTGTGGTCCTCTCGACTCAACAGGTTCTGGGTAAATATCTGGGTCACGGTTTGTAGTGATTCGGAATCCACTTTAAGTAGGTCCCGGTCTATTTCTCATAGCAAAAAATGACCGTAGAGTCGTAACTCTACCAAGCCAAACCTCATTTGACTCAAAAACTCAAGTACCCATCAAGGACTCTCAAAAAATTTTCAAGGACCTCAATTTTTTTAATGACGAGTGTTCACTTTCGAGGGACAAAATAATGATGGCACATAAGATTAGGAAAACCAAAACTAATGCGAAATACACAAACTTGCGGAATAGCGATATGCGATTTAACGCAACTTCCTCCAATAGGTTATTTGCCAATCAACCGGTCTGGTAGTTAAGGTGTTTGACTCTAGATAGGAAGGTTCCTAGTGCATGGATATTTGTAAACATATAGTGTAGAGGTGGCTGGTGAACCTTAAATCTGTCGTGTCCGAAAGTCAGCTCATTCCAATGGTTGTATTACATTAATTTTTCAACCTTTTTGCGAATTTAGGGGGCAACCAAAAATTTAAAGTACGCCTGACAAACCTAGGATAACAATTATCGGATGTCTGCACCTGTATAACATATCGCACCACCCGGCAAAAAAAAAGTGACACAACTCAAAATTGCAGAATTTGAGAAACATCAACTTAAAGGATACAAATACAAATACAAATATTGACGACCAGCTACAGGCTCGAGCCCAACAAGGCTGGTCCTTTGTTTATGAATTCCCCAATTCCCACTGACTATCCAATTGTATCTTAAATTCGTACACTCCCTTTGAATTAACTATATTTTCTGGCAACGCGTTCCAACTGTCTATTACCCTATTAAAGGTCATCATAACAGTATAAGTTTCTTTTAAATTTTAGGTAAGTATATATGGTGGTAACGTCTATTATATACTATAGAATAGTAATATAACACGCTGGGGCGACTCATGTATATTTTTCAATGACATAACATAAAAAAAAACTTTTTTTGGACTTGTGTCACTTTTCTTGCCTGGGTGCGATATATAATTCCCGGATCGTTTGCATGCTTTGACAAAGTTTGAAATAGTGTCCAAATATGAAATTTGGGTAGCTATAGCTACAATCAATATCGATCGACGAATAGCGATTTTCAATGTGGAAATTAACCCTGAAATTGACAGCAACTTTAACATTAAAAATCTCCTTTCTTTTGATCAGAATCCGATGTTACCATTAGAAATTTTGTTAATTGTGTAAAATTTGATTTGAAGTACCCTTGTGCAATTAATTCTATTGATTTAAATTTGTATAGGACGTTATTCCCTATTGAATGCTATCTCTGAATTGGCTCTTCAGTGAATAGTTCTCGGAATAAAAGGGTGGCTCGTTTTTTTCTACGACTGTACATGCTATAAGTGTGACTGGTTAGACGGAAATGGATACAATAAAAAAAGAGTTCTTGCCATGCTATAAATTATACTTACGAAGGTGACAGTTTCATCTCTTCAAGATTTCTAACAAAAGATCTCATCACAGAAAAGTAGAACGAAGATGTCTGAGCACTGGACCAATCAGCGAACTGAATTCCAGACATTACCGCTTGATCGATGGATTTTAAAATTTCCCCTTTCCTTCTTTGGAAATACAATTTTTGAGTGTCATTCTTGATCCCATCTGGGAAAAATTCGTCAATCTGCAAATAAAGAGAAACCACCCATTCCTTGGTATACTATATTCCTTTTTTAATTCAAATAGGTTGTAAACGTCTAGAAAAGTATTATACATGATATTTATTAATAAGCAAAATTTTAAAATCAAATAATTTCGGAATTTTACGGTTTTATACAAGGTATGCGAACCATATACTAACATAATATTTGTTGTACCCCTAGCTGATCCCAAACTGTTCATCTAGTAAACATAAAATCGTGTTCGTGTCAGAGTAGAAGTAAAAATAGAGTAGTAATGGTAAAAACATATTTGTATGGGCACATAATCATGTGGCCGAAGATGTTAGTAACGTGGCCCTTTGACTACTTTTGTCTGCGGCGAAGAAACGAACATTCATTATCTGATTGGTCCATGCTACTTAGTAGTAGACTGAGGCTATTTGGCCATTTTCGACTGTGTGCTATTTTAGGCACGGTGCACACATCCGGGTTTTCAACGTGCGGCGCCACTGCGGCACCGAAGCCCAACTATGCACACATAACCGTGAAATGACGCACGAACTCATTCATAAATATTCTATCGAATAAAACGTGTTTATTTCGCTTACTAGGTGTAAAAAAAGTATATTTTGAAACAAAATAGACGTTACTGGATACAACTATTAATTAATTATTATTTACATTCCATTCGATTATGAAAACAAGGTACTTCAGAACGCAGACTCATGTGCGGCGACCGTACGTCACCGTGAGGAACTGAGGTACAAATTGCACGCAAGCTGGACGTGCGTCGCCACAGCGGTGCTGGAAGCATGTGTGTAGTACTCCATTGGATCTAATGTATCTCAGACCGCACTTGGGTTGCGGCAGCGGGGCCGCGCGTTGAAAAACCGGATGTATGCACCGGGCCTTGTAGTGACCGCTTTCGTTACTCTATAGACTAGCGCATTCACTTATCTAGCTAGTCATGAGATATATGGCCAACCGGGGCGATAAAATACCAAATCCGCCAAACAAGTCAGTTTTATGTCGCTAAGCTCCTAACTAACATGTCGGTCACACTTTTTGGAGTTCCTCGCATTAGAAAGGTTCAGCCTCCGTTTTTTCACATTCGTTTGTGTTGAAAAAATATAATTTATTTCGGTCCCTGGATTTATTTCTTGGCATGTATCTCGCGGGTCCCGCGAGAGTGCAGTCTGCTTTGAGCCAGTTAATTTCTGAATAGGTGTAAAAGCACATCAGAGGGCCGCCATATGCAAAAGCATGAATGGCGAATATTTCTTTGTTTACGTCACCACCAGTCCCTCTAGTTGAACTACTAGACTCGTTCAAAACGTCGTACTGGAACAACACAACGGGCTATTGATGACGGTCCGGGATCAATCCCTAAAGGAAAGATCCGAGGACAACATCACGTAATTTTGAACCACGGTCAGATGACGAGCCTTCTGCTGGGAGCCGTGCCGTAGTAAGCAAGCAAGGAAAAGACCAAACTCAGGTCATTCTTGGAATTCCTTCGAGCAGAACCTCCACTACTTACACCGGGTTACGGGCACGAAGGCAGTGGGCGATAGGGGGCACAGAAAATGTAGAAGTTTATGTTCAATAATACTTTTCCAAATTGTTCTAGAAGCTAAATCAAATTTACTAACGGGCAATACAGTTCTAATTATGTCCGAAGTATTTTTACTAAATTAACTGCGTTTGGTACATACTTTGTGATGATTTTATTAGTCATTTCCTAGAAATAAAATCCTTTGAAAAGACTCTATTGCTCCTTTCTTTGGAATGCAATCCATTGGAGAAAGTATTTTTATTCTATTGGGATATAATCTATTGAAATCTATTAAAACTGGATACATAATGTTTAAAAAAAGTATTGACATCTATATTTGACATGGGGGTTTATATTGGTTTAAGGTTTTTCTCGAAATGTAATTTTTGCGAAGGTTTATATTATCTGCAAAATACTATACCTCCGAATGCATCAATTAAATTCTTTTGGAACATTTTATAAATGTTCTAAAGATTGTAAAGCCGCGTTTGAATTATTATTGTTAAGAATTATACATTAACAAAAATTGAGTAAACCTGAATATTTTTGCATTTTGCTCTTTACATGTTTTTTTCAGTGTTGACTGACGTTAAAGTCCACAATTACTTCAAATAGAACAATATAGTAACGATTGTAGTTCAATTCCAGAATAAATGCTTTTAGAAGATAATTCACTTTACAAACTTGAAGAACGTTAATTATTTTCTGAAAAAGGACGTTTGGGAAAATAATATTTTGGACAACTTTTTTTTCTTTTTACTCCATTTTTATAAAAAAAAAATGTAAACACAATATTTTCTGTAATAAAATGCTTTACCTAGTAAAAAATCAACAGCAAAGTCTATACACAATCCGAGTTCCATGTTAAATTTAAAAAATTGCCTCCGAACGTATACCCTAATACGATGTTTCAGGATAATGTTGTCCTAACTCACATTTTTAACAAAGCTTTCACAGGTTGCTCGTAAAGGCGAAGAAACACTAGGTCATTCACTAGTATGTTCGACAAGGTAAAACAAGATGAGGCTTCTCTGATATCGAACTCGAGATCTTGGAGATTGGGCCACATTTTGTGCATTTGTTTTTAATTAGTCATTGTCTTGAAGGTTTTTCAATTTTTACAGTCAATTTAGACCGAGGTTTTCATCTGTCGATCTGAATGCAAATGATGCCTTTTTTATGACAAGCTAATGAAAAACAACCGAGCGAACAAAGGCATGTATCCTCCTTTGTTACGCTTGCGATGTCGTTAGAGCGTAACATTTTTTCTTTTCTAAAATGGCTATTGCGAAATCTAATTAGCATCATTACGACCGAGTTGGGCAACAATTCGATGCTATATTTAGGATGCAGCGAAATATTTCATCTTAATAATGTCGAACATAAGTAGAGATAATAAGGTATTTTTTCCTTTATAGATTCCTTTATAGAAAATTAATTAACTTCAGTGCCAATTTGGCCAACGATTTTAACGTTTAAACGAAGTAACAAAGAATTTACACAGGAATTGGAATAAGTGTGTACTACTGTCATCAAAAAGTATCCAGAATGCTGTCATAAAACAAAAGGTGTCGATTTATTGGTCAAAATTTACTACACATCTCCTTCAAAATAATCTCCACAGACTTCAATGCACTTCTGACAACGTTTTTTCCAATCCTCAAAACATGCCCTAAAGTCGTTTTTGTGAAACCCTTTCAGTATTCTTATAGAATTTTTTTATTGCATCAATGGACTCAACGGTGACCACGAAGAGGAAGTTTCACTCGTATAAATAAGAAAAAGTAACACGGTGCCATATCAGGTGCATATGGAGTCGTATTTGCTGAATGCTTTGTCAAAATACCACGAATAATGACATTGTGAGAAGGCGCATTGTCATGCTGCAAAACCCATGAGTTATCTCGCCACAATTTAGGTAGTTTTCGACGAAATGAAAGAAACTTGTTCAATAATGTCTCTAATTGTTAAACGACGATCACTAAGCACCAGTTCTCTGACATGATTGACATGTTGATCATTAGTCAAAGTGCATAGTCTACTAGATCGCGAATCATCTACGACGGATTCTCTATCTTCATTAAACTTTTTATGCCAATCGAATATTGTTTATTTTGAAAACAGCCGTCTGAAAAGCTTTTTGGAATATTTGAAATGTGTTTGTAGCAGAAATTCCATTGCGGAAACAAAATTTAATGCATGTTCTTCATTAAATTACATTCGACATTTTGGAAAATCAACGAAGTAAAATTCTTTTATTATTAAAAACAAATTTATTTTCAGACGATAAAATTAAAATTAAATAAATCCCTGATTGTTGCCACAGGCATATATAAATCGTAAAAATATTTGATAAAAGTTTGAAGACGATATCTACTATATATGTATTTTAAAAGAAGCATTTCGGATACTGTATGATCACGGTAGAACTTCTTGCACTTATTCCAATCTACTGTTGTGTTGGGATTCATTTGAAGCTGTAATTCAAGGAATTTTCAAAGACGTAAACTCTTGACGGCCATGAATAAATGAATCGTATGGCAGAACTAAAAGAAATGAGTGATCCAGTAAACCCTGTTTTTGTTCGGACACCTTTTTCTTCTCGGCATGAACGAAGGCTACATAACCACTTCGGATTCGAGTCACATTTAAATTTCATAAGGAGGTTGTTGGAACACAATATTTCTTTGTGAAGAATATTTATTTCTTGAAGAAATAGAATCTGTTTTTTCATCTCTTGGCAAATTCCAAATCATAAAATCCATCGGACTAACTAAGGAATAAGCTAAAATGGCGCCAAAAAAACAAAAAGGTAGTATGGAAACAAATCGCGAAAAGAAGGCACGAAATTGGCGGCAAAGTTTTTTGACATGGCTATAACGGAAAAGTACCGATTATAATAAATAGTAATATATAGTCCCCTAGACTTGTCAGGAAACATTATTTACAACTATAACAGTTTATCATAACAGCTTAACCTACTTGCATCCAAACCTCGGTGAAATTGCTTCGGTGGCTGACGCTTCCCAGGGACCAATTCGAGGGTGCATGGAAACATATCATTTGCGTAAGATTGTGAACTCTGTGTTCCAATTTACGATATCGCTTCAGCCCTTCACATAAAACATTCAGCTTTCGCAAATTTCCGGACTTCGAAAAGTAGCTTGCCTGTGAAAGCAAACAAAGTGTATGAATTATTACTACTCATACATTAGCAATAAAATGTAGAAAAAAGCAGAAAAAACGGAAAATCAATGAAGAGAATCTATATGAAAGCTGTCTTTAGTAAACAAATGTAAAATAAAAATAAAATATAAAATTTTCTTAAGTTGAGTCACACCAACATCCTTTTGTTAAAATTTATTTCCTCAAATTTGTGTAAACTTGGAATTTTTTCAAAATTATGTTACAGGGATCGTTTATATTGTGGAAAAAGCAAACTCCAGACGTGTTTGGAGAGTATTTTTAATTTTTCTAGGTGGATTTTTTTATAGAATTTTATTTAAATTGCAGCTCACTCGTCCTAACTATGGAACCACAAAAAGTGTCACATTACTGTCTATATTTTAGACAAAGCAATGTGTTTCACAATAGTCATGTTTCACTTTATTTAATTTAAATGTTTGACGTAATGAATTAACCCAATAAGATTCATATATAAAAAATACTTTTTTGTGGCGCCATCTGGTATGCCAATTTTGAACTAGTTTCTTTTGTTACACTTGGGTTTTTTTTTCTCCCCAAGAGAAAATGTGATACTGAAAATTTTTTTGATAAATAATGGGAAAGACCCTTAACTATAACATTTTTGAGGTATAGAACACAGAATTCTTTTCTGAAAAACTTTAATTTAATAGGTTTGTTTCGAATTGAAAGTATTAGAATAGAACATTTTAAAAAGCAATGTGAAACGAATTTACTCACCAATATTTCAATATAACTTTCTAATCTTCGTATTTCGGGATTGCTAAGGAAGATTGTTCTAAGAGCCTGATCTGACGTACTTCCATTATCAAATAAATGTTTCAAATTTATTACTCCACCTACATATGAATTGAAAGATAATTTAAATACGGATTTCACACACAATGTGCAAATCTGAAATATAATGCTCAAGGTACGCAATATTCCGTTAATAAATTCTGAAATGTTTCTTTACATTTTCCATTTTTAAAGACTGATGGAAATCATTGTTTTGATAACTATGCCAAAAACTTATGTTTTGGTTGTACAAAGAAATATTTATGAAACTAAACTTATGTTAACGTGACCAATTTTTTTTTATCAAATATGACCGAAGATCCAATTTTTTTTCGTAAGGTATAAGTTTATGAACAAAATACCTGTTAGTTCAATTATTTGCAAATAAAAAATTATGTGATATATTAACATGTGACAACCGAAGGACAACTACAGTTGAATAAAATTGAAATCCACAATTTTTAGCAAACAGCGGACACTTTTATACGATTTTTATGCTTATAGACTCACAGGTATTAAACAGACCAGTAACTAACCTTAGCTAAAATGGCAGAAACAAGCAAACTGTTGAAAAAATATTTACTCAAAAAATTGTTAAACAAATAAGTTTTTTTTTGTGCGCCATGTGTCTCTTAACTACTTTTGATCACGCCTAATATTTTTATCACTAATTTATTAGGAAGACAAAACTTTGAATTAAATCATTCGTCGACTGTTAATTTAGATTAGCTCCTCTTCCCTAGCATCTTCACTTCAGATCCTTGTACCAATTGGCAAAGGAAGCCAGAGAATTAAATATTGAACAAATCCCAATGACTCTAACTGATGCAAATGCTTTGGTAAAATTCAAACTCATACCACAAGAATTAAAATTCAACAACATATTTATGACATTAACACCGATCGAAAATCCCCACCACACTAACCAGACTGAAAACAGGACGTTTTATAGGCATGAAAATTAACTGCGATGAAACCAGAACATACAGACATTGTAACAACTATAACCTGCACCACCCTACAACTCACATTAAGATCTACAAGAGTTATTGAAGTTACTGAAAGGAAGACACTTCTTTAGGTTAGATGTTTATAGAGCAAAGGCCATATCTGGCCATGCAAATACCAAACTCAAGACATAACATCGAGCAACGGCTATACATTAGGAATGCGACATCGACAGCAAAACATCGATGTTTTGAAACATCAATATTCAAAATTAAAACAATTAAAACGTCGATGTTTATAATACATCGGCCAAAAACCATCGATGCTTTTATACATTAGTGTATTTAAGCTTTATTTTCCCCCATTTCTTAAAACTGGTTTAGTAACCTCAAACATTAATGTTCGCTGGGGGGGGGATGATATAATTTGTCATGTGCCGTGTTTATTAATTATTTTTTAATATTTCTCAATTTTATTTTATTCTTAATTATTCTAAATTTTATTTTATTTTTAATTATACTTATTTTTAATTATTATTATCTTTACTATTTTATTTTTATTTATTCTTAATTTTTACTATGGTACTTTTTTTATTCAAAAATAAAACATCGATGTTAAACAAACATCGGCTTCTATAAATCGATGGTAAATACATCGATGTTGTTATAAAACATCGACATCGATGTCGCCTCCCTACTGCACACATCACAAAGGATGTTTCACTAGCACAGAAGTTACGTTAGAGAAATCGACCATCCGCTGTCCACAACTCGAAGATTGCCAGCGCAGTGTGATATAATTTGTCATGTGCCGTGTTTATTAATTATTTTTTAATATTTCTCAATTTTATTTTATTCTTAATTATTCTAAATTTTATTTTATTTTTAATTATACTTATTTTTAATTATTATTATCTTTACTATTTTATTTTTATTTATTCTTAATTTTTACTATGGTACTTTTTTTTATTCAAAAATAAAACATCGATGTTAAACAAACATCGGCTTCTATAAATCGATGGTAAATACATCGATGTTGTTATAAAACATCGACATCGATGTCGCATCCCTCCTGCACACATCACAAAGGATGTTTCACTAGCACAGAAGTTACGTTAGAGAAATCGACCATCCGCTGTCCACAACTCGAAGATTGCCAGCGCAGTGTGTTGATTTAGCCAGTGTACCCATTATTCGCTAATTGAAGCGAAGTGTATCCTGGGAATACCCTCCTGATAAGGGGACTCTCTAAGCCTCTTTAAAACTCGTGCTTCTTTTTCGGTTGAGCAACTCTCATTCAAGGAAGTAATGCAGCGTCTAGAATACATAAAAAACTAATGAGTGCAAGATTAAGTTAAGGATGCGATGGTGGAAGCGAGAAATCCCGTGAAGTGCAAGTAAGTACATAAAACGCTTCTCCAGAAGTTCAGAAACCTTCAACCGGGTCACTGTCGTTGATTCAACTTCTAGCTGTACGGCGAGGTGCGTAAGGATCGTAGTTAGGAAGCACGGTATGATCATTAAAAGGAAAGGGCATGCTGGTTGACGTTCTTTTCCCTTTTAAAATCGCCTCTGGAAGTAGTTTCTTCCCGCAATTTCCTTGGAAATAATTCTGTTGTACTTTTCAACCTCTTATTCACATTCGTTTTTAAGGAGGGAAATTTCGTTTTAGTTTGTATCAGAGAAGATATATCGCATTGCTTTAAAGATATGTTATGTTTCATTGACGAAATGACTTTGTTTATATTTCACATTAAAAAGCACTTCGTTTTATTCACCTCTGCAAACACAGTTGGTTAATTCCTCTATTTTCGCTTCCAGCGAGTACTTCTTAGTCAGTAAATATCCAATGGATATTACGTAGGCTAATGCTTGAACTAACGTCAAACTAGAGCAACATATTGGATATGGTCCGGGATCAATTTCGTAGGAAAATATCCGAGGACAACACCGTATAATTTTGAACCACGGTCAAATGAGGTCGACACCTGAGCTGGTATCCCCACTCTCCAAACTACCACACCACGCCAACGTGAGGACCTTTGAGGCCACGACAGATTTAACGTGCACCAGCCCCCTCGTACACGACGGTATAATTAGATCACGTTTCAAACTTGTCTCATATCTCCTTATATTGGAGTGGTGTGAACATTTGGAGTGTGAGGTGCCCAATCAGATGTTGACCTCTTCATCTGGTTCAAAAGCACGAGGTGTTGTCCTCTTTCCCTTCGGTATTGATTTGGGACCGTCACCAACTGTGTTGCTCCAGTGCTACGTTAATTCAACTATGTCCCAAGCTTTAATGAAGTTGCCCTTGTTTAAGAAGAATATTGCTGCCCTAATTGTCAATATTTTATTACTATTATTGATGGATGTAAGTTCTTAATATTGAAAGGGCTACATATGGTTGAGGGCGACATGTAACTGGAGCCATGGGCACGAGGAGCGTGTGTACGTTTTGTACTGAAATGTGCAGTCTGTTTACTACAAAAATAATTTCCTCTTTGTCGCTTATTGTAAACGGTTTCAATAGGCTCTGGATAAACGCCAATCGCTTTCAGCTTTCCTATCTTACATTTCATAAACCATTGCATATCATTTTTATACACTTTTAATAAAACAAAATCTGAATTGCTTTCAAGCAAGAGCCTCACCTGACTGGTAAATAAACGAAGCAAAGTCCCCAAACACTTCAGGAACAGAACTTCCAAGAATCGCTGCTGACAGTCCTCCGCTAGTTACACTGTCCACAATGTCGAAAATTCTTTCAGTAGCATTCACTACCCTATAATATATGTGCACATTATGATCGAAATTAGAATAAATTAAAATGGAAATAATGACGTTCGTGATCCTTTTTGGACCACATTATATTCTAAAGAGAAAGCAGCTTCAAAATTACTAACCTCTTCCTGAACATGCGATTTTGAGGATCCAATTCCGTAGTTCCAAAACCAGATCCAGATGATTCTACTCCCGTGACCCCATCAGATAAATCGAAACCAAATATAGCTTTTACTATGTTATTTACCTCGGGCATTTTCCCAATAGCGTTGAACATTTCTCTGGTAAGGACAGAAACATCTATACTCCCATTCTTCGCTTTACCAGTCATAGAATGCTGGATGCCTTGATTCAATTCCACTACCAATCGTTTTGAGAAAGATGGCGTGCTCATGGAGCATAACTCGCGGTATAATGTTACCTTTCTGTCATCAGGAAAGTACGCTTTCAAATTATCTGGAATGTTCAGCAACTCTGCATTGCAGAATTCATTGAAGAACTTATTGTTGAGGATGTAGAGCATCACAGAGGGACTCATAGCGTGAGCGTGGATGTCCATTGCCATCTTCTGCCATTTTGTTAAAGGCGGGAAGGAGGATATGTCTGCTTTCCGGAGTTTTACTAAATCCATCAATAGAGAAACAATTTCCAGAAGGTTATCATGCATGTCCTCCCACGCAACTTCTTCAGTACTACTGGCCTGTGGAAAAGACGGGAAGAAAAATCAGTCTCTTGAAATAATTAGGCAAGTCATTGATTGAACATGTGACAAAACATCCGATATACATATGCGTATTTTAGCCTATTTAGCGTCGCAGGACTATGTTGGACCAATGTGTGGCTTGCCTTAAGAATACCTTTGCAGGTTTGGTTCAGTGTCGCGTAGAAAACCTACTATGGGCAAAGCTTCAAAGGAAAACACAGGCTACAAGGTCTAAGACCACCGAATTTCTAGATGAGACAGTCACGTTATGCGAGATTCTAGTTATAAATTACGAAGACATCAAGGAAGGCTTTAAATGAAGTAATTCATGTAAGGCGATTGATCGATAGAATTTTTCCAAAGGATTCTATTTTAAGGAAGGGAGCAACGGGATTTTTCCCAAAGGATTATTTTCCAACGAAAGTGAAAATAGAATATTTCCTATTCTAAGGAAAATAGCATAATATTTCCAAAGGATTCTATTATAAGGAAAGTAACAACAGAATCTTATTAAAGTTTGAAAAATTATTTCAACCAATAGATGTAATTAGTTATTACGCGCGTATACAATAAGCAATACTGCACTACCTTGGAAATCTCGCGACTTTCAGAGGGTTAAGCAAATATGCTTACATAGTTTGTAAAGCTTGTATATTACTTCATCCGATTTTCATAATCAAATGGTTTTCGACAAAAAGAGAAGGATTCCTGAAGTCTAACTGCCTTCTGAAAAGCCCGGGGTTTAATATATACCGTGACAGGTGTAGGTTTTAGTATAGTTAAGCTTTCTAACAATCTATTGCTTTTAAGAACTTTGTTCACACAGACGTGCTGTGAAAACCATTTTAAAAAGGGTAATCTATTTTGAAATCATAAATGATATTACATCCATAGAAAAAATAAAAACTATTAAGATTTTTTTCATTCTTGAAGAAAATGAATTGTCCCGCTTAGCTTTGAAATCTTGTTAAAGGAGCTAAGGGGACATTTTCTAATTTTCCTGTTTTCCCCCTAAAATTTCCGCTGATTTGGGATAAAGATGGGGGTTTGGGTTTATAGATATCATGCCAAAGAACTTAAGAAAAAGCTGTTCCTTATATTACGGTTTATAATTGGGACAATTTTTGCGACCTTTGACATAAAATTTGATATATCTTCAGGCCTTAGAAAAAATTACTCGACAAAAACAAAATCGATTTTTTTGTTGAAATAAAGAAAATTCTCCTTAAGACACGTATTACTTATTTTGAATAATTCCAGTCCAATGAAACTCGACTATCTTTCAATATAAAGCAAATGCGACACTTCATACCATCTGACGTTTCAACAGATTCTGCAAAATTTTGCTGTTAAATATTTATCTGTTCTGAACTATAAGTATTTCCTTTGGATTCACTTGGAATTTAATATAAAATTATGACCAGATATCTGTAGTAGATAGGTTTTGGGGTTTTATGGCGCAAAGGCCATATTTGGTCATGTTGCGCCAGACACAAGACAAATAATATCAAGTAATATACAGACATACACAATGAAAGTTTGAATGACAGAGAGACACATCCATGGAGGAATGCATCTGACAGAAATCAAACCTGCGCCGACTACAACTCGAAGGTTGCTAGCGCAGTGGACATACCCATTGAGCCAAACCTTTCCCCCTTTATCTGGGTAATTTGTATCTTTAAAAACATGCATTTCTACTTTCGAGTAAAATTGTTTGTGGAAAAATCAATCTCAAACATTTTAAGGGGTCCGTCTACCTTAAAATAGCGAATTTCGACGAAAATTCTAAATTTTTTTTTATTACGTACTATTATTGCCTGCATTTTAACGTTTCCAAAACTGTTTCATTTTTAATTATACGACATTTAGAACCAAAGATATCGTTATTTAAACGCAAAGTGATAGCAGTCGAATAAAACCGGAAGTGTCAATTCGAAACCGGACGAGAAAAAATCGAGTTTCATTCTTCTGTATTATATCAAAATATATATATTACAATGGGATATTATATCACAATGGCAGAAATTACCCGAGCTACTTTTAACCGTTTATAAGGATACCTATGTAATTACCCTGTATATTACTTTGTAAAAATATAATTTCTTTTGTAGCAAAAACTTTAAATGCATTTTCCCGCAAATGATAATTTTACAAAATAGTTACCACCGTTTTTTCAATAACTTCCACAATTTTTAATATTTTTTCTAGAAATTTTGTACATGCATTTTAAATACTATTAACTATGATATCAACTAAAATTTTTAAATAATATAGTATATTCTTTGATTTATAGCTAATTTTGTGAATAATCTGCTACAAATTTTGAAATTTTTCATGAATATGTGCGTTACATGGCATATCTTCTTATGTTTACAAAATATTTCTTAGATTTTAGTCCATTTTGAAGATTGTGGTTACATTTATATTGTAAACAAAGGAAATTGATTTTAAGATATTATTTTTTTTTCTACAGCTCTAACCGTTTCCATAAAATTTTATTAAAATTTACCTTGAATAACCAATTTTTTCAAATGGCAACAAAGAATAATTTTTTTTTGGTACCATTTCTTTGTTTTACATCTGTTAACTATATAAAAACATAAAAAGCAAAAAGCTAAAACAATTTTTTTTTAAAGTTGTCGACGGTAGGCGGATCCCTTAAAATAATAATAAATATAAAAACGGTTGCGAAAGTAATAATTATAAAATAAATGTAATTATATCAAGAAAATGGGCAAAAGTAATAAAACAAGACTCACTTCAAAAACGATCTCTTGAATATCTGGATCTTGGAAAATTTCTTCAAACACATCGTAAAACTTATGCTGACACAAAGCTTGACCAAGCTCTTCAAAATCATTCGGACTCATCGCAGGATTGTACAAGTATTCAGTAAGCGAGGAATTGCATAAATTGGACATGATCACTGAAATGTTCTTCTCACTCATAGACACTAAATTCAAAATCTGAAAATAGATTGAGGCACACAAAATTATTCAGGTACTTAATAATCATTGAGAGATGCAATTTACTAGATTTTTACTCCTAGGTTCGTTTGTAGAACAAGTTTTTTTGTTTTCCACACATTACCTTTCCAGGAGCAAGACCAGTCCAGAAAAAAGTGGACATCACTTCAGGCAGCAAGGGAAGAAGACTTTTGACCACATCTTGAGTTAGAGGTGAATCGGGAAACACGTTGTCGATCTGAACCATTGGAGCTGGAAAGAGATGATAAGTTTCGTTGCTTTAAAGGTTTGTGGAATAAATGATGAAATGGACAATGTTTTGTCTTTTTTACATTAATACATGGTGATAAAGTTATTGTTTCTAATTCTTCTTGGTCTAGAACATGCTAGACCAAGTCCATGAAACCATTCATCTTTAAAAAGACCAAAACCATCAGAGAATTCTCGAAAAGGTCCTGGGAATCCAAACTGACACACAAAAGCCCGTAAGTTCGTGCATTTAGGACAAACAGGAAAATTTTCGTGTTCATTTTGAAACTTGGGTGTTATGGCCATTTCTGATTCTCGACAAAGCCGTCTGTAATTTTCGATCGCATAACACATCCAAAGCATAACATGGGCGAGTTCCCCTACACCAATCATGAGTAGGGAGTTCTCCACATAATACTATCACAGATCTTGAACTTTAGGGACACAATTTTCCCTGTTAATGAAATTAACCGCAAAATATATTGAATTATCTAGAAATGTATTCAAATCAAAGCTCTGTTTAAAATCGTCGATTGGTAATACCAGCATCTCATAGAAATAAAACATTTTCAATGACAACGTCTAGCAATGTTCCAAATTAGCAAAACGGACGTAATACATTTTGTTCATTTTCAAAATTTTCTCTGCGATTATTCGGCTGTAAAGAGGATTATCTGAAAAAGTTTTAGTTTTGTCTGTCAGTGGTCAACATGGTGATAATTTGGCCATTGATAGGGAAGGAAAGACAATAGCGCAATGTTGGAAGATGAAGAGAGAGCCAATGACTACTGACTAGGGTTACCAGACCTTCAAATTAAAGTTCCTGTAGAACTCAATTATAATTCCTAAAATTTCAGGAAACGTTCGGAGCAAATAAAACTGAATTGATAGATTGTAAATAGTTTTTGTTTAACGTCCATCAAGATCTGGTCAGTTTTCTAATGACAAGATACAGGGTGGCAACGAAATCCTTAAAAAAAGTTCCCTGATAGTGTCCAAAAAATTTCCCTGGTTTCATAATTCCCTTAATAATTGTTGTGATCCGTGATTGGTATCGATTTACAGTATCCACACAATATTTTTAAATATTTAGGGTCAGATGGAGTAAACTCTCCACTAATATTTTGTATTTTTTCTCTTCAGATACTTTAATTATATTGTAAGCGTTCGAACCCTTAATGATTCTCTTACAATAGCAATTGAAAAAAACTGGAAAAAATAATATTTTGATTATGAACTTATTACACCTGACCCTACATTTTATCATACTATACATCAATGTCAAATGCAAATATGCATAAAAAATTCTACAAAAATGTAATTGGAAGGAAAAATTATTAATTTAATGCCCCCAAAACAACATGTTTAGTAACACAAATTTCAAATTGTATACCACAAGTTGTATCGACAGCAACACGGCGGTAAAAACGGCGGCGGCGGTATGCACAAATTACTATGCCAGTATTCTTTTATTCGAATTACAATTTCGGCGAATACGATTTATTCTATTCTCAAAAGTACTCATAATCGCGCATCTCTAAATAGGACAAACGATAATAATTAAACAATAATAGTAAAATTTCTCTGATTTTTGGTGAAATTTGGAAATTTTCCCTAAGATTTCCCTGATCTCACGGTTTTCCAGGTTCTTTTACCACCCTGAGATACCTCGTAGAGACAACCATTCGGAGGATTTAAAAAAAATCTGACTTAACGCATTCAATACCGCGAATTGTGGTTTAACGACTAACACAATTTTTGTCTCAAAGCGATTCAATTAACACATTTGGATTTAATTGATGGTTCTTCCGAAAACTCCGGACAGTTTACAATTATCGGGGAAATTCTGACACCCAAATTCCGGACTTGTCCGGACATATAGTTGACATATACGTTGACCTTTCCATATTCTCAAAAAACCTTAACACTAGGGGACAGAAAATATTCGACTTTGTTTTTTTATGAACCATCATCCATCATCGGATATCCTTTTATGAACCCTATTCCATCATCCTACGATTTATTAGACTAAAATAATCTTTAGAAAGAGCTTAATTCAGGTATATAAAACTTATGTTATAAGTAATTTACTCAAATTAATCTGTAATGTAATTAGTGAACAATAATTATCTAATCAACCTTCCTCGTGGTTGTCTGAACGAGGCATCTCGTCATTAGAAAAGCTGACCAGATCTTGATGAACGAGGTATTTTATGATTAGAAAAAATAACTGACCAGATCTTGATCTTGTCATCATAAAAAATGGCAATATCTTGATGAGATATCTCGTCATCAACAAAATTGATCATATCGTGATGGGCGAGTTATCTCGTCAAAATCAATTAGATGGAAAAAATTATATCGTCTTTAACCTTTTGACTACGGCTATAGATATAACTGACGCATTTATTTGTTGGCGGAATTCTTATATTTTCAAGGTAAAACTGCTGTACCAGCCCTAGTTTAAATTCTTTCTTGGCGCGATTCTTATGACTTTCAACGTACAACTGCTTTACTGGCCGTAGACTAAATTCTTTCTTGACACGATCAAGGTACAACTGCTGTACTGGCCTTAGTATAAAGGTTAATACATATTCCTGTCAAAATATTGGAAAAAATTATGGAGGTAAGAATTCCGATCCTCGTAATCCCCCCTCCTCCTCTGCTGGCCAGTCTAAATTACTTTTTGGCGCAATCAAGGTACAACTGCTGTACCGGCCCTAGTCTAAAGGTTAAATCGTTTCGTGTTCACTTATGGTATTGTAAAAAAGGGGTTTTAGTCATATGGCGTCATTAAAAGCAGTACTTGAATTTTTTTTACGTTTAAAATTCAATTTTAATGAAACCTGTTGTAACAGAATTGATATTGCTAAGCGGCTAGCAGTACATTACACTATATGTATATTGTTCATAAACACCAACGAATACCTACATGTTCTGGTCTGTGCAGCGTCAGATACCCTATTCTTCAGCAAACTTATGAGGGAATTGAAGACATGCAAGATGGGTCTCAAGTTGTGGTCCTTTGCGTCTAGTGTGTTCAGGAAGCGAAGTCCCGAGACTCCTCTGAAAAAGCATTCTGTTACTCTTCACGAAGAAAGCTGTCAGTTATATAGGGGCTTTGAAAATATATAAAGAACAAAAATATTCAATGCCCATTTCGGCGTATCTACAGATCCATCTTCTTTGGGATAAAAATAAGCTACTCGTGTTTTACTTCGTTCCCGATGACGGTCGTGTAGGTCCGTTGAAATACAATCGACTGTTCTTTTTTAATTTCTTTTTGAAGCTTTTACATAATGTTATTAATATTATACTAACGTATATAGAGCAGAAATCTACATTTGTATATTGATGACTGGCGATAATCGCATGAGAACCATATACAATCCACTGCGATGGAATTCATTCGATTATTTAGTCACTTCGTTTGAATATACTTGATTTGAGCTATAGTTGAATAATATTGCTAAATCTACATAGACCAGGTCACGGCTTTAGTTAAATTCTTCAGCATCCGACTACAGAAGGCAGTAAGGTATCTGAAATATAGAAATCAGCATAGAGATAGGTATTTAAATAACGTCGCACTCGTGCAACACTGGGGCTATTGGCGACGTTCTGGAATCCAAGATCCAAGGACAACATCATGTCATCTTAAACTACGATCAAATGATGAGATCACACCTGAGTTGGCACCCCAAGAATAGACAAGAAAACGTGATAGAACGTGAAAATAATTTTTTAGATGTGATAAAACATAGAATCGCCTTTGAAGGAACGGATAGGATACAACTGAAGCTAATTGTGTTAATATGCTTTCAATGTACACTTTTTGCATTAAATTTGTTGGAAATAATCATTAACGCCCAAAACGCTGTTTTATGCTTTCAACTAATTTATTTCATTCGGAGGTTTGAACTATGCATAGCGATATTAATATTCATTGTAAAAAGATTTGAATAAGGTATGAAATGTGAGTCACGACACAGTCATCAGTAAATGTAAGCAATTAAGAAACTTAGGCCCAGTTGCTATGTGTGGGACACGAAATAAGTTAAATATTTCGACTACGATTTTAAACCATACAGGTATAAAGTTTAGTATTGGGTTAATGCAAAAGTCTGTTCCGTTTTTTTGGCAAAAATTGAAAACAAATTATTTCCTAAAAATGGCATTGAATCAATAGTAGTACGTGCCGTTCTGTTCGATGACCTTTCTCCATCTATCCGGAAGCTGCATCATCCCGCGCTCGTAGAAATTCCGAGGTTTCTGTCTAAAGAACATACAGGTGACGAAACTTTCCGAATCACTTGCGGCACGTGAGGTCGTTTTTTCAACAGAGCTCCCACCCTTACACAACATATATCTTCTTTTACGTCTGCCGAGTATTTGTGCCTTTTCGATGAAAATGATCCTTATTTCTATCATTTCAATGCTAAACACAATTAAAAAAAAAAAAACACAACCCAATAATTCCCCCCAAGTATACTCGCTGAAACTCCTTCATTCAAACATCAAAACTTTGAACGTGCAAAATAGATAACACCTCGGTTTTGCAATACTAATCCATCTAGCGCCATAAACGGGACAAACTTTTGCATCAACTCAATAGCAAAAACACTTCAAAAATGAAAAAGTCTCGTTTTTGATGAATTAAGTGCTGGCACATGCAAAATGCGCTTGCTTTTAAGCATTGCGTAAAAAATCGAATCAAACCCTTACAGTTGAACAATGTCTTTCCAATCGGTGTAGTTGTTCACAGCTGATGAACGAACGACGTCCAAGAAACCGTCGTATCCTTGGATAACTTCGTCATCAATAGATATGAAGGGTTGCAGTTGCTAGAGGGGATATCAATAAAATATATAAAAATTTCTACCTACCATAAAAAGTTCAATCAATTAAATAATATGCTTATTCAGATGTTTGAGTTCAATAAATTAGGATTCAAAGTATTTTACAATATTAAGATCGAAAATGAATGGAGTTATCTCGACGAGTTAGATAGTCCTTAGCAAAACTGATCAGATCTTGATGGACGAGATAACTCGTCCTTGGAAAAAACCAACCAGATCTAGATCTAGTTATCAAAAATTCGGCAATATTCTGATCATGAGATATCACAGCTTTAAAAAAATTGGTCAGATCTTTGTTGACGAGAGATTCTTGTTGAAATCACTTGATGGGTTAAGGGAATCAGGGTTAAATTAAACTATGTAGCATAATCGAAAATTTTAGTTTAAGAAAAAGTAGGAAATTTGCTAAGATAGGTAGGTAGTTAAATTAACGTCGCACTGGAGCAAAGCGAGGGGCTATTGGCGACGGTCCGGGATCAAACCGAAGGGAAAGATCACATCATTTGGAACCACGTTCAGACAACGAAAGCACACCGGAGCTGGCACCCCACTCTGTAAACTTCCACACCACGTCAACGACAAAATTCGCTAAAAGGTTAAAAGTATGTTAGAATACTTGAGTAGGAGTTGGTGATAGTTCGTTAAAATGAGGGAAAACTGTATATTACCTGTATAACTTAAGGACTCAATCAATGATGTAAATTTTGCATAATGAAAGGAAACATTTTGTTCTGGACCTCTTATATATTCAGAAGCCACTAAGATGTTTTAAATTTCTAAAATTTGGTCACTAAAAATTGTGAGGGAAAACTGTGATGACTGGTAATAATTGGTAATTTTTAGTTAACGTCGTACTAGAGCAACACAACGTCTGTGATAACTGTGTTTCAGACAGATGAAAGTGTGCTTGTCTGTCATCCACGAGAACTAATACAGTCCTGGTTTCATTGTTTCTTTAAAAAATTTTCACAATGCTTTTCCGTTTCGTGTAAATTAGAAGAATTAAAAAGTTCAGTTTGATTTTAGTCATGATCCAGTGCAGACGCATCAGGTTGTATTGTTTCTTGCTATTTTCATTTGAAAATCGTTACCTCTTCCTATTTGAACGTATCTTCTCTATGTAGTGTTGTAGTTACGCGTTTCAGGGTATTCTATTTTTAATTAAGTTTAAATTTTCTGGTGGTAGAGTAACTGTAGGATGTGAGGGAGTGGCTAATCGTTTATTTTGCATACATTTATGTCAGATTAAGCAGGTTTTTTTGGATTTCCTTGAGGAATCCTTACCTAACAAACTCCATTTAATTTTTATTTGGCTAAGTATTTGTTTCAAAATTTGTGTGAGGATAAAAAAATGTATTCTTTTAACAAGTTCATAGAAATTGTTACAGATAAAGATTGGGAGAATTTTAAACAGTTTAAAAACTCAAAATATTTTTAAATACACTATTTTCTAACTGTTTCTGCTAAATATTTTCTGTTGAACATTTTTTCTCTTCGTTTTCTAACTTTTTTCGTTAATTAGTTTCCGTTATAGCTCATTATTTTCTGTTAAAAAAAAAACGATTTTCCTCCAAGAATTTTTTTCTTAGCGACATAAAAAAAAGTGCGTTAGTAGCGTTGCCACCAATCAATGCGTGTATCAAAGCTGTACCAATTTCTAGAAAATATCCAATATAGAATTAAATAAGTAGATGCATACCTTTAAAACGTCGTTTTTGCCATCTATCTCTTCTTCAAGCACATCCGTCTGCTTTGTTGTATCAAGTTCAGCCTTCACATTTTGCAGGCGACCCAAGAAACACATCTTCCTCAAAAACTCGTCCTTCGTTCCACAAGTAGAATCACAGCCGTCGATGGGCTTCAAGAACTGCGAAACAATCTTGAGAGAAAATCCAATCCGAGATGAGAGCTGTAGGAAAATCCGCGTGAAAGCCTGAACATCCAACTGAGAAGTGGAGTTCACTTCGAAACTGGACGAATGTCCGGTAGTATCCTGTCACAAAAAGACGCATGAGAGACACGTGTGATGTCCATAGATGGGGGGGTAAGATATAAAAGGGCATTCCTTAAAAACACTACAAAAATTAATTCCTCGAATGTACAAACTATATTTATGAAAGAAGATATATTTCACCAATAAAGTAATCTACATTTTTTTTATAACATAGCGCGATTCAGGGAAGGTAGGTATTTTAAATAACGTCACACTGGAGCAACACAACGTGCTATTGGCGACGACACGAGATCAACCCCAAAGGTAAAAACGCCATATAATTGTGAACCAAGGACAGATGTTGTCAACTGATACCCCCTTCTCCAGATTTCCACTAGTGATGCGACATCAACAGTAAAACATCGATGTTGATAATAAATCGCCCCAAAACATCGATGTTTTTAAAATTCAGTGTATTTAAACTCCCCCCCCCCCATTTCTTAAAACTGGTTTAGCAACTAGTGATGCTACATCGACAGCAAAACATCGATGTTTTTAAAATACAGTGTATTTAAACTTTCCCCTCCATTTCTTAAAACTGGTTGAGCAACTAGTGATGCGACATCGGCTCCAATACATCGATGCTTTTTATAAAACATCAATATTTTGAAAACATTGACATCGATGTCGCATCCCTACTTTTCAGACCCTTCATCTTGGGCACTTTGGTCTAAAAGTATGTTCAATTTGCTGATTATGAAAATTATGCTACTTGGTTATGTTTTTAATTTTTATAACGGTACTTTTTTTTATTAAAAAAAAACCCGACAGGTATAAATATCGATGTTACAAAAACATCGATTCCAATACATTGATGTTTTTAAAAAAACATCGAATTTTTGAAAACATCGACATCGATGTCGCATCCCTAATTTCCACGTCACGTCAACGTGAGGAGATTTGAGGCCACGGCAGATTTAACTTACACCAGCCCCATTTGTACTCGACTGTCTTTGGTTGGATTCACACTCGAAACCCTCCGGTTGCAAATCGGTTACTTTTCCAACCGGGTAAACGCGGTCTTGTGACATTTATCAAATGCGATCAAAAGTTTTCACAAGTAACGCTGTATTCTATTTCACTACTAATGTTTGAATAGACAGATCTCGACGATGGCTTTCGTTTGGGACACATTTCGACGTCGTAGCGCTTCGTAGTCCGGAGTTATAATTATTTGAAGTTTACGCGGCACAAGGAAATAGTAATGCCCCAACTTTCCTGAAAATCTTAAACTCAAGATCACTAGCAAGTCTGTTCCATCGAATGACATCAGGTTGGTTTGGTTCACGTTGATAACTGAAATTATTAGACTGAAATCGATGCTCATTTTGTCGTACTGGCCTTACCTTTCCTTACTGGCCAAGTGGTACAGGTTTAATTTTCAAAACGTATTCAAGACAAAAATTATTCATAACATACTGGTTATTTTTGTAGATATAGGGAAAAAGTCCCGTGGGCTCAAAAAATTGAATAGGTGGGTGAGTTTAGTTGCAACTGATGCAAGTAATTTACGATGTTGGAAAAGTGCTTCAAAATACCTTTTCCCATTTGTTTTCGTTGAGTAGGGGAATCCTGAAGGAAGAAGAGGAATCTCTGCAAAGCATCCATTTCCAATGCAACTGAGTGGCTTCTAGTGCGTCGGCGTCGATGCAGAAGTGCCGGCTCACGTTTTGGGACAAGTCTTCAACCTGTGTCGAGTAAAAAAAAAATCATATTATAAAAACCAAAAACCAAATGAGAATTGATGGATTAAATTTTGATTTTTAATTTAATTTATTTTATTGATTTTTAAAAATATTCATCGCTTTGTGAATAACAGTCGCCCAAAGAGCCACAGATGGGTATTTCAATAAATGATAGGGCTGTTTTTTATTTAAAAGTATTAAACTTATTTTACGCGAAACAGTGAATAAAAAAAATAGTAGAAATGTATTAGTTTTTTACTATATAATACTATTTAGCATTAATTAGATTCAGTATTAGTACAATTATTATAGATTTACTATTAGTACTATTATTATAGATTTACTACTAGTACTATTATGCCCGGCGTTGCCCGTGCCCATAGTGTTGGTTTGTTTCGCAAACCAACACCACGGGCAACGCCGTGATGTAAGGTATTAATCTGGTGTAAAATTTCCCGCAGATTCCCGCTGAACTTCTTACTCTATCTTTAACGGTCTAGGAGATAATTACATAACTAAAGTTAAAACTTTTTTTTATCCTCTGCTGGAAAATCATTCCTCGGCGCAAAATGAAAGCGGAAACGGAAAAAATAAATTTAGAATCTTGTCCGCGTTCTCCGTGATGATAAAAGCTTGGCATGATTCCAAAGGCTGACGACGAGGTCACGTGGGTATAAAAAGTCAAGATTGGGGTGGTTCTTCTTCGGAATAGACGCGTTGAAAAACCGATGAAGAGTAAAACTATTTATTCATTTAAAAATCTTCTAGATTGAATTTTAAAATTCACCGCGACCCAAAAATTGCAAAAAATTCGGACTACCTGTGCGCTAAATCTCATTGCTGTAAGTGCCATAGAATCGTCAGGATTTTGCGGCAAGAAACAGACAGATAAACAAACACTTCCTTCGATAATAGTAGAGATTTACTATTGCTATTATTATAGATTTACTATTACTATATTATTATAGATTTGCTATTAGTATTATTATAGATTTACTATTACTATTATTATAGATATACTATTTCGATTATTATAGATTTACTCTTGTATTAAAATTGTTTTACATGAACAGTGAATACAAATATTTTTTTCGTAAAAAGGTATTAGTTTTACTAAATTAGACTACTTAGCATGAATTAGATTTACTAGAGCATTAATACGAATACGTAGCATGGAAACTGAAGAATTGTAAACATTGTGAAGTTATCTTACCCATTTGAGAACGTTTCTTAAATATTTTAATACGCATATGTATGGCATAACTTTAAAAATCTGTACATAAGCTATTCTTCGGAATTAACTTTGAACTGACACATATCTTGGTAATTCACAACTTTCAGCATCGCAAACAATTCAATGCATTTTTTTTCTGCTTTGATTTACTCACAAGATTACCAAAATAATGACTTTATCTATCAACGACAACGTTTCTAAATGGTGATTTGTCGTTTTGCAGAATGGATTTAAAGCTAAAAAATTTCTGGGAACATCGTTGATCGTTACCATTTTGGGGGTAATGGAGTTCCACAGATGAGTTTCTAGGTCTTTTACAAAAGCAGACAACAGAGACGGAAATCCTTCTTTTAACGTTGCATCTGGAAAAAACGAACAAAAACTAATGTATTTTTTGGAAGATGTCTATCTGTAGTCCAATGCAGACATTCTTATACAAAAATAATCAAAATAGAAGTTAACAGAAGAAATAAAGAAACTAAACCCTCTTCTAGTTTTACGCTTATAAGAAATCTACAAAATTAATTTCTAGATAGGATTAGTACGAACCTCAGATCAAGCAGCGTCCTAGTCAAAATATTCTTGATCATTTCCCGAAGTTCATAAGTTCTAGCAAAAGAAAAACCGTGAACTTGTTTTACTTTGCCAGTCGGCCTTTCTTATTTCAACTCAACAGAATAGGAATGCGCAGAGAAAAGCAACCTGAGAGTTGTTTGGGCGCGGTAGCCCACTTGGAAGAGTAACTAATAAGCGACCGGGTGTTGCAAGTACGAAATTAGGTACCACCAAAGACCGCCGTGCACACGGGGGCTGATGCATGTTAAATCTGTCGTGGTCTGAAATGTCCTCACGTTGTCGTGGTTTGGAGAGAGGGGTGCCTGTTCAGGAGTTGACGCCTCAATTTGACCGGGGTTGAAAGTTACGAGGCGTTGTCCTTGGATCTTTCCCTTCGGGATTGATACCAGATCGTCGCCAAAAGCCTGTTATATTGCTCCAGTGCGACGTTAGTTAACTACCTACCAACATGAAAACAACTACCAACAATTACAAAATTCACAAACATTTTTGAAATTGGGTAATATTTTAAGAAAATGTAACCTAGAATGTGACATACCAGTTTACAAATAATTCTCTTCCGGTAATTATTATCTTACAAGTGGACCTAGACCAGGCCTCGAAATATATTTTTTACTACAGGTGCACCTAGATTTTAAATTAGGTGCACAGGTTATATTTCAGTTGCATATTAAAAAAAAACGTAATATAAGAGCATTAATGTATTGTAAACTACTTTATTAGTTGGGTATGTTGTTTATATAGGTCAATAGATACTACTAAATAAAAATATTTAAACATCTAAATTATCCTTTCTCTACGGCGCAGGGCTGTCGCTTCAACAGAGCCATCTGGAAAATGTTTCGATCATCGGAAAGTTCTGGTGACATGAAACAAGTAAACCTTCCTACTGTATAAACCCGTTACGGCTCAGCGATTTTGTTTTTCCATAGTGTGTATTTAGGAATTTTAATGACGTTCCTATAGAGCGAGAGAGGTTAAAACTAATATTTAGTTCAAACGTCAAAATAAGATAAAACAAGTTTCTCCCCCCCCCCTTTTTTTTTAACGTTTGGAGCACTGCGTGCACCACTAGCGCGTCTTTCTAGGAATGGCTCTTCATTACGTGGATGATTCTATTCAGGACCGTAGGTTGACTCGTGATTAGTGAATCGATTCTTTCGTAATTTGTTTTGATCCACAGTGAGCTATGATTGATTATTTACTTGTTAAAATATTACCAGTACCGGACTGAGGGAAACCTCAATAGTTTTTGTGCATCTCCCGTCTTAGCTCTGTTGGCTATTCTTGTACTGCTGTCACCACGCAACACTTAAATTTTTTCTACAAGTTTGTATATTTCGACGATTTTTAACTGTATCTTCAAATATTTCCCACTTCAGATTCATTTTCCTCTTTTAGAAGTAAAAATCTCTCATCTTCAATTGATTGAGTCCATATATATCTACATGTATTAGTTCACTAACTGTTAAGGCTCTACTTTCTACGAGTTTAATATCCACCGACCTTCCTACATTCCAAAATAGAATCGTCCACGCAACGAAGAGCCATTTCTAGAAAGACGCGCTAGTCTGCGTGCACCTAGCGGGAAGGAATTAGGTGCACAATTTTAATTTCATGTGCACCCGGGTATTTCGAGCCCTGACCTAGACACAAAATAAGCTCTTAGTCTATCTACCGACCTGCTGAAAGGCACCGTACGATTACTAGCGCCTCAGCGTACAGCGTAAGTGTCCGACAAGTTGACTCTGATTGGCTCCTCATATATATGTTGTATGGTTGTTGTTAGTAGTATTTCTCGCCAACTTATAATAAGGGGAGGCAAAAATGAACTCTTCTTTTAAAGAGCTCCTCTTGGTGAAGCGACGATGGCCAAATGGCTAAAGTCACTTACCATCAGATTGGCGTTAGCGGCGGAGGATGACTTCCCGAGTTCGAACCCAACTGGCGGAAATATTTTTAGATCATCCAAATTATTTTAAAACAATTCCAATTTAATTCCTTTTGATTCTAAATTACTTTTCCTAATTTTTAATACCCTTATTTTATTTTTCCAAACTTCCGTTGATTTTACATAAATAATCTAAAAACCACTCCTGAACTCACTACCAGCTGATATTTTTCCGCCCCTCTGCCGTCCCCTTTGCTTTAAGATGATGGTGTCGTATCCATCCCTGGTTTAGGACCATTCTGATGTAACAAAAAGCATACATAAAACACTAACTTATATAATTATTAACTTATATAATAAAAGGATACAATTTTCGGTTCAAAATGTTAAAACCTTTCGAAAACCGTTCCTATCAGTCAAAGAGATCTGCGCCAAAACGTAGATAAATAGCCAAATGAAACACCTTTACGTCTCAGGCACATGATCATACCAGCCAATCAGAGTCAACTTGTCGGACACTTACGCTGTACGCTGAGGCGCTTGTGTACGATTGTCCCCTGAACCTGCCCTGAGTAAGAGTCTATCATTAGGCAAATCACACGTTGGTCCAATATCAGTCCTGCGACACTAAAAAAGCTGAAACGCGCATGCGTATCGATCTACTTACTGTTCGGAAACGAAGTATGTAATACGCTTTTCGGATGTTTTGCAGCATGGGTGATCAATTCGTAAGAATATAACAGCCATTAATTTTCGATGCCACTAATAAACCTCAGTTTAATAATGTTTTTAACAAACTCTTTCATTAGTAAAATAAATCAGAGCATTGATGACAGTCAGAACTAGCTGCAAACCTTTATTCAAATTAGCAACTCATTTACCTTACGTTAAATTATTTGTATTTGTTTTTATAAATTGTTTAAATGTTTTTGTTGGAATTATTTAATGTAAATTAATGTGAGTAACTGTCATTCTTAAACGAGAATATTCCATATCTAACTCACTTGTGTTGAAGTTTTTTGAAAAATATACCAGGGCTGGTATGAGACGTAGAAATTCGGATGATGAAGCTGTTAGATAACTTTGTGTTCCAGCTGCAGTCATTATTTTGTACAGTTCCTCCAATCTGTAAAACATTTTTAAATCAACTTACTGACTAAAATAGTAAAAAAAAAAAACTTTACGCACTGAAAAAGATAAACAATAAGTATCATTAATGATTGATTCAAAAACTAATAGACATGATTTTCTTACAGATAACTTTACAGGTATATATTTAGGTGGTTAACTCTACGGTGAACCAGAATATTCTACGAATCAGAACATCGTATCTAGAACGCACACTCGCGCATACTTCTGCTCATATCTATCTCTAATATTATAAAAGGAAGTGTCTATTTGTTTTCTGCCCGTAAAGTCTTGACGAATCTATGGCACTTACAGTCATGGGATTTGGCATGCAGGTAGTTCGAATTTTTTGCAATTTTTGGGTCACGGCGAATTTTAAAATTCAATCTAGAACATTTTAAAATGAATTTAATAGTTTTTTTTACCGTTCTTTCTTCTTTCGAAAATGAATAAGTACCAAAATTTAGACTTTTCTCCCTCACGTCACTATTGACGTCAGCTTTTGTAACTATGCAAACTTTTTTTAACCTTCCGTCTCGAATGGTAGCGAACAGATTCGAATGACCTTCGTTTGATTCAAGATTAATTCATTTTGATTTCCTGAGAAGCGGATTTCCTGAGAAAGAAATTATTAAAGTTATCACTGGCGTTCTTCAGTGCTTTTTTTCTATCTCAGCTATCGTTAAAGACAGAATGAAAATTTTAACGGATTTGAAATCTGCGGAAAATTTTACACCATACAGATACCTTATCCGTTTGATTTCATTTTAATAAATATTTTATCAATTAAATATTTATATTTTTTTGGTTTGCGAAGCAAACCAACACCAATGGTAATGTGACCTCCACGAAAAAAACTGTCACGGGCAACTCAGTTATGTCTGTTATCCAAAAGGCTAGGAATTCCCATCGTTTGCGTATTTCTTTAAAAAAATAATCGTAAGTTCTTGTTCCGAATAAGATCAGATATGGAAATTTTTGCGTACGTCCAACTATGTAATTGTTTTAATTGTAAAAAATAATTGTGGATGTAATAAATATGGAGAACACGAATCCTTTATAAATTAACATAGTATAGAAGTATTAACATAACCGTTACATACTTACATCATAAAAATTGCATAGATCATAAGTTATATGATAAAATATTTCATTAATTTAAAAAAGCGATTTCCAGGAATATTTCAGGAATTATTTTTACACGGCTTTCGGAATGTCATAAAAAAACTATATTTTTTCCATTTTATAAACAGCTTTAAAAAAATCAACCGTATTTATTTTAATAAAAAATTAATAAAAAGAAACAATGCAAACAATACAATAAGTAGCCATATTTTTTGACAAATTAATTTCTATGAACCCGTTCTTAATAAAACTTTAACACACTTCAACTAATATAAGCATCTTTCAAAGCCGGTTGGAGTTGTCCTGATGTACATCATTATACCTTAACTCGAATGTAAGCACCATCGAGTTTATTTAAATACACTGTGTTAACAACAAGTGTATACGTATGTATTTATTATAACCTCCGCAAATATCCTCATCAACCATAATTATTGTACACGGATGTTTTTAATTACATAAAAACAGTAAACAACTGCTTAGACTTTTTGATTTGAAATTGAAAATCATCCAAAAGGAGAAAATATTCCATTGAGCAATTCATAAGTTTTATAAAGTTGAAGTATTAAAATAGGACAAATTATTTATTTATGCTTCTTAGCATAAAGAATGTATTAATAAAACAAATCTATCTAGAAATTTTCTGTAAAATTTCTTTGTTCGCATTAATGCCGTAATGAAAGACGAAAGTCATTTATTCTTTCGAAAAATCTGGAATGGCAGAAAGTTCTTGAGATTTCTTGTTTTAAAAAAATCTGATAGCATAACATGAATGAAAATACGATCTGTAAAGTTTTGATAAAATCAAATACTATTTTAACTTTGTTTGACTAAAACAAACTAAATTTAGACTTTTTTTCTTTACCGTATATTATTAAATTGGAAATTCAGTCAAGAAAACTTAAAGAAAATGCAATTTTCGAATTCAACTCCAAACTCTCATATTATAATAATGTACTTACGCGCTTCCGAAGTCAGTTTTGTTGGAGAAACCATTCAAGGCAATATTGTTTTTCACGTAATTTACTATGTCCTTACTCCGTTCCAGGTTAAGAAGCAACAGATTTTCTTTATTCTAAAATTTAAAACAAACCATGAATGTTGAATCTGCGAAAGTAGTAGCTAAAGTACGATGAAATATTTCTAAAAATAGGTTATATATAAATTCTTAATGCAATAGTTTTTTAGGTTTAAGTAAGAATGGAATGATATCCAAATAAAATGTAACTTATTTACTGTTAACATCAATTTATCTATTTAAGATAAATAATAAATTAACTTATTAATGATTCTTTTTAATTTATATTGATTTGAAAATTCTTACATATAGAAAAAAGGAATCCCAAATTAAGCTATACTATATATAGTTTGAAAGGAAAATTAGACTTACTTCAACAAATTCATTCGATAAATCGTTCGATATATCAGGCGTAATATTTTCTGTATTGTTCCGCACATCTAATGCTGGTTTAAGGAAGAAACCTGAAAATAACTATATTTTAGTGGCATTTGATTTTTACATTAATAAAAGAATTTACCACGATTACCAATGGCTTTTTGGTAAAAGTTCAACTTTCATGTTGAAAAATAATTCGTGTTCATACTTTTCACCCCGGGAGCAGAAAGTACTTAAAACTGCGACGTACGTCGCAGAACAAACAAAGTCTTTGCAGAACAATTTTTCCTTGATTTTTTAAAATTCTGTACGTATTTCTCTTTATTTATAAGTTACGATGTTCTGCAGTGCAAAGCGCTCTCTTTGACACTAGAGATACGACATCGATGTCGATGTTTTCAGAACATCGATGTTTTGTAAAAAACATCGATGTATTTAACATCGATGTTTTGTAGCCGATGTTTTTTAAACATCGATGTTTATACTTGTTGAAGTTTTTACGTTGTCGATGTTTTAATTTTAAATGAAAAATGTACCATAGTAAAAATTATAAAAAAATAACCAAAGAGCATAATTTCAATAATCAGTAAATTGAACATACTTCTAAACCAAAGTGGCAAAGGGTAAAGGGTGTGAAAAGTAGGGATGCGACATCGAAGTCGATGTTTTATAAAAAACATTGTTGTATTTACCATCGATTTATTGGAGCTGATGTTAGTTTAACAACGATGTCTTGATATTGTCGATGTTCTATTTTTGAATAAAAAAAGCACCATAGTAAAATTTAAGAAAAATAAGCGTGCAACTAAGTATATATCAGTGATGGCGACATCCGTCCCATCAGAAAAGGCTTTTTCCCTAACTGGTGAAAAAAGAAGTCGGCTTGAGGTGTAGAAAGTTAGCAAACTTCTTTTTTTACAAACTGTAAATAAAAAATAAGTTTGTTGTGTGTTCCGCCCTTCCCCAGTAAGTTGATAAATAATTAATAATAACTAACAAGAATTATTGTTATTTACCTACCTAATTATACTTATACTAGTTAGTAGTATCCAAGTCAAATTGTTGTAAATATTACTTCCTTTTGCGTTATTCAATTTGAAAATAAAAGATTTGTTGATTGCTCTTATAAATTTTTTTTACTTTGTTTTGACAGTTAAAAAAGTTTTACTTATAAATTAATAAACATGGCAACTGACAAATTAAATCCTCCCCCCTCCGGAGAACATTAATATTTGAGGTTCTCAAACCAGTTTAAAAAATGGGGGGGGGAATAATGTTAAATACACTAATGTTTAGAAACATCGATGTTGATAAACATCGATGTTTTTGGCCGATGTATTATAAACATCGATGTTTTAATTTTGAACTTCGATGTTTCAAAACATTGATGTTTTTTGGCCGATGTATTATAAACATCGATGTTTTAATTTTGAACTTCGATGTATTATAAACATCGATGTTTTAATTTTGAACTTCGATGTATTATAAACATAGATGTTTTTTGGCCGATGTATTATAAACATCGATGTTTTAATTTTGAACAAACATCGATGTTTTGCGGTCGATGTCGCATCCCTACTTGACACACCTTTTTTTCTTCTCTAGCAACGGAACAACCTCCTTACACCGCCCAAATTACCACAAACACTTTATAAAAACGTATCTGTCAATGACCGAATATTCTGACCAATGCAAATTCTGAAAGTATGCCCTGGTTTAAAATGAAGTAAGTTAATTAATTTTGACGTTTTGTAATAAATTTGTGTAATACATATTTAGCCGATAATTGTGTTTTACTTCTGTTTTAGATTTTACTGCAGTTTTCAAAATTCAGACAAAATGCCTGCAGAACAATTGTTATTACTTGGAGTTGTGTTGCAGAACACTGCTATAATTCTGCACCTATGCTTCCGCTTTAATATATCTGTAGGTTTATCACAGTGCCGTCTATTCGTGCCGTCTATACATGTTAGCAGTGTGCACCATAAAAAGCAGTAATCATAATCAAATTTCTAGGTAAGGAAGGTGTGCCAGGGATTGAAATACATCAGAGGCTTATAACACAATGCAAGGACAGTGCTCTACTACGTAGAAGTGTGTATGGGTGGAAGCTTAATAGTCCGGACAAGTGTGATGTACGGACAAGGAGCAGGACGCCCGTTCACCTCTACCACTGACGAGAAGATTCAGCAAACTCGAAAAATGGTACTGGCGAACCGGCGAGTTACCATCGACAATGTAACGGAGGGAATCCACAAGCTTGTGTATTGTTGGACCAAGTGCATCGAATAGGAAAAAGACTATGTAGAAAAAGGACACTCTTCAACCTCTATACTTATGTAAATAGATTGAAAAAATAAAGTGCGAATAATTTTTGACTTTCCATCGTAGAATAGAGATGACAAACCGAGGTGAATTATCGGAGTTTAAACAAGGTAGCTAACTATCCCATGAATTTTATCACTCACGTGTATCTCCCAATCAAACAATTCTTTTTCACTACCGCACATGCAAGTATCAAAGCCTTGCTCTGTATTTACACCATTTACATAATTTGTATAACAGCTTGAATTGAAGTTCCTTTGTTGTAGTAAAATTCAAGGAGCATGCCTTGTTGGTGAGTCAAGAGCCACTTTTTTAAACTTTATTGTAATATTTTTTAATTATGGTGCGTTGATGAGCTGCTGTGTGCAGTGGGTGTTCCGAAAGTGGTACGTCCAGTTCATTTCGTTCAAACATGGATCTCTCTTTACTTTCTTATAATATTCTACAAGATTTCTTCTCAGCCGCGTGAATTGGTGTGACAAAAATTCTCTCAAGTTATTGTAATGCATTGTAGCGTAGTGGCTCGAGTGGTGTGCCAATGAACACAACGACACAACCTAAATTATAAATAAACTAACGTTTATTTGACAATGCGATACGTACAATACCTTACAATCAGGGATTTGTTATCCTGTGGGAGCTGGACGGTAACAGGTAAAAATATAAGATCTACTCAACGGCCAATGGCCTCCAACTAGCACCACAAAAACAACATATCTGCTCAACTCGAGCTTTCCAACAGTTCTCTTTGTGTGGCCATATTTTCCCCTGGCAAACAGTTCGATCGCAGGAGGGCGTTGTGAACCCCAAAAACCTTTTGGACGGCAATTGAATCACCATCAAAAGCCACATCGATAGATGTTTCGGGAATTTTCGGTCGATCGTCTGTGGTGTTGACCTATGGAATCGAGCTGTTGTTGGAACATTAAAACATCAATTATTCGTCTCAAACGTTGCACTTACGTTCTAAAGACATTTTCCATAGTATTTAAAAATTCCGAGTGTACGATTTAACGTTTGGTATAGGAAGCTTTCTTTTACATATTCCTTGAATTTTAAATTATTTTACATTTCTAATTCTGTAGTGCAGTAATATAAGGCTCGAAACAGTTATATCTAAAAATCAAATGAAATTCCTTGAGTTCAAATTATTGGAAGGAAAAAATATGTCAGCTATACACGCAAGCATGCATGTATTCAATTTTCTCATTGGATCATCTGGAAAATTAATCTCGAGATAGCCAAGAGAGCACATACCTTGGATACCTTGAATTCCACAATCCACAGCTCTTATGAGATCGTCAATGCTTGTCTCACTCATCATGAGAGATTTAGAAAAGTCACCAGCATTGTTAATGGTCAAAACACTGAGGAAACAAAATTAACTGCAAATTATTATTTGGAGAAAATCGATCAGTGTACGAGTAATTACTAAATAAACCCTTAAGAGAAATCAAATTTTAAATTATCTATTCATTTTACAGGGTGTCCTAAAAGTTCCAGTACTGAAGATTACAAAAACAACAAACTTTAAAACAATTATTTTTATGCAAAAGGTAAAAAGCACTTTTAATCTAACGTAGGAAAAAAAATTTGTGCCGACATTTATAATAAATGTTCAAAATTTCCGCCTTTTCTTGGAGACAAGGCTGAAGTGGCTTGCGCATATTTTTAGAAACGCGTTTCAAGATGCTGGGAGTGACTTCTTGTATCCTTTGAGTAATGGCAATTTTCAGATCACCTATTGTTTGGTGATTATATTCATTAAATTTGTGCTTTAAATATCTCCACAGAAAAAAAGTCAGGGATGCTCAGATCAGGGAAACGAGGTGGCCAAATGTTTCTTGAGACAAGTCGATCGAAATACCATCGTCAAAAATAAAGCCGCTTCTCATTGTCCGGTGGCTTTAGCTCCTGTAACATTTTTACACGATAATCACGAAAATGCAATGCTTTTAAAACCTTATATATCGATCCTTATGATGTGCCCATGTGTTACGACAAACGCCTCACGGATTGATAAGGGGATTGTAATATCCTCCCTTGAGTTTCTTGCACAAAGTCTGGTGTAACAACTTTCGGTCTTCCACTCATGTGTTTTGTGTCCCACCGAACCTGTCTCACGAATTACTCGATATTGCATCATTTGGATATTTATATCGCCAAAATTCTTTACATGATTTACATTCAAAATAAGCCTTAAACAGCGGAATTCTCTGAATGCGTGATAAACTCATCTTACAATAAAGAATAAAATGGCGTGGAACTTAATTATCGCACAATTTGAGCGAGAAGGAAACCAGACGATAAATATTAGACTCGATAAAACTATAAGCAGACGGTAAAATTCAATAATTCGAAAACAAACACGGGTAATAATTTTTTTAAGTTGGAGTACGAGAACTTTTTGGACACTGTATATTTAGATTATCAGGTAAATAAAAACTATTTTTTGATGTACCACAAGACGGAGTTAAGTTTTTTTTGCTATGCAAAGTTAAAGGGGAAAATTTATTTGCTGTGGTTAAAATAGGGAGGGGTTTGTACAGTGAGCTAATTCGCCTGTTCGATTTTTAACTACACGGCATCCTTTCATAACTTCTGATCTGCGGTAGCCCAGTTGGTAGGGAAAGAGATTAGCCACCGGAGAGTTGCGAGTTCGAAACTAGGTCCAACCAAAACCGCTGTGTACATGAGGCTGGTGCACTAATCTGTCATGGTCTTCAATGTCCTCACGTTGGAGTGGTGTGGAAGTTTGGAAAAGTGGGGTGCCCGCTCAGGTGTTGCCTCATCATCGGACTGTGATTCAAAACTACGAGATGTTTTCCTCGCATCTTTCCCTTCGGTATGGATCCCGGATCGTCACAACGAACCGTTGTTTTGTTGAACTGGGCGAAAAATGAGAGCTGAGTTCATGGCTTCTTGCCAAACTCTACGCGCTCTGTAGGCGCAAAACAAGGTGTAGAGTGAGGAATTCATCTGATCACACCACCTTCTTTCACCTTCTTCTTCTGCTTCTGAGCCGCGGTAGCTCAGTCAGTAGAGCGTCGGGCTCGCATCAGAAGGGCTGTGGGTTCTGTCCTCGGCGGAGCCTCCAATTCTGATGATTGCGAGATCGGCGCTTCGACCTGGCTAAAGACCGTCGTGTTCACTAATGGTGACTGGGGCACAATAAATAGGTCGTGGTCACAAAGTCCCCCATGTTCCCATACCAAATCAATACCTCTGGGGGTACCTGATCAGGGGGTTATCGGCCTCTGATTGGGATCTAAATTACGATATGTGTGAGTGAATGAATGTATGAAAGGGACCATCCTGTATAACGGATGTGTCATATATGTCGAGTAAAGACGGACTTCCTCCCAATGGGCTCAATAACATGGAAGGCGCACCCCCCTCGCCTCTTGGCGTCTTCGACGGGCCTGGCACTCCTCCGGTCTGCCAGTGTAGGCATAAGAAACAACAACAACCTTCTATCAAATCCTCAAATGTCCAGTTACGTCCCTCTCGATACCCCTGATAGCGACCTCTGACGTTCCTCGCATAAAATAGAGGTTTCTTCATTGGCATGTGATACAGAATCACTGCAATTCTTTGCTTATTGTTCGGGTTAAGATTGGATAGGACGAGGTCAAAGGTTTCTGTCAGTTAAAGCCCAGTCCCCCTTTTTCTGCCGTACAATCCGTTTGAGACGACGCTGATCACGGTCTTGAATAATTGTTTTAGACCTACAGTTGTCTTTTGAACAAGGACTGTGGAATCTGTTTCCAACTTTTAAGCACCTTTGGAATCGCAACTTTCGAGAACCCAGTGAGTTCCGTCTTGACAATCGTTGCTACTACGAACCGGTCCCAACAATAACTTTTTTCCAAATGTGAAAAGTCAGTCGCTTTCCCCATTCTGCTTCGTTTCTCTTGAAATGAACATACACGGCACACATACCATCAATTTGATTGTGTGTCACTCACAGCATACACGGATTTTTCATAACCATTTGCGTAAATATTTACGGGTTTCCAATTCATTGTCGTGTGTGTGTATTAATTAATAACTTCATGTTTTCACTGTAATGATCATTTTTCAGTAAACAAAGCTATTAAACTAAAACTAGGGGGCCCGCCCCCTGCTCGCAAACGCTCGCCAACCCCCGGAGGATTTCTTCGCAATCCTCATTGGTTCGCTGCGCGAACCTATGCTCGCTTCGCTCGCATCAATGAAGACATGTGTCCTAGCAGAAGGAATTGTTTACAAAATATGATATTCCACAAAAAAATAATTTTCAAATCTAAATTGCTATTTTTCAGAAAAGATATATACAGAACCGATGGAATCTGAATTCAAATGAAAACTTTGAGAAAATTTTGACTCGAAATGTGAGGGCTGATTTGGAAATTGAATACCCAGCATGTTGTTTGAGTGTATATTTACCCCTGCACTCGAGCCACCCACGCATTTTCATTGAGTTTGCTGTCGAAAGTTGTTGTGCAAGCGTCTCGTTGAACTATAATTGTTGGCCCTGAAAAGGACCTTTTTTTAAATGGCCCTTAAAAGATCCTCCGCTTTCTTTGATTTCTATTATTAACTGCAACAGCTCAACTAAAATTCTTTTTTTTTTTTTTCAATAAAATTTCATCCGATAACGCTATAAATTCAATTCAAGCGCGAGGCTTCGTGAAAAACAAATAATCGTACAATGTTGCCAAAACGCGATAACAAATAACGTCTTTTTTGCGTGCCACGTAAGAGAATTATATATATAGATGCGATAGCTCAGTAAAGTTCGATGTTTTAACATTTTTATTAGCATCGTATTGGATCAACACAACGGTTTATTGAAAACGGTTCGATATCAATAACCAAGAGCGACACGAGAACAACAACACGTATTTTTAAACCACGTCAGATGACGAGTTCAACATCTAAACTGGCACCACACTCTGCAAACCTCCACACCACACCAACGTAAGGACATTTGAATTTAACTTAACGAGGTCACGATAGATTTCACGTGCACCAGACATATTTGTACACAACGCTCTTTGGCTGCATTTGAACTCGTAACCTTTCGGTTGCTAAGCCGTTACTCTTAGAACAAGGCTACCGCGGGTTCAGAAAAGTTTGAATGGATGGAAAGTAATGAAACTGATATACATACTTTGTTTTGGTTTCATTCGCCCAGTGAAGAATATTTTGTAATATTTCCGAATATCTTTCTGCGTTGAGAAGTCTCTGTAATTTGCCAATTGACAAATGCCTGCTCTCTAGGTCCACAGCATCAGACGAGTTCCTCATCTATAACGAAAAATTAGATATTTTATATTGACTTTGTTGAAAAATGTACTTCCTTCCACTTTAATCTTGAAACTACTTTAAAAATAGCTAAGGTTATTGTTGGTTGTTATGTTTTTTTTTTTACTATTGGCGAAGGTCCGGGATCAATACCAAAGAGAAAAATCCGTGGACAATACCAAGTATTTAGGAACCACACTCAGATGACGAGGCAACACCCGAGCTGGCATCCCAATCTCCAAACTTCAACACCACGCCAACGTGAGTACATTTGAAGCGACAATGGATTTAACGTGTATCAGATCCCTTTGTACACAACGGACTTTGGCTGGATTTGAACTAGCAACCCTCCGGTTGCTAGTCCGATGCTCTTCCAACCTGGTTACCGCGTCCTCAAAAATATCTAAGGTTAATTCAATATAAAACAAGTTCCCTTCCACTTTTATACACTCACTTCCAAAAGTTATGCACGACAGGTAAAATGCGAAAAAAACGACAAGTACAGCTTTGATTGACATGAAATGCGGCAGGAAAGCAGGAAATAGGTTTATGCATGAAACAAAAGAAAGAATTAAAAACAAAGATGAAAACATAATTGAATTTTTATAAATCAAAATATGAAGTCATATTGGAGTTATTAACAAAATGATGTTTAAATCCAAAACAGATAAACAAAACCAACATTAATACCGACCGCTCCTCATCCTCATACAAAGTTTACAGCGTGTGACCACGCTTTCCATGAGGTGATAGTAGAGAGAGTCAAGTAATCGCCATTCCTCGTTTAGAGCAGATTTCAAATCTGGTAGAGTAGCTGGGGTGGGAAACTTGCAGACACAGCACGGCCGAGGGCATCGCAAAGATTTTCAATGGGATTAAGGTCGGGTGAGTACGACGGCCAAACCATACGCGCAATCTCCTCACTCTCCAGGTAGTCGTCGACGATGCCAGCTCTATGGGGACGCGCATTATCATCCATTAAAACGAGAGGAGGACCAACTGCTGCAACGTACAATCTCACATTGGGTTCTAGGACTTCATCCCATTACCAGACAGCCGTCACAGAACCCAGTCTATAGATGTTCAGGTCGGTGCGATATACCAACGAAATCTCGGCCCACACCATGATGCTTCCACCTCGGAATGCGTGTTGCTCGGTGATTTCTGGGAAAGATTTCGTGCAGCCTTGTTCTCTCCAGACCCTTACACGTTTGTCATCTGGCTCCAGAGCAAATTTCGACTCGTACGTGATGCTTCTTATACGACAATGCTGGTTTCTTATACGACTTCCTTTTTTGAATATTTCTCGACACGAAACCTTGATTAACTGCTACCTTACACATTTGCATACTTTCATCTACCACTGCAGCAAGTTGAAGCCTCTCAAATTCAGATTGACTTCTGGAAATTAACATTTTCCTCTCCGTGCTTAACTTTTGGCAGTGAGTGTAGTTACCGACACAAAATAAGATATTTCTATAAAACATAAATGAGTAAAAAGGGTCGTGTTGTTGGGGTTCGAACGCCTAATAATGGAAGTCCCTTACTCCCAACTCATAATGGAAAGGATAGCTCTCCTGAAATACCCGGCCAATTTGAACTTGTTAGGACAAGTTTTTTAATCATCATGGCCAATTCTGTACCCATTGGCGTCACCCTGGTACATAAAGGATGGGAGGGGGGGGGTCATGGTACACCCCTGACACACATTCCACACATTCAAAATACAACTACGAGCAAACATCCGTGCCCTTCCTCGTATTCGAACCTGGAACCTTTCGATCTGGAAGACAACACCCTGATCCCCATCCGATGGTTCGGACAGCCAGTCTTCAGTCTTGAAATAAATTTCTATGCAAATAAATGCACATCTAGTTTGCACACATACACATTCTCATATTGAAATTTGTATTAACTCGTTTTTTTTTAATGTAACTCCTGCTTCTGATTGCAGATTCTGGTTTATTTAATCAAAATAGTTAGAATTCATTTAAAATGCATTTATTTTAGTAAAGACTGGCATTCGAACTATCGCACTGGAGCAAGATAACGGGCTGTTGGTCCAGGATCAACCCGAAGGTAAAGCTCCGAGAATTCCAAGTAATTTTGAGCCTCCATCAAATAACGAGGTCCATATCTGAACAGGGGCACCCCACTCGGTACACTTCCACCCCAACAATTGCATTTGGGTACCACGACAGATTTGACGTGCTACAGTATACCACGTACACGATGGTCTGAGGTTGGATCGAAGTCCTCACGTTGGGTTGGTGTGGAAGTTTGGAGAGTGGGGTGCCAGCTCAGGTGTTACCTCGTCATCTGACCGTGGTTCAAAATAACGTGGTGTTGTACTCGAATATTTCCCTTAGGGGATTGATCCCGGACCACCGTCGTCCATAGATGGATGTGGTGCTCTAGTACGAAGTTAATTAAAATTATCTAAATTACCGAATTATTGGTTGGATCAAGTTTTGAACTCGCAATCTCCGGTTGCTAATCCGCTGTTCTTCCGATCGGGTTGGCACTGCCCCAGGCCGCTTGGGAGCTGTGCTGTGCGTGTTAATTGGTAATTTTTAATTAACGTCGTACTAGAGCAAGACAACAGACTATTAACCATGGTCCGGAATCAATCCCCTAAGGGAGAGATCCGAGGACAACACGACGTAATTTGTGAACTACTTGCGCGCTAATTGAGAGCCTGTGCTGTGTGTGCACTTATATTCGTCACAAATAGGGAGGCCGAAAAACGATTGTGTTCTCACCAACTTTATCCCAATTCAGCGTCCCGAGATTTTCGAGTGGTGTTGCTTTTACTCCACCCATCATAGTGACTAGTGACCAACTACCCTCGAAAATTTTTTTCTAACCTTACCCTATAGCAGTAGTTAACGTTAAAATGTGAAAAAAATATATTCAAGTAGCTTACCTTTTCTAATCTCTTAGACATTCTACAAGTAAGTCTTTGAAGGGACTGGATGTTATGCCAATCAGAAACGACGAGCTTCTGAAACTCTCGAACATCGCAGAATTTCAACTTTTTGGATCGCACAGCAGGCTAAAATGAGAGAAAATCCCAACTTTAATATATATATATATATATATATATATATATAGAGAGAGAGAGAGAGAGAAAGTGGTTATTCACACACACATAACCATATCAGGAAGGTATTATAATTAACGTCGCACTGGAGTAACACAACGGGTTATAGGCGACGGTCCCAGATCAAACCCAAGGAGAAGGTCAGCACCTCACTCTCCAAACTTCCACACCAGGCCAAAGTAAGGACATTTGGGGCCACGGAAGGTTTAACATGTATCCGTGTACACGACGATCTTTGGCTGGACCGAGTTCCGAACTCGCAACCCTCCGATTGCTAATCTGCTACTCTTCCAACTGGGCTACAACGGCCTTATAACCAAAAGGTAGGTATTTAATTAACGTAGCACTGGAGCAACACAGCGGGCTATTGGCAACGGTCCCAGATCAATCCAAAAGATAAGGTTACCACCTAAGCTAGCACCCCACTCTCCAAACTTCCATACCAGGCTAACATCAGGACATTTGGGGCCACGACAGATCTACCATGTATCCGTGTATTCGACGGTTTTTGGTTGGTTCGAGTTTCAAACTCGCAACCCTCTGGATTCTTATCCGCCAGTTTTCCAACCGGGCTGTCACGGCCCTATAACCAATTGGAAGATCCTTCAAGTCAATGTAATAAGTCCGACCAGAACGGTATTTTGAGACCCTCTCCATTTCGGTATGTAACGAACTAACGTCGATCAGGTACAACACAACGGGCTATTCACGTCGGTCCGGGATCAATCCCGATGGGAAAGATTCAAGGACAACGCCTCGTAATTTTGTACCACGGTCAGATAACGAAAACAACACCTGAGCTCGCACTCTACTCTCCAAACTTTCCCACCACGCCAACTTGAGAACACTGGGAGCCACGAAATATTTATTTTGTGCCCGTGTGTACGTCGGTCTTTGACTGGACCGTCTCGAACTCGTTACCATCCGGTTACTAAATCGATACTCTTCCAACAGGTCTACCACGATCCCCTCTCGGATTCGGAGTTGAAAGTAATAGCAGCATGATACCCCCGATTAGTGATGCGACATCGACAGCAAAACATCGATGTTCAAAATTAAAACATCGATGTTGATAATACATCACCCCAAAAATATCGATGTTTTTATAATTCAGTGTATAAAACTTTTCCCCCATTTCTTAAAAATGGTTTAGCAACTAGTGATGCGACATCGGCTCCAATACATCGATGTTTTTTTTTTTATAAAACATCAGTGTTTTAAAAACGACAACGATGTCGCATCTCTACTTTTCAGACCCTTCACCCTTGGCCACTTTGGTCTAAAAGTATGTTCAATTTGCTGATTATGAAAGTTATGCTACTTGGTTATTTTTTAAATTTTTATTAAGGTACTTTTTTCATTTAAAGATAAAACACATCGACAACGTAAAAACATCGACTGGTATCAACATCGATGTTTTTAAAAAACATCGACATCGATGTTGCAACCCTACCCCTGATAAGGACGGGTTAAAGTTACAGTGGTGCAGGTCACTTTTTCGAAAAGAACTTAGAGTTTCTACTGACATCAGTTTGCAGTTGAATGAAGATTTGAATTATTTCATGTTTCCTGTCAACAGATTAACTTTTCTAGATATGGTTTTTGTGGATAACTCTCTCTCTAATTATCTTTAGTTAAATGTGGTTATATTATATCTGGTTTCTGTGTCTGTCTTTTCTTTTTTTGTTAAAAAAGTAGTTTATACACCACTGCAATTAACCCGTTCGTATGTTAATAGTTATATAATCGATTGAATAAATTAAAAAATTAGGGAAACTCCATTGATTTGTAAATTTCTCTTTTGCAGTCATCCTTCATGCTCCTCAAAGTTCAAACAAATATTTTATTATGACGTCAACTACTGCAATTATCGCACCGGATGTCACACATTTTGCCTCTTAAGTTAAATTAAACTGAGGTTAGCTAAGCTTTCCTCGAATGATTCATACGCTCATTGATGAAGCCTTTTCTCCCCTTATGCATTTAAATATCATCAACACAATTTCTTTTCATGATGCATGTGTATCGCTGGGGACGTTTTGTTTGCCAAGTGGAATTTCCATGAGTCTGCCACTCTTAAAGCTAGTAAATAAGGTGGGTTACCAGAATTAGCTCAGAATGACCCGCCAAATTTCCCCTACAATGCATCTTTGCTCAATTAATTTTCATAATAAGTTTTTGCATGGATTTTGTTTTTAATCGATGAAAAAAGTTCGTTAGCTCTCTGCCTTTAGATCTAGCTTGTATAATTCTCGAGTTTTGTGAAACACGTGGAAGCACCGTACGAATAATATTGCTTTAACTTCACTTACAGATTTTGTCTCTTCAGCAATGTTGAGAAATACAGCTCCCAAAATATCACCTAGGCTGTTTACGAATTTGGTCGAATTATTATGCTTGGTAGCCTTTTCTGTTTCCATGACTACAGCTGCAATAAAAAAAATAAAAGTCAAGAAATGGTAATTTACAAACGATGTTACACACAAAGGTTAACTGGAAATATACAAGCCCCCGACATACTTCCTCTTTTTCATACAAAATGTCGCCAAACTTCTTTGACCGTCGACCCCTTTCTTTTAATAGCATCTTGACTTTTTATCGACCTCCTCTATTTGAGCATTACATAATTGTAATAGGACAAGCATAAAATATGCTTATGCGTGTTTTTAGATTATTTTATAGTTACAGTGCTTACTGTATGTATAACTAGCACAATAACCCGGCGTTGCTCGGGTTTAAAATATGACCGAGACATTTCCCTCTGTTAACTCAAATTCACAAACCCTGAAGACCGTGTTTCCTACCGTGACATTTCCCGGTGTTAATTCGAATACACAAACACTGTAGAACGTGTTTCCTACCGCGACATTTCTCTGTGTTAACTCAAGTACACAAACCCTGAAGACCGTGTTTCCTACCGTGACATTTCCCGGTGTTAATTCGAATACACAAACACTGTAGAACGTGTTTCCTACCGCGACATTTCTCTGTGTTAACTCAAGTACACAAACCCTGAAGACCGTGTTTCCTACCGTGACATTTCCCGGTGTTAACTCAAATTCACAAACCCTGAAGACCGTGTTTCCTACCGTGACATTTCCCGGTGTTAACTCAAATTCACAAACCCTGAAGACCGTGTTTCCTACCGTGACATTTCCCGGTGTTAACTCAAATTCACAAACCCTGTAGAACGTGTTTCCTACCGCGACATTTCTCTGTGTTAACTCAAGTACACAAACCCTGAAGACCATGTTTCCTACCGTGACATTTCCCGGTGTTAACTCAAATTCACAAACCCTGAAGACCGTGTTTCCTACCGTGACATTTCCCGGTGTTAATTCAAATACACAAACCCTGTAGAACGTGTTTCCTACCGCGACATTTCTCTGTGTTAACTCAAGTACACAAACCCTGAAGACCGTGTTTCCTACCGTGACATTTCCCGGTGTTAATTCAAATACACAAACCCTGTAGAACGTGTTTCCTACCGCGACATTTCTCTGTGTTAACTCAAGTACACAAACCCTGAAGACCGTGTTTCCTACCGTGACATTTCCCGGTGTTAACTCAAATTCACAAAACCTGAAGACCGTGTTTCCTACCGTGACATTTCCCGGTGTTAACTCAAATACACAAACCCTGTAGAACGTGTTTCCTACCGCGACATTTCTCTGTGTTAACTCAAGTACACAAACCCTGAAGACCGTGTTTCCTACCGTGGCATTTCCCGGTGTTAACTCAAATTCACAAACCCTGTAGAACGTGTTTCCTACCGCGACATTTCTCTGTGTTAACTCAAGTACACAAACCCTGAAGACCGTGTTTCCTACCGTGACATTTCCCGGTGTTAATTCAAATACACAAACCCTGTAGAACGTGTTTCCTACCGCGACATTTCTCTGTGTTAACTCAAGTACACAAACCCTGAAGACCGTGTTTCCTACCGTGACATTTCCCGGTGTTAACTCAAATTCACAAACCCTGAAGACCGTGTTTCCTACCGTGACATTTCCCGGTGTTAACTCAAATACACAAACCCTGAAGACCGTGTTTCCTACCGTGGCATTTCCCGGTGTTAACTCAAATTCACAAACCCTGTATAACGTGTTTCCTTGCCCATATATATTTATTGCAGAAAAACAAACTTTAGATTTTTAAACTGGGGTTTCGAGAGCACTTTAATACAGACTGTGTGCCAATTTTAATGGCTACAGATTTGTCTGAATACAGGAATGGAATAACCTATGTTTTCCGCATATATATATATATATATATATATATATATATATATATATATATATATATATATATATATATATCTTAACGACGAAGAAATAGGTTTTTGTTTTCGACACCCTTCTTAACATTATATATCTTATTGGATAAGAGGGATAATTAATACATAAAATTAAAAATTTAATTAAATAACAATAATAAAATCTTGTGGTTATACCCAAGTGGTCGATACATATGATATATACCCTTCACATATGATAACGTTGTAAGTTAACATAAAACTCTTATTTTCATATATATATATATATATGAAAATATATATATATATATATATATATATGAAAATATATATATATATATATATATATATATATATGAAAATAAGAGTTTTATGTTAACTTACAACGTTATCATATGTGAAGGGTGTACTTCGCGATTCTTGACAAGATGCGTCAAAAGAAGTAAGTTTCAGACTTAAATCGCCACGGAATTCTATATTCACTTTTAATTCCGTTGTTATTCAGAATGGAGGTATTCCAAGAGGACCTAATTAAATATTACCTGTCCAATAATGTTTTATATTTTTCCATCGAGCCCTAATAGTATTGTATCGACCACTTGGGTATAACCACTGTTATAGAGTAATCGATTCGGTTTGATATCATCCATGTCTTTCCAATCCTCTCTCATAACTCAATATGGGAGCCAACATCCTGAGCTTTAGACCAATCAGTTGGCATGTGTAGTAATATATTGTATTCTGGTCTCTGAAAGCCAGTTTCATAACCTTTAAATTTGCTGACTGTGCATCTCTTAATAAGTTATTCCAAAACTTACTATCTGCCATGTCAATTATGAAGGTAAAATACTTCATTAAACTTCCAGCTTGGGAGGACACTTGCACGGGTAAGAACCTTAGTATATCCATTCCGGTTTCAGCTATTCCAAGAAATTGTCCCCTGAAATACAAAACACAGAAAGTTGCATCGCTACATATTCGACGATCGTTTCATTTAAAACTTTTTATAATTATAATCAATGGTAAAATTAAACTTACAGCACGTTAGATGAGCTGTGATTCTGTACCTTCATGATGTCACTTTTCTCACGCAACGCTGGCATCTACAAAAAAACGAAACAAAAAATAATCTTTAAGACCTGGTCACAAGAACTGTTTGAAAAAGATACTTTAAGAAAAATGGTTCATTGCGTTTATAAATAAACAAAAGATTTTCCTATCGGTTGGTAGTTAATTAATATCGAACTGGAGGAAACAATTAGGGTGCGAAGCGTACCCACACTGCCTACGCATCTCAGGTTGCCAGCGTAGTGGACATACCATGCCATTTTGCGGTACACCTATACTCTACGTTTATAGCGATGGCAAGGGCTTTGGCGATTGTTTGGCGCACTTTTAGTAGCGAGTAACAGTAGATTAAGGCAAGACATCTGTCTTTACGGTTATTGCGGTTTTTATGGCAACCTCGAGAAACAGTAACTTTTAATTTTCATTTTGAATGTTCCAAAAAGTTCTTTCAAAAGCCGTTAAAGTCGTTTGATTTCATTGGTTTGTTTGAAATTTTTCTTTGCTTCCAATGGTTATTTCAATTTTAAAATATCCTTTGATTGCATTGATCCTTTAAAAAAATTTTATGCGATATCATTCGTTCATTTATTTCTATTTCTACAGTTGTGGAATTTTATTTTATAATAATGTTATTTACGAAACGTTTCTGATTTGTTTTTTTAGCCATTTGTGGAATTTTACTTTTTATAATTTCTTCCCGAAACAGAGAGAGAGAGAGAGAGAGAGTTCTGAGGTATCAAGTTGTATTCTTTCTTTCTTTTTTTCTTTTAAAAATCTTCTTCCTTTCACACAGCTAGTGTAATTGATAAGTTTCAGGGAATATATTCTTACCCAACATTTGCAGCTTAGTTTTTCTGCTGGTTCACAAATGTGTTTTGAAATGTGTATAGGCTAACTACTTTTTGTGAAAGTTTTTTAAAATATACTTTTAAAACGTTCTCAAATGTGTTTTCAAGCTTTCCTTTACCGTTATGAAAAGAAAAGATTTTCGAAATAATTCTTTCCTTGTCGACTTTAGAAGTGCGACAAAAAAAAAATCCGCCAAGGCCGTTGCTACCGCTTTAAACGTAGATTGTAGCTGAACCACTTTTGCTAATGATCTCGTCAAGACAACCACCAGGAGAGTTAAGTAAATTAAAATAAAATAACGATGAAAAAAATTCATACCTCGTTTTCATTTTGTGAAGGAGATTTGTTTTCAGCTAAATTCCACCTGCTCTCACCTGGAAAAGAGTTTTATATATAAAACACAAATTTTCAAATATATCAGTACATTATACAGGGTTATTCGAAATTAATCATCCGATTTCAAAATTCCATATTATCAAAAATAAACGACACAGAATGATAAGTAATACATGAATACAAAGGTAAAGTATGGAAGTTTTATAGTGTGAAGATGGCGCGATATGTATAAAAAATTTATGGACCATTCTTTTTTGCGGAAAAAACAGTCAATGGCAGTACCTATTTGGATATGTTGCAAATCTGGCTTTTCCCCCAGATAAGATCTGTCCAACTTCGTTTTCCAACAAGATGGGGCACCGCCCACTGGGTTACACAGGTTCATCGTTTCCTTAAAACGAGGAACTACCTCGCAGTTGGATCGATCGGAGTGGACCAGATGACTTGATGTTAAAGAGCTGGCCACTTAGGTCACCTGATATGACCCCATGCGATTTCTTCTTTAGTAGGCTTGTAAAATATAAAGTGTATGTGCCATCGTTACCCACAAATTTATGTGAAATTAAACAGCGGATTTCTGCTGTAATGTAATCAATTACCATTGACACTTTTCAACGTGTTTGGCAGGAATTTGCATACAGTCGTGATACGTGTAACTAAAGGAAGTTATATCGAACACTTGTAAAAAAAACTTCCATATTTTCCCTTTGTATTCATGCATTACTTATCATTCTGTGTCGTTATTTATGAAAATGTAGCATTTTGAAATCAGATTATTCATTTTGAATAACCATGCATTTCATCTTCAGGCCGCATTATAAGGAGTGACCAATACCATTTTTAACACCACAAATATTAGCACATATCGATGTCGAGAGATGATGAATGGTAAATTTTGGAAGTGAAGCTAGAATATTTACTATGGTAATTGTTTCAAATGCTAAAATCTTAGGCTTCATTTTAAAAAGTTTTCTTGTGTTTTTAAAACTAGATACATGAATTCATTCAATTTTATGTTTATCCCAATGAATCATGCCTTTATATAAATAATTTTTGTAATACTTAAAATAATAAGATTACGTCAATCACGATATGAGGGCTTATAACACTGCACCAGACATCCGTAAAGTTTCATAAACATAAATTCATAAATCATTTTTTGAAGCAATATAATACTTTCCAATGTATTATATTTAAAATAGATTTAACAATTAATTCAAAATTTAATTGGTTGGTGCGAGTTAAGTTGTACAACAAAGAGGTAGAGCAAAATTTAATATTTCAGCTAGAGTAGTAGAGTAGGAGAAGATTCCTTAGCTACTGACATTGATATAATGATGTGGTGGTTGATAGTGAGCAATGATATAGAGGATAATACGCAGTGATAAGATGTGATGTAGAGGATAATACGCAATGATAAGATGTGATGCAGAGGAGCTTGCTGGATCCTTCAAGAAGACAAGTAATTGTGGACGAGCTTCCCAAGGGATACTATTCATAGCAAATAAATTATATTAACGGAAAAGAATAATAGAATTTGCCCAAAAGATTCTATTACAAAGAAAGTAGCCATAAAATCGTTCCAAAATATTCCATTCAGAGCAAAATAATTTTTTTAAAGAAATGAATAATATAATCTGCCCAAAAGATTCTACTATAATGAACGAAGCAATATAATCATTCCAAATGATTCTATTCAGAGTAACAGAATAAAATTAAAAGAAATTAATTAAAGAATCTGCCCAATAGATTTTACTATAATGAAAGAAGCAATGGATCGTTCCAAAAGATTCCATTCAGAGAAAAATAATTACATTAAAAGAAATGAACAATAGAATCTGCCCAAAAGATTTTACTATAATGAAAGAAGCAATAGAATCGTGTCAGAATATTCTATTATAAACAGAGGATCAATATAATCTGTCCGAAGGATTCTATTTATAAGAATGGGCCAAACAGAATTGTTCAAAAGAATATTCAACTCCAATTATAAAGTGCATTGCATATTACAACACTATACCATAGATAGATGGTGAATTTCAACTGCATCAATGATTTATTGAAATAAAGCAATAATTGTCACTATTTTATGTTTAATAATTAATTTCAAATTGAGTGACGTACAGTCGATCAAAGAGGTATAGAAACACAACTTCTAGAATAGCACAGTCAAACAAAAAGTGGCAATCTTGAAATAGTGTCTACTATAAATAAATGCACTTCTATATATATATATATATATAATTCGCATAAGAATCCATCTTCAATTGCAATTTGTATCAACTCATTTCTTAGAGGGTATAATCCCAACTTTTGATAACAGATTCCGATTTTCTGGATCAAATGATCCAGAATTCATTTCAGATAACATTAGAGTTCCGTCAAATCTAAAATGAGTTATGAAGGTTGAAATCCAAAGATGGGCTAATGTTAAATGAGTGCTTTAATATTTTTTCCTAATAGTATCATCCGTCCGATGAAAGTAATTATGTTAAATTAAATAATTAAACAGTCCAAACAAAATATGCGCTTCTTTTAACTATCAAATCAATACTTTCCAAGTATGATTAATAACAAATTGATAATTGAATACATATATTAATATTTGAAACCTTTATAAATTTCGCCGTACAGTTTATAATCATTCATCACCACTATTTTAAAATAAGTTAGGCACAACTTCGGTTTATTCATTTCTGTAGTTATTCAGATCAGTCTGATGATCAAAATTGGATTGCATCGTGAAATCGAATTAATTTTTTGGCAAGAAAATGTTTTCTACGCAAATTTTGTGTTTCAAAATATCACACATCTAGCTATTTTTCAAAATCAAATTCCTAACATGAAATTAGAAAGAAATCCTCTTCTCAAATTTCTGCTTAGCAATTAGCGAAAAAAATAACAATACTTTAACAATAAGCGGACTTGACATCTCACGCATGCTCTCTATATATCCCCTATAACTTAACCTCTCTCCTTCTCTTACTCCCTCTCTATCTCCATCCCTCTCCGTCTTTTTCTCCCTCCATAATCTCTTTCCATTCCCCTCCCTCTATCTTTCTATACCTCTCCATGTCTCATTCCCACTCTTAATATCCCCTATCTTTCTCGATCTTCATCCTTCTCTCTCTCTCTCTCTCATTCTCCCTCTTTTCAATCTCTACTTATATCTCTTCATTCCTCATTGACTCTTTCTCTCAATTTCTCTACATCCTCTTATCCCTATACCTTTATCTCCCTCTCTATCTTCATTCATCTCTCCTTCTTTCCATCTCTATCTCCATTCATCTCTCCTTCTTTCCATCTCTCACTCCATATCTCTCCCCATCGAGCTCCCTTTCTCTCTATCTCTCTCCCCTTCCCTATCTATCCTTCTATCTACTTCTTTCTCTGACTCACTGTCTCCTTTCTCTTCCTCTCCCTCTATCTCTATTTCCCTCTCCTTCCTCTCTCTATCTCCATTCATCCCTTTTCTATCTCCCTCTCCAGTCTTCTCTCTCTATCTTCCTCTCATTTTTTCTCTTTCTATCTCCCTCTCCTTCCCTATCTCCCTGTCTCTCTCTCTCTCTTTCTTCCTCTCACTCCTGTCTCACTTTTATTCTGAAAAGGAGCAATATGATATTTCCCAACGAATTCTATTATAAGTAAATGATCAATATAGTTTGTAAAGACAAAGGATTCTGTTGCACAGAATGGGCCACAGGAATCGTTCCAAAGAATTTTATTACAAGGAAAGGAACAACAACCTTTCCAATAGATTTTATTAGGAAATGATCAATAGAATCTTTCTAAAGGTTGTGTGTTGCATGAAAGAACCCGTAGACTCTTTAGAAATATGTTGTTGTTTAGTCTTAAAGTGCTTGTAGTTGGATAAAAGTAACACTACATTACTCACAAACCTCGCAAAGCTCAGAAAGTCAAGCCAAGGAAATATCCTTATTCTTGGGATGAGGTCTTCGGAATCGATGTCGATGTATTGTCAACCGTCTCATGAGCTAGTTTCACAAAAACATACTAATTCAAGAAACTGTAGACAGCTCTTGGCTTAGAGCATAAACACACATACCTTGGTAATTATCTCCTGTGGATTTGTCTTTCACGGAGGGTAGTTTTACATCCTTTAGGACACGAATTAGAGTCGCCCATTCGCTGTCACGGTACAGTGGCTCCAGATCATCTATCAGAAGCGCAATCCTGAAGTACAAGATGGAGAGTGATATGAATGATATATAACAGTGACGTTTGGAAAATAACAGTTGGATTATCTACTTTTCCACTCTTAAACCTGCGAATGGTTTCGACGAGATATCTAGTCCATCGATATCAGACCAATTTTGTATAACCTGTGAACGTATTTTTCTAGTAAATATTATTTTATGAATATACATGTCGTCGCAGAAAAATAAAACGTGTGTATTGCAATTCCTTTGGAATATTTGTGAATATTTAAAGAACCACCGCGACACTACATTTACACTACCTACTCTTAAAGTTTGCACAGGATTTCGAAGCACGTCGCCAAATACAAGCATTTTTTAAAAAAAATATCATTACCTGAAGATCTTAAATAATAATTTCGAAACGAGATACAACCAAGGACCTTCATATGTGCTGTGCTTGGTGCACGTCAAATCTGTCGTGGCCCCAAATCTCCTCACGTTGGAGTGGATATTTGGAGAGTGGGGTGCCAGCTCAGGTGTTGACTGAAAATGACGAGGTGTAATCCTCGAATCTTTTCCTTTGAGGGTTGATCCCGAACAGTTGTCAATAGCCCGCTGTATTGCTCCAGAGCGACGTTATTTCAACTACTTACCCAAATAAATCATAACTTATGCATCCGCATTTGGTAGGTACGTATTTTATAATGTCGCACTGAAGAACCATAACGGGCAATCGGCGACTGACCGGGATCAATCCTCAAGGGTAAGATCCGAGGACAATACCACGTAATTTTGAACCACGGTCATATGACGAGAACAACACCTGAACAGGCACCCCACTCCCACAACTTTCACACCACGCCAACGTGAGGATATTTGAGGCTCCGATAGATTTAAAGTGCTCCAGCACTGTACACGACAGCACTGTGTACAGCACAGCACTGTACGCGACGGTGTTTGGTTGGATTCGAACTCGCAACCATCCGGTTGGTTGTCCGTTACCTTTTCAACAGGGCAATGTATAACTCGGAGATTTTTAAAAGAAATATGACCGACAACAGGAAAGCTCCAATGATATTTCTGCTTCAATCCGTACTTACACTTCAGTGTCTATTTGATCGAATTGCACTTCATCCAGCAGGGTCGTCGCCATTTTGAGTACGTCCTCTTGTAAGACGTTAGAAGACTGGAGATTGATGAGCAGACCTCCGATATTTCCCAGAATTTCACCCACGTCCAAGCGCCCCAGTTCCGACATGGCGAGTCCCATCTACAGAGAAAGAGTTAACGCGCCGACTTTAGTTTCTGCTTAATCAAACTTCCCAAAATATTAAATCCACCGAATACAAAATATTGTCAATGACAAAGGTCAAATGCACACAAATCGTATCTTGGCAAGTAAAGTGACACAGTTTTAAAAATAAACAATTTTATGTTATGTCATTGAAAATATGTATGAGGTGCCCCAGCGTGTTATATTACTTTTCTATAGAATATAATAGAAGTTACCACCATAAATACTTACCTAAAACTTAAAAGCTTATACTATTTCAATATGAGTTTTATAGCATCCTTTAAGTTGATGTTCCTCAAAGTATGCAATTTTGAGTTGTGGCACTTTTTTTGCCCCGGGATGCGATATATCTAACAACTACATTATTCTTGAGAACGCATGATATACGAGGGAAGGTCAAAAATTATCAGGAGCTGCTGTAACGCCCCTAGCAACAGGTCGGAATCAGAGGCCAACACCATTGACCTTCTGCCGAAATTCTCAAAACATCTATCGAGGTAGTTTTCCATGGTGGTGTAATTGTCGTCCAGATGTGTTTTAGGTGCTTGACACCCCCCGTGATTGAACTATCTCCCAGGGAAACTCACGGAACAAGATGGAGATCTGTTGCAGAGCTCGAGCTGAGTAGAGTTTCTGCAACTCGTTCGAGTCGGCCGTTGGAGTAGATCCAATTTTCCCTGTTTACAGCGCCCACGACCAAGGGATACAGATCCCTGATTGTAGATAGTGTAGATACTACACTAAAGTGCCAAAAACCATGGTATAGGAATATGTAAATATTCCTATACCAGAATCGCGTATAAATGTATAAATGGGCAGTGCATTGTAAGGGCTTTGATTTGTACTCAAGTGGTTCATCTGAAAAGTTTTCGGGATTATGGACGCACGACGGGAATTAACAGAATTTGAACGCAGAATGATAGTTGGAGATAGATGCATGGGGCATTCCATTTTGGAAATTGTTAGGGAATTCAAAATTCGTCGATCCAGTATCAAGAGTGCCGTGAAAATATTACTTCATGCATTACCTCACATCATAGACCACGCAATGACCGAGAACAGCGAAGTGCGCGTAGTGTAGTCAATGTTAACAGACAAGCAACACTGCGTCAAATAACAGTAACAATTAATGTAGGACGTACGACACACGTGTCCGTGAGTACAGTACAGCGAAATTTGACATTGACGGGATATGGCAGCAGAAGACAGACTTGAATGCCCTTACTAACAACACGCCATCGGCTACAGCGCCTCTGCTGGGCTCGTGAACATATTGGTTGGACCCTAGATGACTGGTAAAACGTTGCTTGGTCAGATAAGTAACGGTTCCAGTTGTTAAGAGCTGATGGGAGGGTTCGAATGTGGCACAGACCCCACGAGGCCATGGACCCAAGTCGTCAACAAGGCACTGTTCAATGTGGTGGTAGGTCCGTAATGGTGTGGGCTGTTTTTACATGGCACGGACTGGGTCAAACTGAACCAATTATTGACTGAAAAGGGTTTTGTTCAGTTACTAAGAGACCATTTGCAGCCATTCATGGACTTCATGTACCCAAACAACGACGGAATTTTCTTGGATGACAATGCGCCATGCCCCCGGCCAAAATCATTCGCGATTGTTTTGAGAAACCTTGTGGACAATTCCAGCGAATGATTTGGCCACTTAGATCGCCAGACATGAATTCCATCGAACAAATATGGGACATGATCGAAAGGTCAGTTCGTGCACAAAATCCTGCACCTGCAACACTTTCGCAAGTATGGACGGCTGTAGAGGCAGCAAGACTGGCTGAATATATAGAGGACTATCAGGGGACTCCCAATGACTTGAGTCAATGCCACGTCGAGTTGCTTAACTTCACCAGGCAAACGGAGATCCCACACGATATTAGGAGATATACCAAGACTTTTGGCACTACAATGTATATTTTTAACGTAAATAAACGTTAGTTATTTGTAATTTAGGCTGCGTCGTTGTGTTTATATTCATATCACTAGGCCCACAACATTACAACAGGCATAGGTTAAAAAAAAGACACTCCATCTTCACTGGTCTCTTTACTAATGCTACATAAAGTCTAATTACATCAGACCTACAGCTTAAAGAGGATTTCAAACCAAGAGGCTGTAGATCTAGAAACAGAGGATCAAATATTCCGTGTATGGATAACTTCGCAATGAATCCAATTTATGTATTTTATAGAGGTAATTTCAATTCTAAAATTCATGAAACCAGTGGTGGCATACACTGTTCTTCAGCGCTGACGCAACTACAACTACTGTAGCGCTGACGCTGGTCACCTATTTGCAGTCGTCAGGAGCACATCTTTAGGTGTGTACAGGCTTCAAGAACCCGAGGTTCTTGAGGGATCTTTTCTTTTCTTGGGGTTTAGTGTCTTTCGTAAACACGGGGTTTCTAGTGTCTTTTGTAAACACGGGGGTCGACCTCCCGGGATACCCAAACTATTTTTTCCTGTTTTCAACCCACTAGTCTATTCCCCAAGCTATCTCTTTCTGCTTTCATCCCACTAGTTTATTCCAAAAGATATCTTTTACTGCTATCAATCCACTAATCTATTCCCCAATCACTTTTTTTTATCTCTTTTCATTACATTTTTTACTTGAAGTTATCGTACGTTGGCTTGGCTCGGCCAAATATGGCACCGAGTCATAAAATCTAAGCATAAAAACATCTCACATAATCCAAAACCTATTGATAGTTTCAATTTATAATGCAGTGAGCCAAAAGAAACCAATTTTCAGAATCGAGGTTTGAATGTTTGAGCAATTAGTGACACGGAATGAAATGGAATGAGTAGGTTTTCATCTTACAGTTTGAACAATATTCTTGACATCCAGCTGATTCTTGAGTTGGCGAAAAAAGTTCTTCCGAGTGGCATCATCCACGTGACAAAGGTGCTGCCGAAGTTTACTGAACGCATCAGGAGGAATCCCTTGGTTAGAGTCTGGGACACTGTCGCAGAAATTGTTCAGGCTCGTAATTTCTAGAATCTGAAAATGCATACAAACACGTTTGATATACTCAGATGTGAAAAATAGTAAAATTTTGCTTACATGGTCGGTTTATATTGGGCTAAAGCCGAAATTCGTACCGCGATTAAAACAAAAATTATTTTATTGACTAAAAATTACATTGAATCGATATACTACGTGCCGTTTTGGTTCGATATGTCCTTTCTCCATCTCTTCGATAGCTGCATCATCCAGTGCTCATGGACGTTCTGAGGTTTATGGCTCAAGAACTGATTCAGGTGAAGAAACTCACCGAACCACTTACGGCACGTAGAATCGTCAACGGCCCTAACACCCAACCCAACACTTTCTTTTGTGTCGACGAAGCGTTCTCGCCTTTTCGAAAATAAAAAAGCATAACATATCGAAAATGTTCCTTATTTTTTGTGCTAATTTTAAGTATTCACAACAAAATTTAAAAAAAAAAAATTCCAAGTAGTCGCTGAAATTTCTTCTTTCAAACAACATTAAATTTTTACACGTGTGAAGTAGATAAAACTTCGCTTTTACGATGCTATGCCATCGGGCGTCAGAACCGGGACGAACTTTTGCATCAACCCTATTGCTTTTTTGAGCTAAAACTATTTTTGGTTACATTTATTTTTTTAACTGATATAATGTGATATTATGAACGAACGAACTAACTAACTGACACCGACACACACTCCCGTGCCTAGTGTCGTGAGACACTGTACCAGTTTAAATAAGTGAGGTTGGATGAGTAGCGCATTCCACCGGTTGTCATGTCTACGCAGAATGTTCGAGCACATAACATATATACAGCATTACATCTATACAGTAATTACAATAAATCATTACACTGGGTTACAGTATAAATACACTACCCTACAATAATGGACCGGAAAGCAGAGGATATGCATAAAATCCGACTATTTGTGTGGGGGTGTTTTTCCTGGTACATTTGCATGTTGTTCCTGGCCAATTGACATTTTGGACAATGAGGTTCTTCCTACGCTCTGGCAATTTTATGGAATGGACGAATGTTACAAGTCGACAACCTTCCATGTCATGTTGTAGCTTCTATCAAGCAGTGGTATCGAGATATGGATGTAAAATGTCTTCCCTGGTCTGCTGAGAGTCCCGACCTTAAACCCCATAGAACATGTGTGGAACTATTTAGATCGACGCTTACGTACCAGGGAACCCCGTCCGAAACCTAAAGCTGAGCTGGCGACATTCTTGCAGCAGGAATGGACACCAATACCCATAGCTGTGTATCAAAACCTTGTTGAAAGTATGCCCAGAAGGGTTGCTAGTGTCACTGCAGCACGCGGGGGACCACACCCATATTAAAGCATGTATTATTTCCCTTATACAATCACATCGTTCTGTCCGGTCCATTATTGTAGGGTAGTGGGTGGGTGTATAAATAGTTCGTTTTTCTTAGTCTCTTAGGATAATCAAGTACTGATGATTCTTCGTGAATTTCACCATGTTAATAATTTTAACCCTTGAGCTCTTGTTACGTGCGAGTTCATGCTATGCTTGAGCCGTGCGAATTTAAGGTGGTCGGCGTTGTTATACGCCATGAGGCTGTAAAGCTTCGGTTTCCTAAGAAACGGTAGCCGTGATCTAGCGGCCGTGATGTATCGGTGGGTGACGTCACTAAAACGTTGCTTATACTAACACATAGTGTTGGTTTCCTAGAGAGCGTTGTTTGTGAGCGTAACAAAAATGATCGGAGCCGCCATTTCCATGACTGGCGTCATAGCGGTCTCAAACAGATGGGGAACGTTTTTTCTCTTGTAGCGGCCAGATTTCATTTCCTGCTCCAAACGATTCGAACGGAGAGGAGCGAAATAAATAAACATTTTTGACTGCCATTGATCAATTCGGTTTTGTAAAATCGGGATCGTTAAACACAGAATGAAAATTTCAACGGATTTGAAAGCTGCGGAAAATTTGACACCAGATCGATACCTTAAATGTGATTTTCTTTAAATAAATAAATAATTATTTAAAAAATAATTAAATAATCAAATGGTAAATAATTGAATAATAAAACTGTTTTTGATATCGATCTGGCGTAGAAATTTACGCTGATTTGAAATCTGTTGAAATTTTCACTCTACCTTCAACGATCCCGAAGTTAGAATCTTTAAACTAGAGAATAAAAAAAACACTTTGTTTTGTTTCTCGAATAAAACAAACCACGACAGCCGTCTGTGTTGCCCATTCTCCAACGTATTCTGTCCGTCTAAGTTGACACGTCGGGATTTTTGTTTAGACGGCCGTCTAGTTATGCCCGCGGAATCATGACGTATCACGGCTGTTAGATAACGGCTCCACTTAGGAAACCAAAGTTTAAGGGTGCAAACAGTGATGTAATGTAGAGGTGTGCCAATTTCACCACAAGCGGATGGACAGAGGAAGAATCCTAATGTTAAAACTTAGACGAATTACCGCTAGATGGCGTACACTTTTTTAGTTCTGTCGGCGGTAGGGAAAATTTTGAACTGGTTTGAAAAATCCCTGTTTTGATGTTAAATGTATTCTGTTTTGTTTTTGCTTGTGAGGACTAGCGCGTCTTTTTAGTAATGGCTCTTCGTTACGTGGACGATTCTATTTAGGACCGTAGGGAGGTCGGTAGATATTAAACTCGTGATAAGTGAATCGATTCTTCAGTTTGATTCTTTCGTAACTTGTTTTGATCATTTGATCTACAGTGAGCTATGATTATTTACTTGTCTGGTAGTCTTTTTTTGTGTGTCTTCTATGATTTTTTGAAGCAGATTGATGGAATGTATGATTGATGGAAGGGTACTTATACATTAAAGAGCATCTGTTCGTCAAGCAACGATGGCCTAATGGCTAAAGTCACCCACCTTCAGATTAGCGTCGGCAGCGGAGGATGACTTCCCGAGTTCGAACCCAGCTGGCGGAAAATTTTTTAGATCCTCCAAATTATTTTTAAAAAATTCCAATTTAATTCCTTTTCATTCAAATTTACTTTTCCTAATTTTTAATACCCTTTTCATATTTTTCCAAGCTTCCGTTGATTTTACATAAATAATCTAAGAACCACTCCTGAACTCACTACCAGCTGATATTTTTCCGCCCCTCTGCCGTCCCCTTTGCTTTAGGATGATGGTGTCGTATCCACCGCTGGCTTAGGACCATTCTGATGTAACAAAAAGCATACATAAAACACTAACTTATATAATTATTAACTTATATAATAAAAGGATACAATTTTCGGCTCCCACCTCTACCCACCCATAGCCATGGATCTGAAAAGAAAAGAAGAAAGCAGAAAGGAAGAGATAAATCGCCAACAACTATAAACCTTGATGACATACGTATCTAGGTCATGTGATCCGATTAGCCGATCAAGTTGGACTTGCGTAAAGTACTATCATGGGATTGAGGCGCCTGTCCTCCCCACGGTCCTAAATAGAATCGTCCACGTAACGAAGAGCCATTACTAGAAAGACGCGCTAGTGCTTGTGAGGTGAGGAGCTGATGGATTGCAACGGACTTTCTATTGAAAGCGGAATACTTTAATTAGGAAAAGTTAATTTGTCTTTAGGCGTATTCTTGATCGAAGAAAGATTGTATTTACTTTTCAGTTACGCATCCGATCTCCTTCAATTTTGAAATGTATCTTTTGATGCGTTGGATACATACAAGAAAAATTTGTTTCAGCTTCGATTTTGAATTGTTTTACGCTGTTGCGTTTAATTAAATTTGTGAAGTGTAATTTTAGTAGAGGCAGTGAGATAGTTCGTTCTGCGATCAGTAGTTAATTTTTTGATGCATAATTAGATATAATCGAGTTTTTGAGATTGCATAATATGAAAGTCCACAAATTGAATACATCTGATTTTTTTAAACAGACCATTTCTTTCGATTTTTAGATTGTTACAGGGTATGTATGCAAATTTAAAATGAAGTGATTTTTTATTTAAAATAATCAGTGATTTAAATAAGAATTTAAAATTTCAATTTCCTTTCTGTATTATGTGTAATAATATTGAAAATGAAATAACTATGAAGAGATGTGCTATTTTATTCAAGTTAGTTCAATAGTAAATCAGCCTTCCCTTGAAGCACTACATAACCTTTTTTGATAGGGATCATAATTACACGACAACTCATTCCTTTATGGGCCATTGAACTTGTGTCACTCACAAGCTTGTTCATCAGCATAGGTTTTGTTTTAAACATTCCATGCGACTATAAATCCAATGGGCAATTTGAATCATTCTTCTCCATATGATGGGTGAAGATTCTCTTAATATATTTACTCAAGCATTATACTTAAAAACGTGCCGTGGCCAGTTCGACTCCATTAGTAAGACACGCTTTTTCCTAATCTCTAGCTATTTTTTGTGTGGTTTCATTTGCAAAATCTTTGTATTATTTTCTAATCCTTCATATGCCTGTGCCAAAATCTTTGCATTATTAAATTTGTATAACTTCCATACACTGATGTGCTAAAAGTCATGGGATAGCAGTATGCAAATTTACTAGGGCTCATATTGCATTAAAATGGTATAAAGAGTAGCTAAGATAGTTATCAGTGCTGTCTGTTGAACTCTTGAATGTCTTTACATGCCAAGAATTAACCGAGTTTGAACATGGAAGGACAGTTAAAGCTAAACGCATTAGCTTAATATTTCGGACATAGTTGAGACCTTGCTCCACATTGTCAAGGGTGTATCGAGAGTACCTCATAGAAGGCATTACCCATCACAAGTGCATTTGTGCTAACAGACAAATGACACTGTGTTAACTGTGAACTGGCTGCATCATTTATGAGGGACACACTGCATACTAGAGGCATGCCCAAGTTTCGTACAGTGAAATAGACTTGAATTTATCTATGACAGAATTTTCATTTGCCAAAAATGCCTGGAAATACTCTTTGCGTGAATATTTAGGCTTGACGATAGCTGCACTAACTGTTAAGCTTGGCTATTTTTTGGTACCCAGCTAACGGTTAAGTACTGTATTTTCTCAATATTTGTTTCTAAATAGCGGTAAGAGTTGTTTTGCTGATTGTTTATTTCAAATTTTATTCTAAGTTCTCATATAGATATGTTAAAATAAACTGTGATATGTCGATTTGGTTTTCCCAAACCTCTGTTGAATAAAATTAGGGTAGTATTAATGATTTTGTGCTATTCTATTGATATACCTGTGGGGAGATAAGCCGTAAAAGGGAGGCGAGGTGTAGAGAGAATAGTATCATTGCTGAGGGCAAGGAGTGGGAAAGTAACTTGCTGGTGGTTCAGTGGGCTTCTCATTGTTAGTAGCTTGCAAGCTGTAGATGAATGACATAGGTTCAATTCATGTGACTCTACCCTGAGCGTATTAATTTTTTGTGTCGAAAGTTTCCTGTTTGTGTATACACACCTAATTCTGTTTTTGCACAAACTTTTTTTATACTCAAATTCAAAATAAATTTTTTATTCTCTATTTACTCCAGTCATTTTAAATTTATTTGCCGAAATTTTACGATTTTTTTTTTATAGTTGTGGCATAGTAGTATCATCTGTTAAACTAAATGGGAATTCGTAGCAATTACAGGGGGTTAGCAAGCAGTGGTCACACCTGACCCCACGAAAAGAACTGTCACAGGCAGTGCCGTGCTGGCCATGCAGTGGCTAGTCAGTTATATTGCCCCCACATAGATTGCATAACATCTAGTGTATGCGTTTTGGAACGTATGTTTTCATTTACCAATGTATACATCTATGTATCTACAATGTTCTTATTGTATTTGGTAACTAACACGACTGTATTCCCAACATCATTACAATGGCACACAACTGGAGAAAGATTCGGTGATCTATTATTTGAAGATATCCATGAATCAGTCGACAAAGCCGTAAGCAAAGATGAAATATTAGAAGGGGTTGTCTTTGAGACTCCTAATCCCACAGAATGTAGTGATAATGAACAATATGATCTTGTTCTAAATACAGGTTTAATAAAAGAATGTCTGGAACTGACCTAAAAATTGGTTAATAATTTTGTCAAACCTGACCCTTATGAGAAATTTCAACGTGAACTGAAGTTCTTGGTAGCCTCTTACACATAATTAGATAATGGCCTAACCAAAACACAAACACAACAATTTATTACTGAATTTGTTCGTAAAACTGGTGAAACATCCGCACTAGATGATACTCGTGCTCGTCCAAACAGAATTAGGTGTACATTAAGTTGACACGAAAAGGCGAGTTTGTGATCTCATTTGTATTGTACTGATGTGCACACTTTATATTTTCAGGTTCCTCGTCCTTCAGATTTTTAACTAGCCCTCTTACTCATATTTATGATTTTGTAATTCCCACTATCAAAATGTGTTTCTATGTAGTTTTGTTTTTATTTCTAGAAGCAGGTGTTTTTGTGATAGTAGTTATTGCAAATCAGTTATTGCCAAAATTATAAGTAATTTTTTAAATTACCCAATTTTTTACAAAAATAACCAATTCCTCTATTAAATATAATAATAAGTTTCAAGAAGAAAAAAAAATTAAGATTGGAAATACTTTAATTTGACCAATTTTACACTTAATGGTCATAAGTTAAGTTGTCATGCAAAAAGTTTTTTTTTTCAAGTCTTGTACAATTAATTGTATTTACAGAAAAATGAATTTTTGTCCTGTATGACAAAATTGATATTTAAAGTTCATTGTGTATTGAATTAAAAATAAAAGTTTTTATGTACCATTTGTTTCTTTGTTTTTCTTGTACATTAATTAAAAAATACCTTTTATAATGAATTGAAGTATATATATTCACTGTAACTGAAACACTTCTTTTTGTTTACCTTCATGTGTTTGTTTACAAAAATATCTTGCAATGTCAGAATCAGTCTCAATAAATCATTCTGAATACATTAAATGTTGCTTACAATTTGTACTAAAAGATTTATATTTAGTTCTGATTTTCATAATTATTCAAGATTACCAATGATGCCTGGTACACGCAAGTATTTTTAAAATTGACAATTGGTAACTTAGTAATTTTTTTTCTGGATTGAACTGTTTTGGAATGCAATTTAAATTGAATTTTAGAACTGTAATAATTATATTTATTTGTGGAATATAATATAGACCAAGTGACTGCATGCATAAAAACATTTAGAGCTTCGATGAAAATCCAAATTTTCCCCATATTGTGTTTGGAGAAAGCCTATTTGTGTGTAATGTCAACAGAGATCCCTTGTTTTTCAATAACACTATATCATAAAGTAACAATGTTTTCATGGAAACTTTCTGTAAGAAGTCAGTCAGACTTTTTCATATCTTGCGGAGAACAGTGTTTTGAAATTTTTTTTTGCATATATTTATTTTGAAGGCACATGATGTAACCCAAAGTAATTTTACAATTTTCTAGAAGTCCCCATCATAGATAATGCATTTTGATTAAATATTTTGCTAAAATGTTCTGAAGCTTCACACTCACTATCCTAGGTCAGCTTCCTAAACAAATGACAATCAAACCCAGTAAAAGCTTTTGAGAAAAATGGTCTGAAAAAAATCATGTGGTCAAAAGACTAAATTTGCAGTGCTGGCAGTCATTTGACCGATATCAAATTAATAATGTCATTCATTGAGTGCACAATGAAATTAGAAGTGTTTTATTTAAAAGTTATTCCAAAACAAAAATGATGTCCTATGTAAACATCCTGCATAACTGAAGAAATTGTAAACCAATTGTTAGTTTGGTAAATATCTTTAAGTCGTAAAATTTTCTGTAGCTATACAATATGATTCTTGCAACTTTAGCATTATTGGCTTTAGTCAGATCATTCAAAGCTTATCTGGAACTATGAGTCAGCTAAACTTGTTCAAAGTAGACTTCTGTGAAACTTATAGTATAAAATGTGCTCATGCTATCTCCATACATGTAACTCACTCAACATCTGTCCTGATCAGGACATGAAAATTTTAGATAAAATAATTTTGAATAGCCCTTTTGAAAAATAAATTAAACCAGCATCATGCTAATATAACAGGTGCTGTGGTGGGAAGAGCAACCAGAGGGTTGGGAGTTCGAATCCAGCCAAAGACCATCATGTAGAAGGGGGTTGGTGCGTGTTAAATCTGTTGTGTGGAAGTTTGGAGTGCCAACTTGGGTGTTGCCTCGTTATATGACCATGATTAAAAAATTATGTATCTTAATCTTTCCCTTTGGTGTTGATCCAGGACCGTCACAAATAGCTCATTGTGTTGCTCCAGTATAACGTTAATTAAAAAATGCCATCACCAATGCCTGTTGCTCCAGTGGGACGTTATTTAAAAATACCATTAGATGTACCACATTTCATCAAAATCCTGGTTTTAGACTAATCAGTAGCATTTTATAACTCGTTAAAGGTCTTGTGAATAAATTATTGTACACATTTATTACACAAATTATTGTATTGTTAAATAGTAGCTAAACGAATAATATTACTCAGATTAATATTGTCAGTTTATTATAAAACAAAAATTACTTTTCTTCTGTTCATAATAAGAAAAATTACATATATCTTGCCTCATAGCAGTGAAAAATTATATATTTAATCATTGGTTATGTATTTTTTGGCATACGAAACTGACATCTGATGAACTAAAAAACTATAACAGGTGCCACGGTTGGAAGAGCAATTGTAGGGTTGGGAGTTCGAATCCAGCCAAAGACCGTCGTGTAGCAAGGGGGCTGGTGCATGTTAAATATGTTGGGTGTTGCCTCGTTATTTAAAAATTATGTTGTCTTCATTTTTCCCTTTGGGGTTGATCCTGGACTGTTACAAATAGCCCATAATGTTGCTCCAGTTCAACGTTAATAAAAAAATACCATCACCAATGCCTGTTGCTCCAGTGGGAGGGAGGGGGAGAGAGAGATGTAAATTAAAAATACCATAAGATATACCACATTTCATTAAAACTTAAATTATTGAACACTTAGTATTAAATGAATAATATTAACATTTTTTTTACAAAACAAATATTACTTTTCTTCTGTTCATAAGAAAAATTACACCATAGCAGTGAAAAATAATAATTTTAATCATTAAATATGTACCTATTTTTTGGGATACAGAACTGGCACCCGATATAACTCCTAAAAAAACTACACCTTTTTGGTATATTTAATAAAATCTCAATTTGCTCATCTCTTGGCTAGCATAAGAGAAATAACTATTTTGTTTTTGTGAATACATTGAGACAATTGAAAACCAATACAGTTTTGGCACTAAAAGTTAAAGAGATGAATGGGTTCTAAACGAGCACTAATATCATCAAGAATTGGGATGGGTATCCGTTTGCATAGCTACAAAACAATTCCTACTTACTAATTTTCATTCTACCCAAGTTATGATCAACTTTGATTTTCATGTACAAACACCATTAATTTGTGAATTTCATCATAGGATACATAGAACTGCTTTGTTAGAACCTATCCACTCAATACTTCTCTTTCCCTTGCTATAGAAAATCAACCATGATAATGCTAAAAAATTGTTCAGATCCTATTTACTTAGGCTGTTCCTCTGCTATATATAAACCTGAAAAATATTTATTTTTCAGTCATTTTTCCAAGCAATTAATACTTTTTATTGCTAATACAATTCCTCAGTTTACTGAGTGAAATCCTTTTCAGATGAGTTCTCAAAAGAATTTTGGATTGAAATGTAATTGGGAACACACACATTTTACATTCTACAACTGAGTTCCACAAATCTGACATGACACTTTCTCATGACATAGTATAAATTGGTATGGTCAAGAATGCTTTTTTATCATGCTTAACACAGGAACTTCATTTAAATCATGCTTATGTATCAACAAAAAGAATAACTGCCCACAAAATCAAAACTAATCACTCAATACTCCCCAAATGAACAAACAATACTCCTTAATTTATGTCAAGTAATGCTTCCCCCAAATCAAAATGAATAAAATAAAACTCCTTAAATTTATCTGACAAAAGTACAAGAAAGTTTAGTTGTAAAATACAATATAATCAACCCAATTAATTATCAGATTGTGAAATCAGCAAAAAATTAATCGAACTATTTTTTATTTATACAAGTTTCACGAAATTAGATCGAATTATGAATTGCCTCAACAGTATAAATTTGAACACAGTTAAATAATCAAACACAATGAGCGAAATTTTGTATGAAGATAAATATTACATTTAAGGATTTTAGTTTACAAACCATAGAATATATGGCAGATCAAGAAATGCAACCGCAATGTTTTAAAATCAAGTTAACAACAAAATACATAAGAAATGACTTGTTAAATGTTGCAAAATTAGAAACCAAAGCTTGCTAAAATACTCGAATCAAGGTGATGAAAAATAAACTAAATGCCGAGAGATTAGCCAGAGCAGGAATCCTAATGTAATTAAACTATTCGTAATGAAACAGCAGAAAAGACAATTTTAAACGTATCATACACCCAAGTAAAACGATTAGAAAATATGTTGCTTTTATCACTCCTAGAAATGGAACGTAACGCCGAAAAAATAATGGATTATGGAACCAAGATTTGACAGAGGAAGAATCCTTATGTTAAATTCACCCATGCCCAGATTTTCCCCATTTGTACGAATATCCTTCCCTAAAATATTTTTCCCCATCCGAAATCATAGCTAATGCGCATGCGCCAACCTCCGAAAATTCGTCTAAGTTTTAACATTAGGATTCTTCCTCTGTCCATCCGCTTGTAATTTCACCACAAGAGCCGTTTTCAGACTTGCTTTTCTTAAACCTCGTTTGGTAGGATGGGTATGGGCCATGCCCTGTAAAGAAGAGTGTCTCTTCCCTGGTACAACTTGTAGATTTAAGTGACACTCCTAGTAATACATCATGCACTGTCATGCCTGTTTCCCCTTCGTCCCATTCATTCTGCCAGGCACCCCGTAGCCAGCTAGTGGTTTCCCTTCTTCAATGACTCTTGGGCCATATCACCCCTTCATCTATGTATTCCGTTGTTGTTGCCTCTTTTGCTAATCTATCTCCTTCGTTGGAGAATCCCGTATGTCATCGATTCTATTTTTCAAAGGAAATTACTTTTTTCTTTCTTTTTCAGGACCGTGGTTGCCCGGTTGGCATAGTAGCGCATTCGCAACCGGAGGATTGCGAGTTCGAATTATTCTACCAAAGACCGTCGTGTACACGGGGGGGTACAGCTACACTCTACGTTTATGACTGATGGCAACGGCTTGGCGATTTTGTTTGGCGCACTTCTAAAGTCGCCAAGGAAAGAATTATTTCTTAACTCTTTTCCTGTCACAATTTTTTTTCTTTTTACAACACACTTTTTAAGCACATTTCAGAACGTTTTAAAAAGGATATTTAAAAAAAATTTCACAAAAAGTAGTAAGCTTAATCACATATCAAAACACATTTGTGAACCAGCAGAGAAACTAAGCTACGAATGGTAAGAATACCCTGAAACTTATCAATTACACTAAATACAGTGAGCATGTTGAAAAAGAAAAAGAGTTACAAAAGAAAAAAAAGCAAGAAATAATACCTGATAACGTCAGAATTCTTTCGTAAAAAAATAATGAAAACGAAAATGGTCAAAAAAACAAAACTCTTAATCCTCTCGTGAAAACTATTATAACAAAATAAAAATTCCACAACTGTCAAAATACAAATAAATGGACCAATGGTATCACAGAAAACGATTTAAAAGGACCAATGCAATAAAAGGATACTTTAAAAACAAAATAACCAATGGGAGGAAAGAAAAAATTTCAAACGAATCAATGAAATCAAACGATTTTAACGGATTTTGGAAGAACTTTCTAGAATATTCAAAATGAAAATTGAAAGTTTCCGTTTGCCGAGGTTGCCGTGAAAACCACAACAACAGAAACGAAAGATGGGTTGCCTTAATTTATCGTAACTCGCTACTAGAAGTGCGCCAAAAAAAATCGCCAAGCCGTTGCCATCACTCATAAACGTAGAGTGTAGCTGTACCCACGGGGGGCTGGTGATCGTTGAATCTGTCGTGGCCTCAAATATCCTCACGTTGGCGTGGTGTGGAAATTTGGACAGTGGTGCCAGCTCAGGTATCGACCTCGCCATGTGGTGTGGAATGACGAGATACTTTCCTCGGATTTTACCCTTCGGGGCAATCCTCCATTAGTCCGGTGTGTTGCTCCAGTGCGATGTTAATCCAAGCACCAACTCTTTTCATGTTAACAAAATTGCCGATAATTTTCCATCAAATTTATGATAACATCCGAGAATTGTTACCCAATTCCGTAGTGAATGGGATAGAGATATTTTAAATGAAAACAACGGAATCAACTTAGCTTTAAATTCAAATACAATGGTCTCATTTGATTACTCTTTAAAATAACAACAAATTAGATACCGCTTATAAGATTAAGTTAACCACGTTGTAAAAAATACTGTGATAGGAATCATTCAGAGCGAAACGAACAGAAAAACCTACTTTCGCGTGGTTGCTCTTAGGTGTCTAAGTTAACTTAGGCCAAGAAAGTGCATGCCTTCACTCCGAAATAGACAATAAGACCTAAAATTACGTTGTATTCGACTCCAGTAGGCTTTAGTGGTGCCCTCTCCAATTTAATAAAATAAAATATTTGAAATAATTCACTGTAATTAATTTTCTTCAAAAAATCTGTTGCAAAAACGGAAGCAGTCAGCCTTTTCTCCAACAAAAGATACCAAAATGAATTTAACCAGATGTCCCTTTACATATTGGGTTCCATACATTAAAATACATGAGTGTATTTCTATCTTCTGTGTCAGTAGAAACTTTTCTTGCGTTTATTTACTTGATGAAAAAAACATTGAGTGTCCAGCATATAACCACTTGGGCGTCGCGAGATTTAAGAGTAGTTTGTGTTGATCTTACCCAACAATAGACTTGTAATGACTTGATAACATCATTTTTACAAAGAATTCATGGATTTTTTCAACATTTAGAAAGATCCTATCGGTCTTTTCCTTAGAATGTAATCTTTTGGAACGATTCTTTTTGTCCTTTGTAAACAATATAATTCTTTGGAACAATTCTACAGGCCAATTCCTTGAAATTCGCGAAGTTTCCAAGTAGTTAGTCTTTACCCTATAACACACCGAATGCCAAAATAGCCTCATCTATTGGTTGAAAGAATCCATGGATTCTTCCAACCTTTAGGAAGATCCAATTATTGTCTTTTCCTTAGAATAGAATTCTTTGGGACTATTCTATCGGTCCTTTACTTTTCATATGAAGTTTGGTGCGATTCTATTGGCCTATTTTGTAGAATAGAGTCCTTAGGAACGATTCTACAGAGTCGACTCCTTTCAACGATTCTATAAAATAAAATAATTAGGAATTATTCTGTAGAATAAATTCCTTAGGAACGATTTTATAAAATAGAATACTTAAGAACTATTCCACAGAATAGAATACTTTGGAACGATTCTATTGCGTGATTCTACAGAATAGAGAATCGTTTAGAAATAGTCTATTGAAACTTTTCAAATAGAATCCTTTAGAACAATTCTGCTAGTCCTTTTCTTTTAAAAATCCTTTTAAAAGATTTTATTGGCCAGTTCTATAGAATCCTTAAGAAACATTCTGTTGAAACTTTCCAAACAGAATCTTTTGGAATAATTCTGTTGGCTCGTTTCTTTTCATAGAATCAAATGGAAATATTATTTTGGCCCATTCTGTAGAAAAGAATTTTCTACAGATTCTATTGGTGAAAGTCAAAATTGGTTGGAAGACATACAAGTGAAAGAACACTTCAGGTTTCAAGGTGGAATAATGTGTGAACTCCTCAGACGGTTAAATTGATCCCTGAAGTATTGACACCATCTATATGAAAATCAATGCAACGATAATTCTCATCCATCTCCAAGACCAGTAATGAATGACCGGCTTTTAAACACGACTAACCGCATCTATAAACTTATCGAATTTACCCGAGTACGCGCCACATCAACGAACGAAAGTGTATGACGTGAAACTAAAAATTCTTCTAATTGCTGTTCCGAGAACCCTTTTTCTCCCTCCCTATCGAGCTCACGGGGTCAACCGGCAAGCGAGGAAATAAATAACTTCTAAAAATCGAAGCTCAGACGAAACTACCCCATTTGAGCAGTGTCCTTGCACTTGATTCTCGAGAACCAGCTGACAAGGTCCACCGAACTTCGAAGCCGCCTCGAGCCTTCCACTTCCCCTCTTCTCTTCATCAAGAACCGCCTACGCTCCACATTCGATCCCGCTTTCGAATGAAAGAAAAAACGAACAGCGAGATTTCACACATTCTTTGATGCTTTATTTCTTCGTTTCTGCTCTTAATAAGGCCATACAAACATGGGTTGTTCTGACATCGTATCGTTCATTTTTGTTTTCATCTTCGAGTCTAGGAAGAAAATGGAGATAAGATTTTTATCGCGAATCACATGCATATCTGCGTGGGAAGCGAGGCGAGAAGTCGGATTTTCTGAATTGGGTATATAGTTGCGAATTTTTAATCACAATGAAACCTGATCTTTGCTATTTTGTAACGAATTCATCGTAATTGTTTATCTTGTGGTTGATGAATCGATGTTATAAATCCAGGGTCCAGTCAAATCACTTGTGAAATGGTGGTTGTCAGAGTGACTATTTTGATTGACTGTGTGTGTAGTAGGGATGCGACATCAACAGCAAAACATCGATGTTTAACATCAATGTTCAAAATTAAAACATCGATGTTTATAATACATCGACCAAAAATCATCGATTTTTGTCAAAATCAGTGTATTTCACTTTTTAGAAAACAATATTTACAACAATTTGACATAGGAACTCCTAACTATAAGTATTATTAGGTAGGAACATAACAATAATTATTGTTAGTTATTATTAATTATTTATCACCTTATGGGGAGAAACAGGCCTATAATTATTATCTGACCCAAAATTTGTTATTTACAGTTTGTAAAAAAATAAGTTTGTTAACTTTCTCCAACTTAAGTCGACTTCTTTACTCACTAACTATCCCACCAGTTAGGGAAAAACCTCTTTCTGATGGGACGGATGTCGCCATCACTGACAAATAGTGGCACGGTTATTTTTCTTAACTTTTTCATTCAAAAATAAAACATAGACAACGTATAAACATCGACAACGTTAACACATCGATGTGAAATAATCATCAACTCCAATAACTCGATGGTAAATACACTTATTTTTTTTATCAAACATCGACATCGATGTCGCATCCCTACTTTTCAGACACTTCACCGTTGGTCACTTTGGTCTAAAAATATGTTCAATTTACTGAATAGGAAAATTATGCTGCTTTGTTATTTTCATTTAAAAATAAAACATCGACACCGAAAAACATCGATAAGTACAAACATCGATGTTACAAAAACATCGGCTCCAATACATCGATGTTTTTTATGAAACATCGATGTTTGTACTTATCGATGTTTTTCGGTGTCGATGTTTTATTTTTAAATGAAAATAATCGACAGCGATGTCGCATCCCTAGTGTGTAACAGTGGCCAAGAACAGAGGGACACTGCACACCTAAATTGGACATGGACATTTATTTACAATACAATATATTGTTTCAAAATACACGCCGCACCTTCCGGTGCAAAAAACACGTCTGACTCCTCCGAATCGTAAAACAATTCTGTCCTTATTCGTGTTCTTTTTCAGAATAGCACCCAATATTTCATGTTCTTAATCGTATCAGAACTCAGGCAGCCATACATCGATGTTCGTCCACTAGAGCAAGTAGCAACTAGAACACACGAAAAACTGTTCTTGTAACCTATCTGTGTTCGTAATAGATATGCGACATCGATGTCGATGTTTTATAAAAATCATCGATGTATTTACCATCGATTTACTGGAGCCGATGTTTGTTTAACATCGATGTTTTAACATTGTCGATGTTTTATTTTCGAATAAAAAAATTACTATTGTAAAAATTAAGAAAAATAACCGTGAAACTAAGTATTTGACAGTGATGGCGACATTCGTCCCATCAGAAAGAGTTTTTTCCCAAACTGATGGGATAGTTAGTCAAAAAATAAGTCGGTTTAAGATGGAGAAAATTAACAAACTTCTTTTTTTTTACAAACTGTAAATAACAAATATTGGGTCGTATAATAATTATAGGCCCCCTATAGTTTTTATTTGCAGTGAATTTAAAGTAAGTTTGTTATGTTTCCCCCTAAGTTAATAAATAATTAATAGAGATAATTAATTTTTTTTTGATGCAACGATACTACGTGCTTTAAAACGGAGTGATTTGGAATATCGATAATTTGACCAAAAGTACAAATCAATGGCCCTAGTTACAGCACTGATATCATTCTTCGTTTTCGAACGAATGTTTTTCAAAAATGCCGTAAATACTTTTTAATATTCCATTTGTAGTCTTTTTAGCATCACTTTTCATATGAAGAGCTTTCATTAAATGATCGAAAACTATTATGTGAAAATATAAATTAGATAGCATTTTCATGCTCCGATTTATAATATTTAATAATATTCCAAACTCGGAAGCAAAATGTTTCGAATCATCAAAATAATGGCGAAGCCTTGTGAATTTCCCATTTTGTTCGTACAAAAATATATGCAGAAAAACAGTGTTCGTACTTTGGCATTTATGAGAGAAAGGCGATTGAAAAAACTACATATATACACCAAGTCAAATGCCTATTACATACCTGTGGCAACTGAATCGAAGAATCTAAAATAAGCTCTATTTCATCTTCCGTTATATTCACTTGGTTCAAAAGCTCTTTTGTTTGATTTACATCTTGTAGAAGATTTTTAATGGGAAACCCATCGTCTGTAAACAAGAAAATCCCAATATTAATTATGCATATCAGTGAAACATAAAGGTATCATCTGTTTCTAATAGTAGTTACCGGTAATACGTCAACACAGATAACACAGCTCCATTACTTAGTTATTTTACATCTAAGACCGAACTACATTTACTTGCCTCTGCTGAGGCTTTAAAGATAGATTGCTTACAGTTCTTATGGGCGTAAGGGCCTTATTGGATCATGCGGCTACAAACACTAGACAGCCAACATCACATACTCATAAGTAAAGGACACACACAAAGAAAATATTATTGGCACAGAAGAGATATTGTGAGATCGTGGCGGCTGGAAGAAGAAACGTTTCCACGAGAAGGGAGCCAACAGCCACACGTCTGATAATAACTCAGGGTCGGCGTCCTACTCTTGTGCACCCCGATTTCCACCGGACACCTGGTGTTTGTGACGGATCGACGGCTAACGGTTTCACGACCCTTTCGCACGTGTGGGGATTTGACACACCTTGAGTGTGGGAGGTGTCATTTGGAACAAGAAGCGAAAGGGGCCAGGAGAGAGGTGGATGCCCCGGGAAGAAAGTCAAAGACTCGAGCGAGAGAAGCCACAGAGGAAAGTGGTAGACGAGATAGCTCTGGACAGTTATACGGGGAAGTCAAACCCCGGGGAAAACAAAACAACAAACTATGAGAAGAGAAACTTACTGTTTCTTCAGGAACATTAGTTCATGAATTGCGCTATCTAAATAGACGTGTAGATAGTTCCGGTTGTAAATTCAAACCTTATAAGTGCAATAAAAAAAACCTGTACAGATATTCGACTTAGTCCAACTCCATTTGTATTACTGTGGTGCCCCAAAACTAAAAAATTACCAATTACATTGGTAATTGGTAATTTTTTAATTATCGTCGCACTAGAGCAACACAACGGGCTATTGACGACGTTTCCGGGATCAATCCCCTAAAGCAGGGTTCCCAAATTTTTATTAACGGCGTACCGTTTGAAATTTTTAGAAATTTTTGGCGTACCACCAGTCCTATATTGTTTTAGAAACATATATCTAATGTCAGAAAAGTGCCCAATGGCTTGTTTTATTAAAATTACGTAAGTAATTTTAAGTAATTTTAAGCTCTAGTACGACGTTAACTAAAATTACCATTTACCATTTATTAAAATATCAATATCAGGAACAATGGAGCTTAACTTCACTCTTAAGTCCTCTTCAACACTTACTCTGTTTCTATATTTATTTTTTATGTACAAAAGTTCAGAAAAAACACTCTCACACAAGTAACTAGTAACAAATGGCATGACAAGGAGAGATATCAACTTAATTTCGCCTAGATAGCCATTGAATAGAATTAGGTAATCATCAACAAAGTTTCTCTTCAAATAATGTGCTACTGTTAGCGTCATTTATTACAATGTAATAAAAACGTTAATCACAAAATTGATTTCATATGATCCCATTTTTTCTATAACGTGGTAGTACATACTAAAAAATCGAACAAACTTTGTAGAATATTTGGGTTGCTTGTATCATCCTTGCGTGCCACTTGAAATGTTGCAACGTACCACCATTGGTACGCGTACCACCGGAAGGAAATCCATGCCCTAAGGGAAAGATCCGAATACAACACCACGTAATTTTTATCCACGGTCAGATGACGGGGCAACACCTAAGCTGGCACCCCACTCTCCAAACTTCCACACAGCGACGGTCCGGGATTCATCCCGAATTGAAAAAATTCAAGGACAAAGCCTCGTCATTTTGATCCACGGTCAGATGAAGAGAACGCCTGAACTGGCATCCCCTTCGACGAACTTCCACACCATGATAGGATAGTGGAAGCCACGACAGATTTAACGTGCACCAGTCCCCGTGACGCGACAGTATTTGGTTGGTCCTAGTTTCGAACTTGCAACCCCCGACTGCTCTATCACGGGGAGGGACCACACTTCAAAGGGAAAAAATACTTTTAAATGTCAATTCACAAAATGTTTTAAAAACTAGAAAAATCTAAAATTAGTTAAGTGTGTAATAACGTCTAAATAAAAACACTGGACACGATAAGTAATTAAGTGGATGGACTAAAACCAGCACCCGCCCCTGAGCCTAGGGCCGAAAGATTCGGTACCAGTTTGGTTGGGTGGGGCAGTTGGTAGACGAACTTAGCAACCCGGAAATGCATGATACACATCTTTCATTTTTATCAAATGATTGTTAATGGAAATGCAGACGGGAAAAGAGCAAGTGTGGAACTGGTTAAATCAGTGATACGTGAACATGGTAAGAATTTTTAATTCACTTCACACTAGAGCAACACAGCGGGTTATTGGCAACGGACTGGGACTATTCTCAAAAGGAAAGGATATGTAAAAAAAATTGGCTAAGATGTAATGCTTAGTGGTATGCAATCATAAGTTGAAATGCAGAAGACAAATGCTAAACACAGTCGTCAAAATTGACTCCGTTCAAAACAAGGCATACGAGTATCTTGGCACAGGGATGACAACTATGAGTGAATTGAACATTTTATCACCAATAAAACCTACATATATGAAGCAACTAATTGGTATTTAGTTTGTGTAAGGTAGGTAGGTTGTCAATTAGCGTCTCACTGGAGCAACAAAAGGAGTATTGTCGACGATCCGGGATCAATTCCGGAGGGAAAGATCCTATGACGACACCTCATCATTTTGAACCACGGTCAAGTGACGATAACAACACCTGTGCTAGCAACCCAATCTCCTAACTTACCCACCATGCTAACGTGAAGACATTTGAGGATACGATAGATTTAACGTGCACAAGCCTCTTTGTACATGCCGATATTCATCTGGATCGAGGTTTTTTTTTATTTAAAAGAATTGTGTAGTTAAATTAGCGTCACACTGGAGCAAAACATGGCAACCATCCCCTTGGGAAAGATCCGAGGATAACACCTCGTTCTTTTGAACCACTGTCAGATGACGAAGTCGACACCTGAGTTAGCCCCTCACTCTCCAACATAGAATGTTAAGATGTTGTTGAGTAAGATTATTAATCATGTATTTGGCGCAGCTTGTCCGCTATTGGACGTTCCACCACAAAACTCAAACCAACACCCACTCTCCAAACTCCTATAGCACGCCAAGGCATTTGAACACACGACAGATTTAACGTGTACCAGACTCCGTGTGCACAACCATCTTCGGCTGGACCAGGTTCCAAAATTGCAACCCTCCGTTTGCTAATCCTCTGCTGTACCAACTGGGCTTTCGCTGCCTTTTGTCTTGTGTGGGGCTAAGAGAGAATATTCTATATAAAATTTAAAATATCTCACCTAAGAGTACCGATAAATCGGGTCCAGACAGGGCGTCCACAGCGACCCTCATGAGGCGCATACCTTTTGGCAAAGCGGTCACCAGCTCTGTAATGTTCCGATCCATTATCAGAGGCATTGTGTTAGCAACGAGCTCTTTGACGCTGAGGAGAGAAACAGAAACAATGAATACCAAACATAACCATTTGCTTCTATCAAAAGCTCGCAATAAAACAGATTGATGGTTCTCCCGTTTTCAACACTTTTCAAAGATGACGCTTATAGGTGAGTAGTTAGTAACTTCCCAAGTGGGTTCTGCGATATACCTCATTCATGATGGGGTCAATTTTGCTGATGACGAGATATCCCGTCTATCAAAACCTGGTCGGTTTCGCGATGAACGAGGAACCTTGTCGAAACAAAAATGGCGTATTGCTTTTTGAGGGATAAAAATCCAAGTGGGCAAAACAAATTGCTTCTTGCCTAGATCTGGTGACAGTTTGGAACAGGTTTTTGCATCAGAGGATGATCACTATAGGGCAGTTTTCGACGTGAAGATTAACCACTAGTAGGGTTAAGGAAACACTCTCCAAGTGTTTCGACGAGGTATCGCATTCATTTCGATCTTGTCAGTTTTCTAATGACAAGACAAAATTTACCCTATTACCCCAATAGGAAATCCAAGAAGGAGGAAAAACCAATCGTCAATGGCCACCATTTCAAACAAGTTTTTGTTTCGCAGGCTGGCTGCGTCAGGGCAGTATAGGACACTAAGATAAACCAGTAGGCGGGTTAAAATATTTAGTTTGTTTCAAATTATCATTTTATATACATTTTTATATATTTACATCAGAAAGGAAATCGTTTCAGGGCAGTTTTGAACATAAGATAAAACACCAGGCGGGTAGAAACATTTATTTTGTTTCCAACTATCCCTTTATATACATTTTTATATATTTGTATCCAAAAAGAAATCGTTTCTTTTCAAGAACATAACATCGAAGTACCATCTCTACGTCTTTCCTTTTCTTTGTCCCTTCCCCTAGTTAATTTACCCTTTAAATTCATTCTATTCCTCTTCGCAAAACCCCTGTGACGTTCTGAGGATACCCATAGGGATCAAATATACCATTATTTCTCGTCTAGCTGGAGAGCCTCACAATCTTGATGGTGGAAAAGGAGAAACTCGTGTAAAATTTTAGGTTTTCCTGGTTTGAGGATTGCGGAAAGAGAGAGAGAGAGAGAGAGAGAGAGAGAGAGTCGCTATATAAGTAAAAGGGTGGCACAGATGATTAAGATGTGAATTTTTACTGCTATTTTTCAACATTGGCAACCACGAATCTATTTTTAAGGAAAATCGCCCAAAAGGCTCCTATTTTAAACCGTTATTTTTTCCAAATTCACCAAAGTTTGGTTCATTTTCAGAGGACGGAAAACATGCTTTTCGTATTTTTCTTTCAGGAGAAAATTTTCCAGGGTCGCCAATTTCGAGGTTTTGGCGCCAAAGTGTGGCAACCATGACGGAAACATATCAGAATCTAAGGTTGGTAGACTGTCATGAAAACCAAAAATAATTTACACTAACGAGCCACGAAACATTATGACCATCTCCACATTTTTCAATGAACTGGAATGACGTGAAGGGTACGGGATTAAGTGATAATGGTATTTAACTGTTGCTGGAGAAGGTAAGTAATCATTCTTGCATTTACTTTTGCGAGTGATGGGAAAGGCTTCTGATCTAAGCGAATTGGATAGAGGGCAGATCATAATGGCACGAAGACTTGGAACGAGTATCACCGAAGCAGAACGACTGGTAGGTTATTCACGACCTGCCGTTGATAGTATTCATGAAAAGTAGATAAATGACGATGACACCAGCAGTACACGTCAAGGTGTTGGTCGTTCACGCGTCATTAATGAAAAAGAACGTCGGAGACTGTCCCGCTTGGTAAAGCAAAATCGGCGCGAGACAGTGGCTCAGCTGACAGCTCAATACAATGCAGGTCCAAGCACACTGTTGGATATGGGACAGTCCCACGCGTGTGCCTTTGTAGGCAAGCGTCATCGTCAACTACGCCTACAGTGGGCCCGGGAACATAGAGACCGGACCATGAATGAGTGGAAGAGAGTTGCCTGGTCAGATGAATCCTGATTTCTCATTCATCACGTCGTCAGGGTACGCCGTCTGCCAAGCGAACAGTTGCTCCCTTCTTGTACAGCAGGTCATACACAGGCTGGTGGTGACGGTATTCTGCTTTGGGGGACTTTCTTATGTGCGACTCTGGGACCCGTAGTTGTGGTAGAACAGATCATGAACGCTGCTATCTGAACATCATTGCGGATCAGTTGCACCCTTACATAGCGTCTATCTTCCCAACTGGATATGGAATCTTCCAGCAGGACAACGCCCCATGTCACAATGCTCGGATTGTGTTGGAGTGGTACGAGGAGCATACTGATGAATTCCACTTAATGTCCTGGCCACCTAACTCGGCGAGATCTTATTCTGTTGGAGCACATTTGGTGTGTCATGGAGCGGCAGCTCATAGCTCAAACACCACCATGTCCGAATATCTTGACTTTGCATGACCGCTGCCAAGACATTTGGTACAACCTGTCTCCAGTCTTGTACCAAGAACTTGTGGCATCTATGTCCAGGCAAGTTGCAGCTGTTTTGCTGGCCAAAGGAGGCGCAACGCGTTATTGAGTAGGTGGTCCTGATGTTTTGGCCCTTCGGTTAATTTTTTTTACAAAATTTAAATTTCTTGGTGAGAAATGGTGAATTGGTTCTTCAAAAAATTATAAAATTATTAATTTGTTCTAAATTATTGTTAAAACGTAAGAAAAAGTGTACCTGCACAAACTATTAGCTAATTAATACTGACTCCTGGAGCAGAAAGTGCTCAAAACTGCGACGTACGCGTCGGAGAACAAACAAAGTCCTAGTAGAACAATTTTTCCTTGATTTTATCAAAATTTTGGCCGGTTTTTTTACAATCATAAGTTACGATGTTCTGCAGTGCAAAGCGCGCTACTTGCCACACCTTTTTTTTTCTTCTCTAGCTACGGAGCAACCTCCCTACACCGGCCCAAATTACCATTAACACTTCATAAATAACACATCTTCTATGTCAATGACAAAATATTTAACTTCGAAAGTGATCGACAGAATTGCAAAATCTGAAAGTATGACTTGGTATTAAATAAAGTAAGTAAATTAATTGTGATGTTTTTTATTATAAATATGTTATACATATTTAGCCATTAATTGTGTTTTACGTCTGTTTTTCATTTGACTGCAGTTTCCAAAACTCGGACAAAATGCCTGCACAGAACAATTGCAATTGCCTGGAGTTGTGTTTAAGAACACTGACTATAATTCTGTACCTGGGATTATGACTGAATTATAACAAGGAAATTTTTAGAATTTGCAGCCGCTAGTTGTCGTAGCACAGAAGTGCGAGATTTCGATTTTAGTCAGAAGTCCGCATGAACCCCTTCCCATACTACATACCTTCCTTTAGAAGCACAATGGAAGAAATTTGCTTTAGCTTCAACGCACGAGATGTATGGCATAAAGGAGAAAATTCGAGAATAGAGCGATAAACATGATAATTTATGAAAGGGCATCAAACTCATTCTAACCTAGATCCATTGTACGAAGGTATGTCTTCATATTCTGTTTCATTTTGGCAGTCATCAATGTTGCAAATCATGGACTGTACGAAAGGAACCACACCAGCTGAAGGAAGGGCCCACGCTTTATAATAGCCTGGAAAAGAAAACACGTGACGTATTGGAATTTCCGACTGAAGAAATATATAAGACTCCACAAGCAGAAGTAATATACTTATGTGATCACACCAACATATTGCGCGTGAGCAATGAAATATGGAAGTGGTAAAAAAAATATTAGCTTACACGTGGGCTGTGCAACAGGTGGTATAGCATTTCGTGCAGCCATCACAACCAAAAATATCACAACGGGCCATAATAGTTCCAATGCCAAAATCACCTGAAATAAAAAAAAATAAAACACGAATGAAATATAAGGAAGAAGTATTGTTCGAGAAGAATGTGTGATCTGAGAGACCGGCTTCAATAAACGTCCGCTCTATTATGCAGTCTATAACAGTAAAAGAACAAATCGGTGAGAAATGTCGAGCGTGTTTCCTGAAGTTCCTTTTTCGCAAGTAGGTATTTCAATTAACGTCGCACTGCAACAGCACAGTGGACTATTGGATCAAACCCAACGGGAAAGATGCAAGAATAACACCACGTAATTTTGAACTACGATCAGATGACGAGATCACATATGAGTTGGCACCTCACCTCTCCAAACTTCCACACCACGCCATCTTGAAGACATTTGAGGTCACGACAGATCTAACTTATACCAGTCCCCTTCGTACACGATGGTGTTTGGTTGGATTCGTCTGTTTTAGAACCATTGAATATTTATCTTTAGCTTTTAAAGTTAGCATTTGTACAAATATATATAAACAAACTGTTGGTACATAAAGTGCGTGAAAACAATTAACTGGTCTATAAAACGGGAATAAAAACTTTTTTAGAGTCCAGTTTTAACCATCCTGGAGGTTTATCTACACGTCGAAACTGCCCCTGTAGTAGCTAGTCTACAATACAACACATATTCCTATTTCGATCTTGTATCCCTTTGGAGTAATAAGGCAGTTTTGTCTCGATGATGTATCTCGTCGTTAACCCCTCTGGTGGTTGTCTTGACGAGATTTCTCGTTCTAAGCAAATTTGACCAGAATTTTATGGACGAGTTACCTCGTCATGAGAAGAAACAGACCAAATTTTGATGTCGTCATAAAATCCGCAATGTCTCATAAAATCAGCAAAACCATTAATAAAATCAGCTACATTTTTATGACGAGATATCTCGTCATAAGCGAAATTGGTCCTATATTGATGGACGAGATATCTCGTCGAAACCACTTGGAGGTTTCACAAAGTGACCATGTCCATGGACGATATATCTCGTCAAAACCACTTGGAGGCTTAACAAAACTTATCATGTCCATGGACAAGATATCTCGTCGAAACCACTTGGAGACTTCACAAAACTGACCATGTCCATGGACGATATATCTCGTCAAAACCACTTGGAGGCTTAACAAAACTTATCATGTCCATGGACAAGATATCTCGTCGAAACCACTTGGAGGCTTCACAAAACTGACCATTCCATGGACGAGATATCTCGTCGAAACCACTTGGAGGCTTAACAAAACTTATCATGTCCATGGACAAGATATCTCGTCGAAACCACTTGGAGGCTTCACAAAACTGACCATGTCCATGGACGATATATCTCGTCAAAACCACTTGGAGGCTTAACAAAACTTATCATGTCCATGGACAAGATATCTCGTCGAAACCACTTGGAGGCTTCACAAAACTGACCATTCCATGGACGAGATATCTCGTCGAAACCACTTGGAGGCTTAACAAAACTTATCATGTCCATGGACAAGATATCTCGTCGAAACCACTTGGAGGCTTCACAAAACTGACCATGTCCATGGACGATATATCTCGTCAAAACCACTTGGAGGCTTAACAAAACTTATCATGTCCATGGACAAGATATCTCGTCGAAACCACTTGGAGGCTTCACAAAACTGACCATTCCATGGACGAGATATCTCGTCGAAACCACTTGGAGGCTTAACAAAACTGACAATTACCCAAGGGGGAAGATCTGAGGGGAACACCACATAAACATAATTTTAAACCACGGTCAGATGACGAGGCCACATCAGAGCTGGCGGCACCCCACGTCAACGTGAGGACATTTGAGGACACGTCAGATTTTACGTTGTGGTGTTTGGGGGCACCACAATAATTTAAATGGAGTGGGACTAAGCAGTTTCCGTTTTAAGCCATTTATTACACTTACAGGATTTCAATACAATAGGACCACTATTTACAAATGTATTACAACAAACAATCACTGCAGGAATGTTTATGAAGAAACAGTAAGTTTCTCATCTCATAGTTTGTCGTTTTGTTTTCTCCGGGATTTGAATTCCCCGTATAACTGTCCAGAGCTATCTCGTACGCCACCTTCTTCTATGTCTTCTCTCGCTCGAGTCTATTTCCTCCCTTTACGGGTCAACAACCTCTCTTCTGGAATCCCCGTCGCTTCTTTTTCAAATGACACCTCCCACACTCAAGGGTGTCACATCCCCACACGTGCGAAAGGGTCGTGAAACCTTTAGCCGGCGGACCGTCACAAACATCAGGTGTCAGTTGAAAATAGGCGTGTACAAGAGTCGGACCCCGACTCTGAATTATTACCACACGTGGCTGTCGGCTCCCTTCTCATGAAAACGTTTTTTTTCCAGCCGCCACGATCCCACAACGTGCGCCAGCCCCCTTGGTACACGACGGTCTTTGTTTGGATTCGAACTCGCAACCCTCCGGTCACATCCGTTATTCTTTCAACAAGGCCACCGATTCCTACAAAACAACGGGATTTTGTGACACAGAAGAGAGAAATGCACCTGCCAGGAATTGAACTCGCGCCGCCTACATCGCGAAGGTTGCTAGCGCAGAGGTCGCACCCACTGATCCACTACGGCTCCTCTGCATGTGGTGATGTTTAAAAGCGAAAGTGTATACCAACAATCCCGAAACAACAGCACGCACTTCCCCACCGACAAGTCTTCAGATCCTATTTTCGCGTGATACCAATAAATTTGCATAGGTTTAAGACCATATCTAATTGCTCTTTTAAACGATAACATTGAGTTGAATTCATCTCTAATGGGCATCCGAAACGAAAAGGAACTTTTGTTTTCGTTTCAGAAGCAACAATGGAATCAGCCGCGATGATCTAAAACTTGCCGCGGCGTGTCACAGGTTAGTCACCCGTAGTCTGGTTCGCTTAACCTACTGGACTGAAACAATATATATATACTTTCTTTGTTTCCAGCTTATAGCGTATCTAACACGAAATGAGCCTCAATGCATCGCTCGCTTCCTGTGTTCAGACTAAAACTCGGAATTAGAGAATTCATGGGGTGCTTTTTAAAGGTAGGTAGGTAGGTATTTAACTAACGTCGCTCTGGAGTAACACAACGGTCCGGGATCAAAGGCAAAGGCTTTTTAAAGACAATGTTTCCATTTTTTTTATAGAATGTAGACAAGTTTTTGGCGTGTGCTTTTGTTGTATAATGATGGCACATCTCTCTATTATTATAAAAGGAAGTGTTTGTGTGTCTGTCTTTGTGTCTCTATCTAGTGACCTGACGAATCTATCGAACTTACACTAATGAGATTTGGCACACAGGTCGTCCAAATTTATTGCGATTTTTGGGTGGCGACGAATTTTAAAATTTAATCTAGAACATTTTAAAATGTATTTAATGGAATTTAATTATTATTGTTTTCTATAAAATGGCAAAGCCATAAAGAGATCTCAGTTTCTAAATTTATTTTTCTCTGTTTCCGTTTCATTTTGCGAATAACAATTTTTCAGCGGACGAATAAAACAAATAAAAAATTATAACTGGAGTTATGTAGTTATTTTTTGAGTCACGGGCAACGCCGTGCTGGCCACGCAATGGCTAGTAAGTGATAGAACGTAGAATACATTTTGATATAGGTAAGTATTTAATTAATGTCGCACTGGAGTAACGCTACGGCTATTAGCGACGGTCCGGGATCAACCCTCAAAGGAAAATATCCGAGGACCACACCACAGTCAGATGACGAGGTCACACTTGAACTGTCACCCAACTCTCCAAACGTCTAACCAACGTGAGGACATTGGGAGTCACGACATATCTAATGTGCACCAGCCCCTCTTTTATACACGACGATCTTTGGTTGGATTCAAATTCGTAATCCCCCGTTTGCTAATACGTCACTCTTCAAACCGGACTACTACAGCCCTACATTTTTAGAACAATCCATTTAAAGAGAGGTTACACATTCACTCCAGACGGACAAACATCCTTGCCTTTACCAAATATTCGAACCAGGAACCTTTCGATCCAGATGCCAGCACACTGACGACTAGAACGATTGGTTGGCGCCACCAACCAATATTACTATTATTTTACGAAAAATAAAAAGCAGTGGTAAAGCTTCAAGTTATGTGTAAGTGAGATTATCTTTTAATATATTTAATCAAAATAAACTTACTCTTCCTAATAACTATTTGCGTGTGGTTCTTTATTTTAATCTTAACAGCTTGTTATTGCAGAATTGGTATGCGTACCTCGTTATTTCTATGGTATTAATTTTAGAAAAACAATTGAATATGAAACAGAATGTATCAACAGGCGAGCGTAACAGAGCAGAGCCACAAAAGCAAAAGAAACCACAAAAGATAAAGTATATGGATAAACACAATTTATTTAAAGTTCTCCTTTTCGTTATCGAATTATCTACCAGTTTTCAGAAGGTGTTACGCTTCAATAAAATAGCCACAATGACCTTCGTACTTACGGCTATTTAAATCGCAGGAGGTGGTAAATATCAACACAGGTCAGCGCCCGGTCGCCCATATAATCAACCTTTACTCGAGTAGAAGCTATGAGAACATTTTAACCCCGCTGATTCGTTTGTTTCTCATTATGATCTATGACGTCACTCACTCATAGTGCACATGCGTGAGAAGTATCAATATTTACGTGCAATGCCGAGTTGGTGAGTGATACTAAACATGTGAACTAAGACTTGAGAGCGAGTCCAATTCTTGTTAGTTGTTTGCTAAGGATTAAAACAAAAGTATGTTATTCGCTATCAGTTTTTGAAATCAACGCGAAAACTTTCGTTTCTAAATATGAGTAAGATGCTTTGAAGACAAATGGCTGCTCACTTATAAAATTTTAAATGCCACTTACGATGAAAACACTACAGTCGAAAAATTTGTGCACATACAATACTTTTACTGAGGTACAGAATTGTAAATCCATACCTATGTTTTCGAATTAAAAGAATGTTCACTGTAATCTTGAAAATGTGCATTGTCTATTGTAGAAAGTATTCAGAACAATTTTAATTGATAATCATTAATAAAATCTCCACTGATCAATCATGATGGGACGGACTGAGCACGAGACTCGTCATTGCAAGTAAATATTGATACTTCTCACGCATGCGAACTACACTATCTAACAATAAGTATTTGGACACCCATGCAAACGACGATACCTGCGGTCCTGGTATACGACATGCCCTCCGCAGCTAAATACCGTGTAGGAAACAACATTGGCATTACTCGTATACAAGATGCCACGAAGTGCATTTTAGACCTTTTAAATGCATTTTTTTGATAATAGAACTTCAAATCCAGCTTTTATCTTCAGAGCATGTATAAAAAAATTTCAAAAGAATTTAATTGATGTATTATGAATTTCCAGAGAAAGAGCTAACAACAATATAAACTTCCATGACAAATATTGAAGTCAATAATTTTTAAAATTTTTATATCTCCAGTTATAATAGTCCCAAATGATTTCAATTGCTAAAGAGCTGTAGTATAATGTGTCAATTTTAAAAAAATCAAAATTGGAATGAAAGTGTTTCAAGGTGTACAGATACCTTAAAAGTGCTCAGATTTCAAAATTGTATTACACTCACCGGTTGCCTGAGGCGTAGTGCGACATTCCTTCGCAGAAGGAGTCGAACTTGATGCACAACTTCCATCACCTCACCTTCTTCAGTCCTTTGATTTCTTCAGAATCTAAGGAAGGATACATAATATTAAATAGGACGTAATAAAGCTCAAGAATCAGAAAATCCAATCCCAATCAAAATTCGCCTTTTGGTTGCATAACCACTTTTGATTTAAATCTGTATTGGTTCTCATCGTAGGAAGTGTTGCAGTTGCCATAACAACGGGACCCGCAAAGGGGCAAAAAAAAATGCGATTAAAAAACTTCGCAAAATTGGCGATGTTGAAAATAACTTTTTTACGAGTCAAATCAAACATTTAACATTCTTCCTGATGAAACGAAGAAAAATGTAAAATAATTTATTCATGTTTGTTTTTCAAGATAAACACTTGTACTTTTTCTATTAATAATTATTAAAGTTTCAATTCTATTTCAATGAGCTGCTTTGATTTTAATTAATTTTAATTGTAGAACTGTACATACTTATACAAATAACGTTTTGATTTTCCGGATATTAAAATTGTATGTTACTAGTAACTATATTTTTATTAACTAACTGTCTATTTTTGTTTATTCGACACTTTTTTACCTAAATGTCTTGCTTGTTATATGGTATATCGTATATATCACTCTTATAAACTTATATGGAATATGTTTTTTAGGATTAAAATATGGAAAAGGCTTCAAAAAAATATTCAAAATATATCTGTTCAAACATAAACAGTGTAAAAAGGGACATGTGTGAGGAGGGGGAGAGGCCAGTCATAACAGCTGGCAACGGGGCTAACAGATATATATGGGTAGGGGGGGAGGGGTCTGGTACTCATTGCCATAACAAGAGAGGAGGAGGTTATTGATTGAAATGTTGGTTTTTTTTTTACCCAGTTTTAAAACATCTACAAATAACAACCTTGCTATACATAAATAATTTGCTCATGTTCTCTAAATAAATATATATGTATACTTACTCACATAAAGTAAGTGTTGTTTATAAATAAGCATTCAACTAAATATATACTATTTCAATAACGAAAACGGTGTTATTAGTTTATTGTCGAATGGCAACACCGGATAAAATCAATATGTATAAAATCTACCGTTAACTTTGTTTAAATATGTTTGATTTATACGTAGCTGCATAGTATGGATAAAAGTATACGGAAGAGCTTCAGCAACCCGATTATAGAAAGCAATAGACAATTTCAATCTGGAAGATAGAAATCAGAAAAGAAAATACGAGAGGTTTAGCGTCAAAAAATGAAAAATCGCCTTTGAACAAGATAGTAGAATGGAATTGAATGAAACGTCCAGATTTTAACTTGGTAATATGACGGAGATGTGCTTTTCAACCTGCTTTTTATTGGAAATACGAATTAACAACAGGAAATGTAAATGAAATGCTGTTACATATATTTTTGGTGTCATCTGACCATGGCTCAAAATTACGAGGTGTTGTCCTCGGATCTTTCTCTCAAGGTATCGATCCCAAACCGTCGTCAATAGCCCGTTGTGTTGCTCTAGTACGACGTTAATTACCAAATTACCTAACACATATTTTGTTTTATTTAATTTTATTTAAAGTGAAGTGAATATGAATATTAATATTCATTATAAAGGGATTGGAAATAGCTTCAGTCTACGTTTATCACGGTGGCAACGGCCTTGGCGCCCTTTTAGTAGCGAGTTAGGGCAGATTCAGAAACGCAGCTGTATTGAGATTATTTCGTTTTTTAAGGCAACCTTGGCAAGCGGAAAGATTACATTTTCAATTTAAATATTCTAAGAAAGTTCTTTCAAACTCGTTTGATTTCATTGGTTCGTTTGAAATTTTTTCTTTGATTCCATTGGTTATTTCACTTTTTACTATCCTTTGATTTCATTGGTCCTTTTAAATTTTTTTCTTTGATTTCATTGGTTTTTTTAATGGTTTTTGCTAGTTGTTTAATTTTCTTTAATTTTCCTTTATGTCACGGTACAGTGCTGTCGTCTCAGGTTGTATTTTATATATTTTATTTACGCATGCAATATATATATATATATATATATATATATATATATATATATATATATATATATATATATATATATATATATATATATATATATATATATTTTTTTTTTCTAAACGTTGACAAATGTGTTACTGAAGCTTGTTACTTTCAGTTATGAACAGAGAAAAAGATTTTTGAAATCATTCTTTTTTTAGCGACATTAGAAATGCAGAAATAAAAACCTCCAGGGCTGTAGCCACCGCGATAATCGTAGACTGAAGCTGTACAGCATATCCTTCTTACGTATGTAGCATAGGCCGCGGAGGAGCCTATTTGAAAGAGCAACAAATTAGCAACCGGAGGGTTGCGAGATCGATTGATCCAGCCAAACACCGAGTTGCTAATCCGTGTACATACGGGACTGACCTCGTCATCTGACCGTGGTTCAAAATTACGTGATGTTGTCCTCGGAATGTCGTGATGTTTTCGGAATAGATCCCGGAGCTGGCACCCTACTCTCCAAAGTTCCACACTACACCAACGTGAGGACATTTGAGACTATGACAGATTTAACGTGCACCAGCCCTGTATGTGCACTACGGTCTTCGTTTGGATTCGAACTCGCAACCCTCCGGTTTCTATTCCGTTGCTCTTCCAACTGGCTTACCAAGGCCCTGCATTTTATTAGAAGTAAGACCATTAAGAAGTACACTAAATGATTATTTATATTGGTGATTAATTTTTTCACATTTGGAGGTATAAAATGTGCGTGTCCATGCATATATTCATTGTAAATGGATTTAAATAAGGTATTTAAAGTGAGTAACGACACTGGCATCAATAGATATAAACAACTAAGAAACTGTAACGCATACGCTATATACTCTAGTCTTCTGGTATAATATAATACTTTAATGACTTGATTTTTATTACCAAAGAATATTAAAGCAATGACAATAGACATTGTTTTTTCTATGCAAACTAAACCATCTTCCTTGTTTGCATACTTGTATATCTTATCGATTAATGTATGCAAATATCGTTATTGATAAATACGATTACATGAATAAATTAGTGAAGCACACTGTATAGTAATTGATAAAAAACATTTGACAGACAGGTTTTAAATTAATGTTCTACTTAGCTGCAAACAGGAAATAAAGGATCTCAAACTGTTAAGCCTGTTTAGCCTATAAACTTAACCCATCTACAATAACTAGTAGTGAAAGTATTCTAGGCAGTCCTCTAGATTGTAGTTCTTTTTCCTCTCTGATCCCAAATTAATTGTGGTATACTTTTCTAGATATACAACTCTGAAAGTTGAACAGTTTTTATTTTAAAACCCACAAAAATACAAGCTCTTTTCTTACGCGTTTAAGTATTCAATTAAATAAACATTACATTTCTTGTCAATAGTCTGTTTCAGGGGTGTTCGTTCACACATGCCCAAAACTTAAGGTATATAGGTAGGTAGGTGAATTTGCGTAACACTGGAGAAAATGACTATTGTTGAAGGACTGAGATCCAACCCGAAGGTAAAAATTCGAGGACAACACCTCGTTTGAACCGTGGTCATGTTGATGTCGACACCTGTTCGGGCAAAACGCGCTCTAGACTTCCACGTCACTCCAACGTGAGGACATTTGAGGTCAGGATTGGTCGAGTCTCGAACTGGCGAGCCCCTATTGCTAATCTGCGATTTTTCCAGCTAGGGTTCCGCGGCCCACAGAAACTTAAGGATAATGCAATCCGAGATGAATCCCGTGTCCAGAGTACCTTCACCGAAATTCTTCAAAGGACAAATGAAAACCTTCATGAAATGAAAATCTACGGATTAAATTAGGACACCCGCATCACAGCTTGTGGGTGTCCTTATTTTATCCACAAGCTGTGATGTGGAGTAAAATAGGAACACCCTCATGTCTCATGATGCTACGGGTAACTAAAGAAATGGAGAATCATGGCTTAGGTGAACCAAGGTTTTAGTTATTCGACGACAAATATTTCTTGCTCTGTTAACCCTCCAAGTGATATCAGGATTCCATCAACATCTGGCCAATGACGAGATATATCGTCATCAAGTAATTGCCGATTTATTGATGATCACGAGATCAATATCTGGTCAGTTTTCTTCTAATGACGAGATACCTCACCATACCAACGTGAGGACATCGGAGAGGATACGACAGATTTAACGTGCACCAGCCCTTTTGCACACGCCTATCTTTGGTTGGATTCGGACACGCAACCGTTACTCTTCCAACCGGCATAGATAAAAGGAACGCAAATATACTTTCTCACTTTCGTTGGGCTTAGTATCATTGTTGAAATAGATTACTCATAAACTTGATTTGAGCTCTGTCATTTTTACGTGGATGAGCAAATGTTTTCCTCGAAAACTCACAGAACCTCCTCAATTATCAATTCAATATTAGAATCGAAAGTAGAGCTATTATATGTAGAAAAATTGAAGAAATTAGAAAATAGTTGAGTGAATCATGCAGTGTAAAGCAATACTTTACACTTGAGGTCGCCAAACTTCTTCGATAGTCGACCCCTTCAAGTAATATGTGTAATATGTGTATGGACCGGACGAACATTTTGAACAATCAAGTCCTTCCTACGCTCTGGTAATTTTATGGAATGGACGAATGTTACTTCCAGGAGGACAACGTTCCATGTCATGTTGCAACCTCTGGCAAGCTGTGGTGTCGAGATATGGATGTCTTCCCTGGCCTGCTCAGAGTCCCGACCTAAACCCAATAGAATAGTAGTGGGGCGAGCTAGAGCGACGCTTACAGACCAAGGAACCACGTCCGAAATCTACAGCTGAGCTGACGACATTCTTGCAGCAGGAATGGACACAGATACCCATAGCTGTGTATCAAAACCTTGTTGAAAGTAATATTAAAGTATACCCCCATATTAAAGCATTTATTCTTTCCCTTATACCATCACATCTTGGTGTCCATTATTGAAGGGTATTGTATATTTTTAAATTGGCATAACGTCAAAGGGATACGTTTTTGTTTATGATGGCCTTGATAACATTACATATTGGATAGGAGGGGAAAATAATGTATACAATTTAATTTAGGTAACAAAATATATATGTGTGTGTGTGTGTGAAAAAGTAAGAATTATTAACTTAGCATACAATTTACATACAAAGTACTTAGCTTACAAAGTTGTCAATATGAAAGGTGTGCTTCATGACTCTTGAGAAGATTAGTTATGTTGTGTTCAAACCTATCAAGTTCAGCCTTTAATCGGTATGGAAATCTGGTTTATTCCTTTTTTTTTTTATATAATTTACACGTCTGATACCAGTTTCAACATTATATGAGCATAGAAATGCAAACAAAAAGACGAGTACCACTTCAGAAAGTTTTGAATATTTTTGTCTTATATTTTTCTACAGACACCAAATCGACCCTTCAACCCGAATCGACCCCTAACTATGTTATATCGACCACTTCTTCATACAAATTAATTGTAGTAAAATATCCACACGGTAATAATTTTTCAAGCTAATTGCACTAGCTTATCGACAGACGAATTCACCTGCTTTCAAATCTATTAATAGATCCTGTTGGAGTTTAAAAGGTTAATGTGGACCTAATTCACTGTTGAGCTGAAGGTCAAAAGAGAAGAGGGATCCGGGCTATCTCATCCCTTGCTCCGATTGATAAGACCCAATACACAATAGCTGTTATAAGCTTATTATCGGTCACTAAGCTTCAAATGGTTTCCAGCTGTTGTAGTCCTTCGAGAGTTAAGTCGATTATTTCAGAGATCTGAAACAAACGGATTCGATAGACGGCACGTTCATGTCTGATGAGTCGATTTGTGTCGTGCGTCGAAAATGTCGGACGAATTGTCTTCGATTTCCATTGTGTGTGACCTCGTAGCACGAACGGGCTATGAATACTCTTCGGATGTCACCGCGCTGATGTAAAGAGGAAAATGAATTCGAGAGGTAATCGCTGTTGCGATGATCAATGTCACGTGGGGGTCGGGTCACTCACCTCTCAGCACACAAGGTGTTAAACATTTAAGCTCGTGATTCTTAGGCCCTGTTCACATGAGGCGTTTTCTAACGCACGTTTTCAAAGTCAGCTTTCCGTAAGCATTAAATAATTATTTTTTTAGTTTCTCTAATTCAAGTTTCTATCTTTGCGATCGTTGAAGATGGAGTGAAAAGCTCATGTATTCAAATCAGCGTAAAATTCTTCGCCAGATCTACACCCAAAACAGATTTATTATTTATTTATTTACCATTAGATTATTTAATTTTTTTTTCATGAATTAATTATTTATTTAAAGAAAATCACATTTAAGGTATCGATATCGATAAGGCCAGATCGATACCAAAAACAGATTTATTATTTATTTATTTACCATTTGATTATTTGATTATTTTTATTAAATAATTATTTATTTATTTAAAGTAAATCACATTTAAGGTATCGATCAGGTGTAAACTTTTCAGGAGATTTCAAATCCGTTGAAATTTTCACTCTTTCTTCAACGATCGTAAAGATAGAAACTTGAATTAGAGTAATAAACAAACATGATTTTAATGAATATGGCCGACCAACCGGTATAGTGGTTAAGGTGTTAGCCTCTAGATCGGAAGGTTCCTGGTTCGAATCCGGGTCCGGGCATGGATGTTTGTAAACGTATGGTGTAGAGGCGGCTGGTGCACCTTAAATCTGTCGTAGCCGAAATTCTTCACGTTGGGTTGGCGTGGAAGTTTGGAGAGTGGGGTGCCAGCTCAGGTGTTGCTTCGTCATCTGACCGTGGTTCAAAATTACGAGGTGTTGTCCTCGGATCTTTCCCTTAAAGGGACTGATCCCGGACCGTCGTCAATAGCCCGTTGTGTTGCTCTAGTTCGACGTTAACTAAAAAAATTACCAATTATTTAATGCATACGGAAAGCTGACTTCGAAAACGCGCGTTATAAAACGCCTCATGTGAACAGGGCCTTAACCTGATAGAGAGTTGTTTGATAAATCTGCAACTACTCAATGTATCGAGCTTGTTGTAACACAAGGAAACGCTTGATATAGCGAGAGTTTAGAAAACATTACAAATAAAAGGTAGGTAGGAGGGTTTTAATTAACGCCGTACTGGAACGACACAACGGGCTATTTGCGACGGTCCGGGATCAAACCTGAAAGATCCGAGGACAAAACCTAAAAATTTTGAACCCCGATCAGATGACAACACCTGAGCAGGAACTCCACTTTCCAAACTTCCACACCATGTCAACATGAGGACATTCGAAGCCACGACAGTTTTAACATACACCAGCCCCATTCGCACACGAGATAGTACTCGTCATCTGACCGTGTGACCGTCAATTACGAGGCGTTGTCCTCGGATTTCCCTTTGAGTTTGATCCCGGACCGTCTCCAATAGTCCGTTGTGTTGCTCCAGTGCGACGTCAATTAAAATACCTACCTATCCTTTTATGCATGGATGTCTTTGGTTAGATTCAAACTCGCAACCGTTCGATTGCCAATCCGTAACACTTCCAATCGGGGTGCCTCACGTTGGGTTGGCGTGGAAGTTTGGAGAGTGGGGTGCCAGCTCAGGTGTTGCTTCGTCATCTGACCGTGGTTCAAAATTACGAGGT